>CM031244.1:330488330-331088330 GCA_018340775.1 Taxus wallichiana var. yunnanensis
GAGTAGAGTAATATGACGGTCCTAATTATCAACTATGGCACATGCGGTTGGTGCATTATTTGTATCAAAAGGATCTATACTTACCGTTGGATGAACATGCACACCAAACATGATAATCGATGAGGAATGAAAGGTTCTTGACATAAAGGATTTGGGATCTATAATATTGAGCCGGCAAGATCGGTGGCTTCGAACTTTACAAATGAAAAAACCACGGTAGAGTTGATGAAATATTTATAAAATATTTATGAAACTCCTAGTGCTTTGAATAAGGTTTATTTGATGAAAAAATGTTTAATTCTAATATGCAAGAAGGTGGATCTAAATATAATCAATTGAATTATTTACGGTCTGTTGTAAATCAATTAAAATGGGTAGAAATTTTGTTTGATGATGAAGTGAAAGCACTTTTATTCTTATGCTCTTTTCCAGATAGTTGGGATAACTTGGTAATGGTTGTAAGTAATACAACATCTGCTTCTAAAGGTTTGAAATTTGATGATGTGGTTAGTGTAATCCTTAATGAGGAAATACGTAGGAAAATCTTAGGAGAAGCATCATCTAGAAATGCTTTAAATGTAGAAATCAGAGGAAGATATAAGGAGAGATCATGTAAGAGAAAGAAGAATGGGAGATCAAAGTCAAGACATGGAAGATCTAGATCCGGTACAAATATTTACTTTATTGGAATTGTGGAAAGAGAGGACACGTAAAGGAGTGTTGGTCCAAGGAAAACAAATAGAATACATTAGACAAAGGTAAATAAAAAGGTAAAGAGAAAAATATTACAAGCGAGGTAAAGCAAGATTCCCTTATTCTCTCCTTAGACAATAAATTAGAATATTAGGTTTTAGATTCTGGAGCTTCTTTCCATGCTTCCCCTAATAAGGGTTGTTTTGATAATTGCATTGTGGTGATTTTGGACAAGTTTATTTAGGAGATGATGAGTCATGCAATATTACCGGTAAAGGTGTTGTTCATTTAAATTTGGTAAATGCAAATCCATGGGTATTGAAAGATGTGAGGCATGTACCAAGCCTCAAGAGAAATCTAATATCTACAGGGAAACTAGGTGAATTTGGATTTGTGGTTACATTCTGATTGATTCTTATACGGTTACCAAGGGATGTCTTATTGTAGCAAGAGGTAAGAAGGTAGAAACTTTATATTTATCTACCGTGTTATTAATTCCTTTTCTCGTGCTATCTACTATAGTTTCAAATATAATCACGTGGCATAATCGGATGGGCCATATGAGTGAAAAAGGAATGCATATCTTAAAGGCTAAGGGTAACCTATTAGATTTGAAATAATTAGATATTGAATTTTGTGAGCATTGCATATTTGGAAAGAAGTAAGAGAGTGATATTTCTCAAGGTTGGGTCAACAAAGAAAGAGAAAAACTGAAGCTTTTACACTTAGATGTGTGGGCACCATCTCAGGTAGCTTCTATGGGAAGATCCCAATATTATGTTACTTTCATTGATGATTCCACAAGGAAGGTAGGGATTTATTGTATTAAGTGTAAATCTGATGTTTGTAAGACTTTTAAAACGCTGGAAAGCCCTTGTGGATAATGAAACAAACTTTATATTAAATTTCCTTAGATATGAAAATGGTGGTGAGTATTGCAAAATGAATTTCAATGATTATTGTTCAGTGAATGGAATACGAAGAGAAAGAACGGTTCTTATAACTCCACAAGAGAATGGAGTTGCAGAAAGAATGAACAAGACAATCATGGAACATGCTAAAAGCATGAGGATACATGTTGGTTTGCCTTTGAAGTTTTGGGTAGAAGTAGTGGATACAACAGTGTACTTGATCAACTATGGGCCTTTAACAACACTAGATGGTGGAATACCAGAAGAAGCTTGGTCTAGAAAAGAGGTAGATTTTTCTTTTCTTAGAGTTTTTGGCTCATAAGATTTTGTGCATGTTGATAAAGAAAATAGGAAGAAGTTGGATGCTAAATCTAAGAGATGTAATTTCATTAATTATGGTTCTATTGATTTCAGATATTGATTTTGGGATTTAGAAGATTCTAATATTGTTAGGAGTTGTGACGTTGATTGGAATGAAAAAATAATGTACATGGATCAGGTTTTGGTTCCTAAAATTGAACAGGTTGATGATATTTTGAAGGAAAATCAACTTTTATACCTAAAGCATACATCCACAGAAACCAATGTCGTTTCTATAGAAACCGATGTTGGTTAGACTAACCGGCATCAGCAAACAGGATCTGGTTCAGAACATACAACTAGTGTAACTAACATCAGTACTCCTCAAACCGATGTCAGTAAGGCAATCGCAGTCTGTCAGAGGACATAGGAGCGTGGTCGGTTATAGGTGACCGATATCGGTCACCGATAAAGATTGAAATGAATGTGCAATAGGAACAAAATTAGCCCAAGACACCCCAAATCTTAGTGAGAAGGTCACAAAAGGTAAGTAGACCTCAAAGAGATTTTAACCTTAATTTTCTTATTTATTATTGATGATAGTGGTGAACCGAAATATTTGAGGAAGCAATGCAAGTAGATACCCATGAGCACCGAGGGCATGGCATGGATGAAGAGATGGACTCCTTGGAACAAAATCGACATGGGATTTGGTTAAGTTTCCAAGAGTAAGAAAACTCTACGAACAAATGGGTTTACTGTAATCAAGGAAGAAGAGGGTGGAGTTAAAAGGTACAAGGAGAGGTATTTGGTAAAGGGATTTGCATAGAAATAAAGTATTGACTTTGATGAGAATTTTTATCCTATAGTTAAGATGACTTATATTTGTATTGTTCTATGTTTGGTTGCAACTGAATATTTGTATTTAGAAAAACTTGATGTTAAGATGGCTTTTCTTCATGGTGATTTGGAGGAAGATATTTATATCCAAAGACCACTTGGTTATGATGTCAAGGGTAGGGAGAAACTTGTTTATAAGTTGAAAAAGAGACTATATGGGCTCAAACAAGCTCCAAGGCAATGGTATTTGAGATTTGAATTTTTATGCATGAGCATGGTTATATGAGATGTGAATCTAACTATTGTGTTTATTGTAAGAAATTTAAAAATGGGAGCTATGTTATTTTGTTACTATAAATGGATGATATGTTGATTGCAAGATCTAGTATGCAGGACATTGGTAAACTTAAAAAGGTTAGCTCACACATTTGCATTGAAGGATTTGGGAGCTGAAAAGAAAATTCTTGGCATGCAAATTCACCTAGACAGAAAAAAATAATTTGTATTTTTCACAAGAGGCTTATATCAATAAGGTGTTAGAAAGGTTTAACATGCAAAATTAAAAACCTGTTAGTACACCTATGGCTGGAAACTTCAAATTGAGAAAATATCAATGTCCTTCATCATTTGAGGAGGTCGAGTACATGTCACATGTTCCCTATCCTTCAACACTAGGAAGTCTTATGTATGCCATGGTTTGTACTAGACCGGACCTTGGACATGCGGTGGGAGTTGTGAACAGGTTTATGGCTAATCCTAGTAAATAACATTGGAAATCAGTCCAATGGATTCTCAAGTACTTGAGAGGGACATCCGACATGGATTTATGCTATGGAGGTTCAAATACTTCTTTACGAAGCTATGTTGATTCAGATATGGCTGTAGATTTGGATGGTAGGAGGAGCACCACTGGATATGTTTTCATAGTAGGTAGAACAACAGTTAGCATGATTTCAAGATTGCGAGAAGGTTGTGGATTTCTCTACCACAGAGGCATAGTATGTCAGCAACTACAAAAGATAGCAAAGCGATGATATGGATGAGTAGGTTCATGGAAGATTTGGGACAGAACAAGAGGATTGCAGATTATAGAGTGATAGTTAGAGCGCGATCCATATGGAAAAGAATTCAACATTTCATTTAAGAAGGAAACACATTCAGTTGAGGTATCACTTCATAAGACAGTGTTGGAGGATGGGCGATTAAAGTTAGAGAAAAATCCATATAGATGAGAACCTTGTGGAGATGCTAACGAAGCCATTCATAAGGAAGAAGTTGGAGCTTCACTCCACTTTTTTGCTCTTCAAGTTTGAGAATTGAAGAGGAACAAACGGGCCAACAAAATGGAACCATAGATGGTGATGCATATTAAAGTGAAAAAATTGATCTCCAAGTGTGAGATTGTTGAGTGTGGAGCTTCATTACTTCACAAAAAGCTTGATTTTACATATTTCTTGTTTTGACAATGCGGCATCGGTCGGGTAGTGATTTGCATCGGGCACCTATGTGACGGTGCTTTATTGTTTGGTTGAGAATTAGAATAAATATTTTGTTTTAAAGATGATTTCTTGATTGTAAAATCTTAGTTAGTTTTCCATAATAGATATATATATATATATATGCATGTATGCATTATATGAGGGTATGAGGGAAGAAAATAACAATTGTTTGGATGTTAGTTTTCTTGGTGAGCAAGAAAGAGAAGTAGCTGAGTGAGGGAAAAACATTAAACATCCTATGAGGTGTTGGAAGACAGTAGATATTTATTGTATTTCCTCTATAAAGAACTGAATAATAATATTGGCCATTTCTTGGTGGACGTAGCCCACACTGGGTGAACCACGTTAAGTCTAGTGTTATCTTTCTCTTGTTTTATTTTATCTTCTAGTTATTTCTACATTGTTTGGTTGTATGCTTTATCTAATATTAGATCTCGTGCAACTCGTTATATGGTTTAAACCCAAAACGGTTAATGAAGCCTCACATTTTGTTATCTAAACATTTCTAAGGAATGGTGTGAAAATTTTGTTTATGAAAACATGTCCCTTATTTTTCAAAACTAAAATATAAAACAAACCTTCAAGTTTTTAACAAACCCAAAATAGTAGCCTCAATTGATCCCCAAGTTCCTTTTCCATGTCTCCAATGAAACTTCCCTCACATCTTACAAGATTGTTTTTATAAAAATATGTTGTCATTGATTAAAAAAATATGATCCATAACCATGTTGAAAAATACCCACAAAAGAACATGTATTAATATTTGTTGACCCACCGCATTCAAAAAATGTGTACTCATTAACTCTCTTGTACTCAATTATAGAATAAAGTGTATTTTTACATACTTTAAAGTTCTTTTTCTACATTTTACCAAAGTATATACTTAAGAGCAATTTTAAACTTGAAAATGGCATGTTACTAACATAGTCTTGATGTGCTCTTTAATTTGTCAAAAATAACAATCCACCAGCTAATTGTCAATACAAAGTCTCATCTAAATGTTTTGAATCATTGAAAGCTCACAACTTCAATATTGTTTCTGAAAGAGTTAATGAAGCCTCACATCTGGTTATCTAAAAATTTCCAAGGAATGGTGTGCAAATTTTTTTGTGAAACTATTATCCAATTTTGTCCCTTGAGCAAAATTTGACAAACATGACCTTGTACGTAAAGAAGCCAATTGGGTTGATCCAATCATGGAGGATTGCTTTTTGGAGTTAGGTGAATAAATTTAAAACAAGTTGAATAAACTATAGGGAAGCTCAAGAGCTCGAGCTATTTCAAAGAATCAAGAAATTCCAAAGTCCAAAAATTAGACTTCGAGAGGTGGAGCTTCTCGAAGATCTCAATAGGATAAAAGTTTCTAAAACCTGAAACTCCAAAATTCTAAAATTTTAGACTTTAATATTTCGTGGTTTCGGAGTTTCAGTAGCAAAATGGAAAAGATGGCTAAAAGGTTCCAAGACACGAAACCTCGAATGTCCAAAATTTTAGACTTTCGGGTTTTGGGGTTTTGGAAATCTCGGTGAGCACAAATGGAAAAGGGAGCGGAAAATTAAAAACATGAAACCTCAAAATTCTAAAATTTTAGAATTTTGGCTTTCAGGGTTTCGAAGGTTCGGGATTTAGGGTCTTGGAATCTCCAATGGAAAAATCAGAAAAGGGACCAAAATGTTTGAAATCCCGAAAGTCTGAATCTCGAAAGGGTTCAAATTTTGAAAGTCAATGTAGGTTTTGGGGTCAACACGGAAGCATTTTCAAACTTCGGAGGTTCGGGGTTTCATAATTTGAGTCTTCGATGAGAAAAACACAAAAATCACAACACAATGTCTGAAATTCTGAACCCCGAAAGTCTGAAATTTCAAACTTTCATGCTTTAAAGTTTTGAACTTTCAGAACTTTCAAGCCATTTTAAGTGGTGAATAGTGTTTCAATCTCTGAAATGAAAATGTCTGAAAGTCTGAATTTCAGGATTTTGGAGGTTGCATGCATTTTGGACTCCGAAGTAAGATAGATCAAGAACCCGCCATTTTTGCAGAATGACACCTCGACATTCGGATGGGCATAAATTTTGAATCACATCTCAAATTTGCACAAGAAAGGACTTTTTGGAAATCTCTTAGCATCTTCTACTTAACAACATTTGGATATCTTAATTTGAATGAGACTAAGTTAGTAAAAATGAGAAATATAGTTCGTAATTTTTTTAGGTGTCCCAAGTTTCTCGCCTACCACCATAATGAAGTATGGGTTTCCTTTCTTTCCCAACAAGAAAGAGTACATGGAGGCATGGGTCTTTTCATGGAACCCGTCATTTTTTGCAGGTGAATTCAATGCATTTTGTGGTGGTTGAAGTAAGGATTCGAATTCTTCTCTCCTCTTTCTCCCATTCTTCCTATATATTGTAAGGAGGGGAATTTTTCAAAAGGTTGGTCAGTTTGTCTTTGCACCCTCCCTTCTTCTCTGAGTGCAGTAAGTAGGTTTGTGGATTTCAAATCTCCCATCTAAAGCTGTTAGTGCAATCTTTCCTCTTTTCCATTATAATGCATTGTATCAATTTTTTGGAGCAATAAAAGAAGTCTTTGGATGATTTCAACTATCTCTTGTGTTCATTGCCTTCATTTGATCTCTCATTGCAGTTTTGGTTATCTTTGCATGGTGGTTGTATTACATTTTTAATGGTTTGTGTTTAATTTGCAAAGAAGGTGTTCAACATTCCTTTAGTCCATCACGTTTGTTAGTTAAGGTTAATTTTCTTGCATATTATTAACCCTGTCTCCTTGGAAATTTAGAGAAGATTTTAAGTAGATCCTCTGCAAATTATATGTGTGCACTGAACAGAGGAATATGAACTAGCATTCATCCATAGATCTTTCCCAATCATAAATTCCCATACTTTGGGAGAAGCTCCATGTTATGCAATCACACTGAGATTCTCAACCCATCAAGTTACTGAGAAATTCAGAGTCTTTGTGATTATGCATCAACATAAACCATTTCCGTTATTTTCCGAAGTAAAATCTAATGATCAAACTTTCAATTTTTAACCCCAAACGGTAGAGTCTCAAATTACTTCGAAGTTCCTTTTCCATGTTGCCAATGAAAATTCCCCAACTTCTTCGAATAAGGTAGTCATAAACATAGATAATCGCCAACTTCTAAAACTTATGTATTTATTTGAATTTGAATATGATTTAGAATTTTGACTTAACAAAAACTATTGATTTGACCAAGAAATTTTATGTAATGGTAATTTTAACGTCCGCTAAAAACAACCCACTTGAGACCCAAGAACAACCTAGGATTAGTTAGGAAAATTATGGAATAATTTTCTTTTTTGTTTAAAAGAGTCTACAACCAGGTTACAAGGCAACAACTGTCACTAACAAGTTCTAGAACAATTCTAATTCACTAGAACATACTTTTCCTTTATTAAAAATTATTAGAGGTCATAAGGTCCAATTTAGGGTTAGAAGGTACAATAAGGTTCAGAGGGTAATTCCTCACCATACCCACTCTCTAACAAGATTAAAGGTTTAACTTTATTTTTCTCAAACTTAATGCATTCAAAATTTCCCTAAACTATTCCCATTGGATAGGAAATTTCCTCAACTTTCCATTGATATAAGGAAGTCCTCCTAACTCCTCATATTTTTCGAGTTATGGATGGCGGGCCTTGGGGTGAAAATTTTCCCCAAGAGCGGGCTTGCGGGCCTAGGGGTGAAAATTTTCCCCAAGGGCGGTTTGGCGGGCCGTGAGGAGACCTTTGGAAATTTTCCCACATGGGGCAAAAAAACAACTTTGCACCCGCGCACCGTCGGTCCGTAAGTCCACTAGGGACACATGGTACCTCCCAAGTCAGTGCGGGGAGAGCGGGGGGGAAGACATTTTGAAAAATCTTCCCACACGGGGCAAAAGCCAACTTTGCACCCGTGCTCCCGCAAGTCCGTAAGGGACACGTGGCATCTCCTAAGCCAACGTGGGGAAGGCGGGCGGTGGGGATAAAATTAGTTTAACACCCCAGAAGGGCTAAGAGGGTAGCATTCACCCACACCTCCGTCGGCACCTCGTGATGCCACGTGGCAGCTCTGGCCAGGCTGCGGGTTGGCGGGCGGCGGGGAAAATTTGAAAATAATTCCAGGAGCACTAAATTTAAAAATAGATCCATCCCTCCACCGACGCCTCGTGGTGCCACATGGCAGCTTCCGATTGGCTGCAGATCGAGTGGATGGTGAGGAAAATTAGAAAAAATTTCCGAAAGATTTTCCTAACACTAAGGAAAAAAATTCAGCCCGCCAAGGAAATTTTTCCCATTTTTTTTTCGACACCAAGGAAGAAAAACTTCAAAAGGCCATAACTTTTGATAAAGAGCTCGGTTTTGGGAAAACAAGGACTTTCTGGAAATCTCTCGATGTGCTCTTTAGTCAAGGATCATTAATTTTATATTTTCTTAAAGATTACGGGGTCAATTTTAAGAAAACGACTTGCAAGATTTATGCAAGCAAACTGGTAAATTTTAACTTGTTAAATTTGTTCAATTTGTTCTTGTCCCTCTCTCAAAATGTCAAATAGACATGGAAATTTTTTCTTAGGTGTATTTAAGAGATATTTCAAGATTCAATTTGTCTGATTGATTTGCAATTTGAACATTTACATTTCTTGACAACAGCACGACTGCAAAACAGTTTGAGCCCGATTTTGCTAAGTTTTATAAGAATTTCCTTAAGTGTTAAAGTCTAGATGAATTCGATTAGATCTTACTATGCCCAAATTAAATTTTCATTTTTTATTCCTTTGTTGCAGATTCGGTCTAAGCATTTGGGATTAAATAATTGTCAATTGGAAAAAAATAGGACAGAGTTCAAATTTTAAAAAGGTCTATTTGCCATTTTATTCTTCCAAGTATTATAATGTGGTGCAAACCTAATCTAATGCATTCAGTTAATTTAATTCAACTTATTCAAAAACTATAATACATCTGTGATTTCCAATTTTTACATATTTCAAAGGACAGAGTATTACATTTCCTTTATACACATTTCTTTCTTTCAAACAAAGATTTCAATTACATTTAAAAGATCATATTCAATGCCACTATGTAATTTGAGAAATTTGATACATCTTTTATTGATTCCAAAAGAAAAATTCGTAACATCCTTGTTTTATTCCTTCCAAAATCATATATATAAAAACAGGATAGAATATTACATTTTCTTCTCACGTGTTTCACTTTTCCTCTTTTTCAAACAGGGATTTCATAGAACATGTTAAATACAAATTTCCAATGGAAGAATATCATATGAACAAGGAAAAAATTTCCATTAAATCAAATGAAACTCTTACAACCTCCTTTCCATTTGATTTCAAAATACAACATACAAAACACGTGTCATTCTTTCACATTATTTTCAAACAGAATATAGAGTATAACTCTTTTACATTTCAAATTTCCACTTTCATTGCCAATACAAAGTATCTTTCCATTATAATGAATACACATATCATCCACTTCAAGTGAGAAAGGGGATACAATAAGATTTCATTTCACAAGGGATTTCAAATTGTCTTTATCTCAGCTCCAGAACAACAACATGCATATTTCTCATTCTTCCAATTTGATCACAACAAAAGTAGGGGAAAGGCAACACTCTCCACCCAACCAAGACATCCAATGAAGAGGAGAAGCCATCCTTCTTCATTGGCCCCGAGCCCCAACCAAAAAGCAATAAAAGATGTGATCCAACTCATGGCAACAACAGGCTTCCACAAACACTCAAGCAACATAATCACAATAAAACACAGTCCAAAACAGAATGTAGTTTTCAACTATATTAAAACATGACAAACATTATTGAGGCTTCATCAAGCAAGCCAAAGGAGCAAGAAACTATGGGGGATGTTACTTATGCCTCCCAAAGGGGAAATGGGTATCACCACCTGAGAACAAACCACCAACATGTGTGTGTGTGTGTGTGTGTGTGTGTGTGTGTGTGTGTGTGTGTGTGTGTGTGTGTGTGTGTGTGTGTGTGTGTATATATATATATCATTTCAAATCCTTGACATGCCTTTATGCCTCCCCCAAGTACCCCTTATTCCTCACATTTTCTTATGCCTCCCCAACCTCTTATGGCACCCCATAACGAGTAAAGAAATGCAAGCTATTTCTTTGTAAGGTGGAACCCAAATCCCAACTCCCTCCACCCTTATACCTCCCTAAAACACACTTGTGCCTCCCATAAAATATAACCCCATAGTCTTCTCCTACACCATTCCTAGGCCATCTACCCAACAGCCCACAAACATGCCAAAACATTCATACATTAACACTTACATTCATAAAAGAAGAGCATTTCAAGAGTCAAGCTCCTACCTCTCCATGATGGAGTTGTTCCAAGTTCCAAAACAACAAGCTTTATCCCAATGCAAGAAATCCAAAATAGCCAAGCACAAGCATGCAACAATCTTTCCAAAAAAACTTCTTCAAAGCAAGAGCTCCCAAAACAACAAGGAATTTTCCCAAGAATAAAGTCTCCAAAATGAAGCAACCCCAAAACAAGGCAAGCCATTCGAATTTTATAGAAGAGGGAAGGGAAGAGGATGAGGTAGATCCACGTAGGATGCCATATCACACATCTTCAACCCCAACCTAAAAATTCAACTTCATTCTCCAATGCATAATAAATAGGTGGGTTAATAATACGGCAGTTTACTTACACACTCAAATCCAACCCACACCCTAAAGGACTGAGATTAAATCATGTAAGAAAAGTGCAATTAAAACCTACAATCTGCCTTCTCAAAAATTATTATTAAATTCTAATCTCAACTCCCTAACCATAGGTATGGTTGGTAATTAAATTTAAGAGGTATGGGATAAGTTTAACTTGTCCCACAAGCCTCCAAAATCAGCCTCCAAGGACAATTTCGAATTTCCAAGAAGGTGGAGTGTTTCACACTCAAAATTCAATTCACACATCACTTACATATCTCTTAGACATACTTATATTGCTTTAAATCATGGGAACCAACTCTCATTAATTACCTTCTTATGACATATTTGATTTATTTATTTTAACAATATGATTACTCACAAATTTTACACACCATTTAATAATTAATGAAAGGGGTAAACACATGCAAACATAAAAAAGGGACCAAAATAAAAGAAAATACATAAAACCCCTTGGTCACAATTAAAGGTGATCCCCATGGGAATCCCTAACACACACAAACACACACAAACAAATACTAGTTTCCATGGTGACCTTGTTGAATTCATCTAGAATTCCAATGTGGTTGGTCTCCAATCCCCAATGTTTGTTGTGATATTTTAAACTTGTAAAACAAAAATACCTCCTTCGGCCTCGTGGCCATATCAGAACATCCAAACTAATATAAATATAATTACCAAAATCATCTAGATATATGAATCACAACAACATCAAAGCAATCTAGCAATGTCATTTGCAATTTTACTCAACACTTATATCATCATCCAATAATTTCCATTTCTAGGTCTACTCACAATATCCAAATATCACAAGTCCACACAACATCCATAATATAACCATGTCAAACAAGTATACCATCATCAATATCCAAAGTGTCTCTAATAATCATCATCATAACTGAATCAAGTCAACAATAACCCATGATCTAACATCTATCATCATACTATAATAAGGTCCATAATCATGTCTATAATATAATCAATAGTATCATGATTAGTAACAAAAGGTGTCAAAGGAAAGTGGGCACTATAGTAATGATAACTACATGTAAGAGTGTGACCTATGATGTGGATTACATTTGAATGTGAACCCCACTTCCAAATAAGAATAATGTGGCTCAAACTTATCACATGTCATATTATAGAAAAACCAAAACTTCATCCAATGTTTATCGAGAAAAACATGCAAGGATAATTATTTTATAGTTATAAATTATATAATTATTTGATAAAAGAAACAACCTGCAATAACTATGATCATCTAGATATCAATGTAATAATGGGTCCCAACCAAGATTATTATGAACACTTCTACGTCATATGTTAAATATGTTTATGACCCCTCATAATTGCATTATGAATATTTGTCATCTTATCGTATTTGAACATAACTCGTAGAATCTTTGGAAATCACACATTTTATGTTTTTCAATTTGTAATGTTTTATGAAAGCTTGATAAAAATTTATGGCCACTCTTCCATTTCATGTTTTTACTCGTGTTTTCTGTACTTAAAACATTAGAATACATATGTTAATAACATATTTTGAAAACTAATATGTCATGTCTATAGAGAAGGAAATGGGGTGGTAGATTCACTTGCTAATGAAGGGGTCATCATTGATAAATTAAAATTTTGGTATGATTTTGAGGAGATCCCCCTCACACCCCAATCCATTATTATTAATGATGCCAAGGACACTTAACATTTTAATCATGTTAAGGTGGAAGACAAGGCATGTGTGGAGAAATGAGTGTAGTTACTCTTGCCTTATGTGAATGTACTCTCCCAAACAGATGATTTTACATTGTCTTTTGAGCCCGACCCTTTCCATAAAGGCCTTCATTCACATTCTACACCCAAACGGGTCGGGTCTTAAGGAAGTGCCATTTACAAGTATCAAAGCCTCTATGGCTTGGCTATTTCATAATTGTGCTCAGCCAAATATTGCTTTGTGTACCAAGTTCGATTGCATAATGGGGTTCAACTATGTAAAGTGGAGCCCATATGTAATCCCTCTTGGCGGGATAATGCAGAACTTTGGAATATCTTAAGCTTTGAAGGTTTCACCGACTTTATGCAGACAATTAAGGGAAACAACCTCCACATCTCCCTTGCTTTTGCAAGGAAATGGAATGACAGGGTAATCCATTTCAAAGACAAGGAATTTACCATCATGGAAGAATTGATTTATTTCATCACGTGCATGAGCATGGAAGGGGTGAAGTTTTTCAAGAACAAATTCAACAAAGATGCCGAAGAACAATCTGTTTTACGGTTAGGGTCGAGACCCTACAAATTGGAAAATCTAGAATCCTCTACTCATCCATCCCTCAACCCTATAATGAAGTTGCAAAAATGGTGGTCCATTATGTCACCTTGGAAGGAAGATTCTCAATGTTTCTCCTACATCATCTCATCCTTCTTAATCACTTCCATCATGCATACAAGGTGATATTTTCTTTTTACATCCTGCACTCTCTTGAAAAATCTATTAAGGAAGTTTAAGTCCATACATGTATCCTTCCCCTACACCAAGGGGTTATCTTCTTTCTACCTCACTATTTCCATGATGTCATTGCTACTAACTTAGATCCCTCTCTGCCCCCTCCCCTTTAAGAATTGAGAATTAGGTCTAAGAACCTTAATTTGCGTGAGCCTCTTTACGATTCTCCTATTATCATCACTTTCCACTGTACAACAGTTCTAAAGGTAAATACTATATAGGATGTACGAAATCTGCTAAATTTTAGTCATGATCCTCATCCCTCCTCTTTCTCCAGTATCCCGGCATAGGTCAAACACCATGCTGAGACTCTTAAAGAAATTGAATAGAATGTGGACCTATTGATCAAGGAAGGCCTTAAAACTAGTGCAGATCCTTCAATTCTCTCTAACTAGGAGAAGAAAATGGGGATCTCTCCACTCACTTGCTGGAACTAGAGGAAAAATTTACTAACTTGGAAGAAATGCAATCTAACCATCTTATTATTCACAGGGTAGTGTTGGATTATATTCATGTCAATGTTAAACAAGTATGTGATGCGAGTGGAATTCTAGAGACCACTTGGAAGAATGGTAAGCTGAAGAATAAATTACTCATTGAAAGCAGCCATGGCTTGGTCATGCATACTACTAATAATCTCTAAAAAATTCTAAAGATTGATCTCTGAGGATATGAAAAATCCCTGAGTTAGTCTAGTTTTTTGTTTTTGTGTTGTTTCATTTTTTTTATGATCTTGTTTTGTTGTTTTGTGCTAGTTTTGGGATTTTTGTAGGCATTTGGCCCTTTCCTTAGTTTACTTTATGCTTATCTAGATTTTTGGATTTCTGTTGGGGTGTGGCCCCCACATATAAAAAAACCACTTTATTGTTATTGTATCATCTGGATTTTGAGCCCTTTTGTACTACAGGGTATGGTCCCTCCAAAACCATTTACCAATAGCAAAAAAAGGATATTTTGAAAATTAAACATAGTGAATGAATAAGTAATGAGGCAAGAAAATAAAACACATGCTTACGCTTAGACATCCCTATGTGTTGCACATAACACAAATAATGTCTTCTTCTCCACTCATTGAGCTAGAAGAACAACTCAATCATGCTCAAACACACTAAATGTTCTAAACACATGCTTGTTGAAACAATAATCTCATCTCCAATTTTGGTATAATGTTCCATAGGAGACATGCCTCCAGTTGACGTTGTTCATTGAGGAAGATGGGAAAATTAAATACCTTCCTTCAAGAAATGATGATATCTTGAACATTCAAAACCAAACAATGTTATGAATATGGAGATGAAAACATTGACTGTCATCGCGTTCTTTCTCATCATGCGATTCTAAAATTCGTTGTGAGTATGCTTTAAAGCTAGAGGAACATTCTTAAACGTACCACCATATGCTTTCCGGAATTCAAAGAGATGTTGATCCTGATTTTCTAGCATAAATTGCAATTTGTAAAATGATTACTAAAAGTGTTATTAATAATGATATTAGTGTGCGGGAAGTGTGCCACATGTAGAAATTACCCCATGTTTATGCATATTTTCTTTTTTTTCGTTAAATGTTGTAAGGAAATTCTTCGTGGTGTGTTGCAAAACTAGAGCCTCAAATACACGAAGCAACTCTCCTCCTTGATGCCTATAAGGAATTACCTATGACTATGCAACCACTTTCTCTTATTTAAACTACTTGAAATTGGACTTACAACTACTATCGTAATGAGACACATTTGGAAGCCTCATGCCTCTCTAGTATTTTTTCATGTTTTCTTGAGATTTTTTAAATCGTTGCACAAGAATCAAGGCCTTCAGAATTTCTTATTTGGAGTGGAATCCTTTTGTACAGTCCTTTCTACATTCTTTCTTCTAATATCGGCGCAACCTCAAAAGAAATCATTTCTAGTTGACACCAGTTCAAGAACAAATACCAACTTTGGCATGCTAGTTGTTCCAACTCGTTCCTACAACAAAATTCAAGTGATGAATCCACCTCGAAGACAAGAATATGAATTCTCATGCTCATTTCAATGAGTAGAAACTTTTGTCACAACTCCATCCCACAAACAACATGACTCTCGATAGTCTAGATATATTAGGTCATCAAGCGATGACAATTGGAACGATCATGATGTTTCCCTTTCTTTAAAAAAATTTGGCCCATATTGCATAGAGGTGAATGAGGACATAAGCAATAACACTAACTTTCAAAACCCTCCATAACACCTATTTATTCTTTTTCACTATAGCAATAATTGCCTTGCGATATTATTCTTCACCACTTCATGCACAAAAATATCTACCTCTATTGAAATTAATAATTCAACATATTGTGGGGATAGGAGACCATTCCTTGTAAATACAATCGGGAAGCAGTCATATATACAATAGCTACATATAAATAATCTCTCCTTTTAGTTGCCTATGTTAGTGTTTGAGGTATCAACATTTCGTCATCCACTATACATGGTTACCTCCACACACCTATCACAGAACTCAAACCATTGTAAGCCAAACGTTTGCATCTTCTCAAGATTCTCCTAAGAATTTTGAGTATATTATTATAAATTAAATGAGCTTTGTTGGACGCGAGCTACTCAACAAGGCCAACTTTCGAATACGTGAAGCTTTTCCCCATTTCAAAACATTTGACTTTGATAACAGATCTATCATCGTCATTAGTGACCTAGGCCAATTACCGACTATCATGGACATTCCATTGTATGTGAGCCATTCATATGGAGCCAACCTTTGGAGAGATTTTCATACATCCATCTCCTTGCAAACAATATTCCAACAATAGGGTTTCAGACCATGCACATGCTTCCTTTCGTCAATTGGTTCTCAACATTCATGATCCAATTCATTGATTCGAGGATTAAGAACTCCTTACATGAAATTATTCTCACACAGATTCCAAACTATATCAACAAAAAAAAAAATTCATGCTTATAGCTAATTTGTGGGTTGAGGATGGCCGTGTAAATGGTGTCATAGTTACTGATCATCAACATTGTTTATGCAACTTCCATTGGGCCTCTGATCCACCACTTTTTTGTTGGAAAATTCAACAGATATATTGGGGCATGTTGGGATCCAAACAACCCGTTACATATTTTGTTGCCGCCAATTTCAAGTGGGAATCATAGACAAATGCAAATTAAAATGCCTTGGACTTTGACTATCCACATGTCTCATAGTCTAACTCGCATAATGCCACTATCGACATTGGTCACATCAATGGATAGGATTTTACGTCCACTACTTTCTCCATAGTCCCCTCCTTTATAGATCTTTGTATTTCACCTCCATTTTCTTCAAGAGGTACTCCAAAATGGCTCGTTTCCCTCTACTTCAAGTGCAAAAATTGATGCATGCCTATATCTCTCTACCAATCCCTTCGCTTTTAAGAAATAATTCCCTCCCCTTACTCCCTCCCCTATAACTACACCACTGCGAGTTGTCAACGCATCGATTCCCATACATTGTTCCATCATGCACGTGTCCCTTCTACCTTTCCTTTCTCTCGCCCATGCATTCTTTATTATAAATTTCTGCATGCTCGATTGTTTCCATTTACTACACATGTTTGTTGTGGGATTTCCTTTCTTTCCTTTACTCTATAAAAAATTAAAAATAAAACCACTCTTTCCTCCATCTATAACTCCGCACTATGTACATTTGTTCCTCCCTTTTAAACTCTTAAGGTTTCTTCTTTTTTACATGGGTTACATTACAATTTTTTTAAAAAAATTCATACTACATTTTCCACATTGCATTCAATCATTTATCTTCACCCATTTCAAGTTCGTCGTTGTTATCGGCTTGTTCGAACGGTTTTCTTTCTCAAACCTTTAAGCACAAATCAACACCGCCCTTCAAATTATTTTTTTACTATCATTGTACTATCACATGCTTCATTATCAATAAATCATCTAGCTTCGCCACCATAACTCCACGTCCTAATTTACTACCCTCCACAAATCATTGCTCCACCGTAAGAACCCACATTCACATTACACAACTCGTGTGCGATTGCTAGTAAAATAGGATTTCTTTTATTCCCCGACTAAGTGCCTAAATACTGTTAGGAGTCTAACCGATGCTACTGACGTTCTTTGTTTTTGGTTAATTGTTTAAGGTCTATACTTTTTCACAGCACACCTGTCGCATGTTTCAACTCGCTGATGACACGCAGGCGCAGCGTTTTTTATACGTGTGGTAATTATTTAAAAGCTGAAATTGCGTGACTCTATTGAAATAGAAATGGAATAAACTTCAAAACTCTCACTTTTCAACCAGATAAGCTCTGAAAATAACAATGGCAACCCTTTTGAAATTGACGGTCACTGCGATTCTTACCATTTTCACGCTTTCAAGCTGCACGCTACCTGCTGCTGCTTCTCCTGAAATCACTTCTTACAATGGTGGTGCTGCAAATGCCAGTTCTGTTGCCGGAGATGCACTCGGTAAGAAACCTTGTATCGCTGTCTTTTTACAGTACAGTAGGAGATCATGAATGTAATTTTGATGGTTGATTATTCATGTTTTTGCAGAAATTTCCGAGGGTAAATATCGTTATGGACGGGAAAATGTGGGACTGGCTAAAGGCGGCCGAAGGGGAAGGGGCGGCGGAAGGGGAAGGGGGCGAGGTCGTCCTGTGGGTTTCTATCACCACGCTGGTTCCCGTCACAGAAATGGCAGCGTCATATTGTGTGGGCATTTTGGTATTATGTTCGGAGGTCTTATCTTTTACTACTTTATTGCATCTGTATTTGTATCTGGATTCTGAACGTGTTCAATAGTTTGCAATGTAAATATATCGATTTGCCGTTTTATTGCATCTTCAATAGATGACAGGTGGAAATTACTGGAACTTATTCGTTCTGTTGGGGAAATGTGAGAGCTGCGTGCATTTGAGTGATCGAAGGAATATTTATTGAAAGAAAGAGTTAATGAGGGTTTTGAACGCAAACGGATGACTGTAATTCAGTGCTAAAATTAAAAAACGCCTCTTTCAGCTCTCTATTAGTTTCTCTGCTTGTTCTTTATTGTTCTCTTGCCAAGTGTGTGTATTTTATTTTTTAATTTGTTCACTTCTGTTTTGAAAATGAAAACTATATTTGGCGTATGATCCGCCTACCCACGTTACCGTCGGTTTTGATATCATCGCCGCCTGTTTTTTCGCCGCTTTTCTGAAATTACGAGGTCAAATTTAACCCTTGGGACCGCCTTTAGATCCAGGATGCCTGAGTCCTAAACTATTCAAAGTATATTTGGCTACTGATTTTTTCTTTCCCAAATTCCACGCCTAGAGCAGGCAAGAAATCAGCTTGCTTCAACAACAGATTTTAATTTATAAACCAGGAATCACGTTCACGCCTGGACATTACAGGGCACACTTTGATGGTTTTATTAGTTAAAAACCCTCCTTGTAAGAAATCATATGGAGTTTCAGTGTAAAACTCGGGATCCAGAAGAAAAAATTTACCTTTCACTCATATGAACAATCGTGATTGTTCCCGCATTATCTGTTTTCGTGCAATGACCTACAAAGTGCAACAACAGTCGAGGAAGCATTTTGGTTGGGTTTCGAACCTGGAACTTATTATTAGATTTCCCCCATTTTTTATTTTTGGTTTTCATTGCTTGTATATCACAGAGCAATTTGGACTAAACAACATAAGGCATACAGATTCGCAGTCTAAAAACTTTCGATCCGCCAGTTAAAATCTACCTTAAATAGTCTGTTTTCCTGCAATTACTCGAGCTTAAAACTGCAAAGGGAGCTACCTACCACTACAAAATGCAGGTTTTTCTGTTGAGATTCTCTCCCCTGTTTTTGTCTGCCCCTTTAGCAGCAAATTGCAATAGCATGAATAATGCGAGCGAGGGTGGAACAATCCGAGCCGTGAAATAAGTGTGGGACATGAACAGCAATGTGTTTAATTCCCACAGTTTTCAATCCAACTTTTCATTGATATCTTCTTCATGGCTATCGAACAACCTAAACGCCGCTGCCGACTAATACAAAACTTTAAAACCCCCAAAAAACAATGCAAAAAAAAAAAAAGTGATTCCACGTTATCTATTTTTAATGAAGTGGATACATGTTATTCCATATTTAGTCCATCATATGATATATCCGCGGCTCGCTCCCAAAAGATTCTCTCCTTTTCCAAAATATTTTAATCGAACATTTACTCCATACTTATTCCATCATATCCACACGCCCAAATGATTCTATCTTACCTAGTGGAAAATATTTTAATCGAACTTTCTTGAGAAGAGGTACGAGCCTATTCAACTTTATTATCGATGTCATCTCAAATTCCTGATACAATGTTTTCTATTTGCTGGAAAGTGGATGATATGTCGAATTAAATTCGGAAGCCATCTCTAATTCATATTGTGATGACGTCGATGTCAAAAAAATGCATATTTTGCTTAACAACATTTCTTCGACATGTGGTTTTATAGGAGGTTATCAAGATGAGTTAGGAATGCATCTTCGACCCATGATCGCAAGATGGTTGATGGAATGTTCTTGCCCTCTTCACCTATCAACTTTAGGTATTGCAATATTTTAATTAGCTTCTCCATTCACAAAACCCCATGGAACTGTTTGACCATGTAATTTTCTTCTTAGATGACATTTTTGTTGCATGTTGTTTTATCTCTATTCTTATTTTGTGTATCTTTGTTGGCAAAGAGCTTTTCATTGATATTTATGCACTACTCATGTTGGTCACCATGTTAAGATAGTCAACAATGACATTACATCAAAGTTCAAACACTTGGATTTTCACATATCTTCTATGTAGATCAAATCTAGTGTTTTAATTCTTAATGTCCAATGATTGACAACTTGCTTGGATGTACTAAATATATTAAATAGTTGATTTGTAGCAAGTGGTAGGTGTGACACCTTGTTGATTAAGGAAGAGGAAATTAAACTTAGTCACAACAAGGTCTCATGTGGGTGAGACCTTCTCCACTCTTTCATTGATGTTCCCAAAGTGTTGAGGTCTCGCATGGATGAGACATGCGTAACCCAATTTCGTTTTCATATCCATTAACAAGTTGTCACAATGACAGAACTCTCCTACCACCTCCTTCCTACCACTTCTCAATTGTCACACAAGACAATTCTTGTACCCAATGGCCCATTCTCCTCTCGAAATCTTGTTTTACATTAATTTCATCTCGTTTGTCTTTCACCTCTGGTCTCCAAACCTCGTAGAATGGAAACCTACCTCCACATCCATCTTGAATCCTTTCGAGTAGGTTGTTTCCAAATTAGCAACACCAAGATCTACAAGTCATTACAAAGGCTTCATGGCATAAGATAAAACTTGTGATTGATTACAATGTTTGCATCCCCTTCACCTTCTTTTATAATAATTGGAAATATAATGTTTATCTTTCAAGTGCATGCTCTTTATTGCCCTCTACTTTTCCAATCTTTGATAATAAGGGTATGCGCAATTATTAACATTAGAGATAAATAATGACATAATTCTTACATTCGGACATGTCTCAAGAGTCCAAACAACACATCCACATATATGTAGAACACTGAATTCTTCCTTCAAAACATAGTCCAAGATATTTCGTGGTGCTTGCATCCTCTATACCACAAAAATGACCTATCACCTCCTTGCCCTACACCCCTCATAAGCTTCTTGAAATATTTTTTTCCCAAGTCGTTGCTTTCGCCTTAAACCTTCGTGTAATAGAACATTCTCTTTCTCTTGCGCTTCAACAATTTTTTATTTTTCTAGTTTCATTTATTGAGTTTCCTTCCTTTTCAAAATAATGTTGCATTACATTTCCTTTTATCTCTTCACTCTTCTACACTAAATGGTACATTTCATTCAAAAATGTGGCTCTCTCGATCTTCATGTGCATGATAAATAATTGCTTCTTCCACATCTATTAGTGTTTCTATTACACCCCTTCGATGTGATCACTAGTTACTCTACATGTGAGCAACGTTGTTTTAATTATGATAAACATGTGAGTACGAGGACATTGCAAGATACTTAGAATACTTACAACCATCGATGCATCAAACAATGGATATTTTTAATGTGTGCATTGTGTTATGCCCTTGAAGCTTCCTTGGAGATAAAATTTAAGGAAAATTTTCTCAAGCCTTGTGCGAATGATTTTGTTGCCACCTAATGTTGAATGCAGTGAAAAGTTACCACTTCTTTCTTTGTCGATTCAACAAAATTGTGCAATCTCGAATATGATTCTCAAAGCCTATTTTTCTCTCACATAATGCAAGAAGCTAAATAAACATTCTTATTGAAATTCTAGGCTAAAAATTAATACAATGTAGCATTAGTATCAATTTTATCAAGAAAAAATCTATGTTTGATTCGGTCAATTGTTAATCATTAGTTTGTTATCACATAAATTAATATATTATCAATATACTTCTTTTCGATTTGATGTATTTACAAATTAATTTATTATTTATATATTTACATGTTAATGTATTCTGTTGATGGTTATGGGGTAGATGGTCTTTGATAGATGGAGGGATTTGATCGATGGGACATTTCAACTAGGTTTACCATCTCCTTGTCATCGTCTCTTTGGATCACTTTTGACTCCACTCATAAACTATTTGTGCTTAGTTCTTCATGTGAGAGGTTTCATTAGAAACATAACGTAAGGTAGATTTGTTCATATCTTGTGTCATCAAATTTGTTAGTGTAATTCATCAAATTTATGTGAGTACGAAGATGCATTCATGACACTATTGTGTAATGTCCCCAAATGGACATATTTGACCCCAAATGGATTTAAGGCCAATCCCAAACCCCCAAATACAATTTATAGAAGATGCAACAATTTATTAACATGTAGATCTGAATTTAATCTGAAAAGTGCGACTAGGGTAAAGTGGGAAACCCAAACAAATCAGCCCATAAAATATAATTTCTCCACTCCAGTCTGATCTACCAATTTTATAAATCAAAATATGAAATAACATGCATATTTTGATGCATAAGAAGGATGAAATTGATTTATTTTGAAACCCTAGACTACGAAAATTATGGACACTTCAAAATTCATAACTCGCTAAAAATGCTCCAATCCACACAAATAAAATATGCACAAATTCAAATAAATAGGGAGAATGAAATGAAGTTACCAATTCATGCAAATGACCACCACAAGTTCCCTAAACAACCAAAGCAGAACTCGCGCCTAGGGGTTTGGGTTGGGTAAAATACCGAAAACTAGCTACTTTAATTCATAAAAATTAGAATATGATATAAAAGTAAAAACTAGATCTGAAACACCTTTCAAAAACTCATATTTACGTAAGAGATAGGTCATTCCACTCTGAAATAATGCAGGAAACACAATTGCACTCTCTTCCCTTCAATATACAAAATCTTCTTTATTCACTACTAAACTAAATGAAATATCTTTGCAAGCACAATGGATAACCCTACGTAGGAAATATTCAAACGCTCTAAAAGGGTTTTCGTCCTCTAGAGGTAAATTCCTAGGGATTTTTCGTCCTTGAATAATTTAGAAATTAGACAATGATCATGTGTGTCTTCTCCAAGCAATTCCCATTGCTTAAATAGAAGAATTGGGCCTAGTGGCCACCTTCAACAACCAATCACATTTTCCTTCCTCATTAAATGCTTCCACTAATCACTTTTCTTCTCTAGACCAAGTCGCATTTTCCTTGAGGGAATAACTTTTTGTTTTTCACCTTTTTTTCTATTTTACCTTTGCCTCCATGCAAGTCGTTCTTTTCCATAGTTATTATAATTTGACTAACTTATTTCTATCCTTTGGTTCACTTTTCTATTTTTTATTTATCATTAAGTCCATTAATTTATTATAAGTGTTTTTTATAATATTTTATTTTATTTTATTGCACTTTATAATAAAATAATAGAACTTAAGTCTCCCTTTTAATTTTCTCCTTAGCCGTCGGGAAGACAAAATAGGCTAAGGGTATTCAAATGGGAATGGGATATTACATTCATCCCTACCCAACATTGCTTTTCCTCAAGAAATTCTAAATTTGTTTTGTCCAAGTGCCATGCATAATAGACAAAACATTATGAAGAAACTTGTAACCCTATCCCCTGTACTTGTCAAGTGGGCTAAATCTTGTAACCATATATCATCCATAAGATTCTCCTATACTTGGAAAAATGGTTCAACAAAATCCATATTGAAGACTCCACCTTCTATCCTATCATGCATCTCATGATGGAAATAAATTGGAATAAACAAAAATAAATAAGACACATTATTATGCTCTTCATACCTTGGAGTATCACCAACATCCTCTTCAATGTTGGTCTTCAAAATGACTTGACCTTGATGCACCAAATCCTGAGCATTCTTTTCCATAATGGGCTGAATATTATTATGAGTCAACTGCTGCGATAAACAAGATGACATACCTTCTTCCATACAATCATGAATTTGTGTACTTTTCCTTCCTTGGAAAGAGAACTTCCATTTTTTCAAGGAATACCATTACTCATACTCTTTTTCCCACTAATTGAAGAAGTCTTTTCATTTTCCTCTTAGAGGTGTTGTTTCCCTTGAGAAGCTATATATCTAGTAGCTCTAGGTCTTCTTTGCCACTCCTCACATCCCTTTTGAGATTCCATTACATCCTCCTTACTTGCATATATGAATTTCTTCTCCGAGCTGAAATAGTTTCTCTAAGAAGAAAACTTTAAATAATGTAATTCTTTTGCTAATGGAAATCATACATCTTGATACTTCTTCTCCTTTACTTTGCATCTTTGAATACATAATAGGATGATCCAATCTTTACATGCAATTTTCTCTTGTGCCTTTACTATCTTTTAATTCACAAAAATCAGCGAAGGTCAACATAGCTCTTACCTTGGGATTGAGTGTTGCATACTCTTTACCCCATGTTTCCATGTCATCTTCCTCAGCTGATTGTTCCTTGGCTCTGAAAATATGTAAAGGCTTGGATGATGTGCTCATAGTATTCATTCCCTTTATAGATCTACTCACTTCAGCAAAGGCTCCTATAATGGAGTCTCTTATATCTCTCTGAGCATTCATCCAAAAATGCAATTCTCTGTTGCCTCTATTGAATACTTCATTTATATAGTTCCTCTTATCTTCATCCATGGTCACCATCTCTATATTCATATCTGATTTTGTTTTCTTCTTTCATGCAAAGGTGGGAGAATCACCGTTCGATACCACGGTAATGTCCCCAAATGGACATACTTGACCAAAAATGGATTTAAGGCCATTTATTAACATGCAGATTTGAATTTAATCTAATTTTTTTGACTAGGGTAAAGTGAGAAACCCAAACAAATCAGCCCATATAATATAATTTCTCAACTCTAGTCTGATCTACAATTTTTATAAAGCCAAAATATGAAAGACCATACATATTTTGATGCACAAGAAGGATCAATTTAATTTATTTCTAAACCATGAGTCTACAAAAAATTATGGCATCTTTAAAAATTCTTAACTCAATAAAAATTGCTCGATCCACACAAAGAAATTATGCACGGATTTAAAAAAATAGCGAGAATTCAATGAAGTTACGCATTCATGAAAATGACAACAACAAATTCCCTAAACAACCAAAACACCAACTCACCCCTAGGGTATTCGGCTGGAAAACCACTAGAAACCGATTGCTTTAATTCATAAAAATCAAAATATGATATAACAATACAAACTAGATCTGAAACACCTTTCAACAACTCTAATTTATGCAATAGATAGGTCACTCCAAGCTAAAATAATTTAGGAAAAATAGTTGCACTCTCTTCACTTCAAACCCTTATACAAAATCTCAAAAATATTCTTTATTCATTGCTGAAATAACTGAAAAATCCTTGCAAGCATAATGGATAACCCTAAATAGGAAATCCTCAAATCCTCTACAAGAGTTTTCTTTCTCTAAAGATAAATTCCAAGGGTTTTAATCCTTCGAATAATTTATACAAAAGCTCCAAGCTTCATATACAATTCATAAATTAGATAATGCTCAAGCGTGTCTTCTCCAAGCAATTCCCATTACTTAAATAGAAGATTTGGGCCTAGTGGAAACCTTCAACAACCTATAACATTTTCCTTCTTCATTAAATGATTCCACCAACCACTTTTCTTATCTATGTCAAGTCACATTTTCCTTGAGGGAATAACATTAGTTTTTTCTCCTTTTTACTATTTTACCTTTGTCTCCATGCAAGTTGCACTTTTTCATAGGTACTATAATTTTACTACGTGCTTTTTATCCTTTGGGACACTTTTCTATTTTGTATTTATCATTAAGTCCATTAATTTATTATAAGTGACTTTAAATTTTTTTTTTTTGCTCTTTATAATAATATAATAGAACTTAAGTCTCCCCTTTAATTTTATACTTAGCCATCTAAGACCAAATAGGGTAAGGGTTTTCGAATGGGAAGGGGATATTACAATCCCCCTTCCAAAAATTTCTTGCTCTCAAGCAATTCCAAATTTGTATTGTCCAAGTTCCATGCATAAGAGACAAAACATCCTAAAGTGATCCGCAAGTCTATCCCCTATATACATTAGGTGGGCTAAAACTTGTCACCATATATCATCCACAAGATGCTCATATACTTGGAACAATGGTTCAACAAAATCCATATTGAATACTTCACCTTTTATCCTATCGTGCATCTCATGATGGAAATAAATTGGAATAAGGAACAATAAATAAGACACATTATTATTCTCTTCAAAGATTAGAGTATCACCAACATCCTCGTCAATCTTGATATTCAAAATCTCTTGAATTTGATGCATCAAATCTTGAGAATTATTGTCCATAATGGGTTGAATATTATTATGAGTCAACTACTGCGATAAATAAGATGACATACCTTCTTCCATAACATCCTCAATCTGTATACTTTTCCTTCCTTAGAAAGATATTTCCATGCTCTCGGCTGCCACAACTTGAGGAATACCATTCCTCATACTTTTTTCCCATTAATTGAAGAAGTCTTTACCTTGTACTCTTATAGGTGTTTTTCCCTTGAGAATCTATCAATCTAGCAGCTCTAACTCTTCTCTGCCACTCCTCCAACCTCTTTTGAGTTTCCATTACATCCTCTTTGCTTACATATATGAATTTATTCTCCTCATCCGAAATAGTTTCTCTAACAAGAAAAGTTTCAAAAATAAAATTATTTTTCTCAATGGAAATCATTTGTCTTAATTTTTCTTCACCTTTGCTTTGCATGTTCGAATACACAATAGGACGATCCAATTTTTTCATGCAAGTTTTTCTTGTTCCTTAACTATATTTTAATTCACAAAAATCAGCAAAGGTCAGCACAACTCTTACCTTGGGATTGAGTGTTGTATACTCTTTACCCCATGTTTCCATTTTCATCTTCCTTAGCTAGTTGTTCCTTGGCTTTGAAAATCTGTAAAGGCTTGGATGATGAGCTCATAGTATTCATTCTCTTTATAAATATACTCACTTCAACGAAGGCTCCTATAATGGAGTCTCATATATCTTTCTGATCATTCATCCAACAAATATGCAATTATCTCATTACCTATATTGAATACCTCATTTTTATAGTTCATCTTATCTTCGCCCATGGTCACCACCTCTATCTTTAGATCTTATTTTGTTTTCTTCTTTCATACATAGGGTGGGAGAATCATCACTTTGATACCAATGTAATGTCCCCAAATGGATGTATTTGACCCCAAATGGATTTAAGGCCAATTCCAAATCCAACAATACAATTTATTGTAGATGTAACAACTGATTAACATGCAGATATGAATTTAATCTAAAAAGTGTGACTAGGGTAAAGTGGGAAACCCAATCAAATCAGCCAATAAAATATAATTTCTCCACTCCAATCTGATCTACCAATTTTATAAAGCCAAAATATGAAAGAACATACATATTTTAATGCATAAAAAGGCTGAAATTTATTTATTTTTGAAACCCTAGTCTACGAGAAAATTATGACAACTTCAAAAATACATAACTCACTCAAAAATGTTCCGATCCAAAAAAATTAAACTATGCACACACTCAAAAAAATAAGGATAATGTAATAAAGTTACCCATTCACGCAAATGACCACCATAAGTTCCCTAAATAAACAAATCACCAACTCACCCATAGGGTTTTGGTTTGGAAAAATATTAAAAACCGGCTTCTTTAATTCATAAAAATCATAATATGATATAAAAATACAAAACAAATCTGAAACACCTTTAAAAACTTAGATTTATGTAACAGAGATAGGTTGCTCCAAGGCTAAAATAATGCGGGGGTACACAACTACACTCTCTTCAAGTCAAACCCTTGTACAAAATCAGTAAAATCTTCTTTATTCACTCTGAAATAAATGAAAAATCCTTTAAAGCACAATGGATAACCTTGGGTAGGAAATCCTCATATGATCGAGAGGTTTTTCGTCCTCTAGAGGTAAATTCTAAGGGTTTTCATCCTTCAAATAATTTAGACAAAATCTCCAAGCTTTAGATACAATTCATAAATTAGATAATGATCAATTGTGTCTTCTTCAATTAATTCCCATTTCTTGAATAGAAGAATTGGGCCTAGGCCACATACAACAACCAATCACATTTTCCTTCTTCATTAAATGATTCCACCAACCACTTTTCTTCTCGAGTCCAAGTTACATTTTTTTAGGGAATAAATTTTTGTTTTTCCCTGTTTCTATTTTACCTTTGCCTCCACGCATGTGGCACTTTTCCGTAGGTATTATAATTTTACTAAGTGCTTTTTATTCTTTGGTTCACTTTTCTATTTTTTTATCTATCATTAAGTCCATTAATTTATTATAAGTGTTTTTTATTAAAAAAATTGCACTTTATAATAAAATAATACAACTCAAGTCTCCCCTTTAATTTTATCCTTAGTCATCGAGAAGACCAAATATGGTAAGGGTCTTCGAATGGGAAGGGGATCTTACAATCCTCCCTTCCCAAAATTACTTTCCCTCAAGAAATTTCAAATTTGTTTTGTCCAAGTGCCATGCATAATATAGAAAATATTTAGAATTGATCTGCTAGCCTGACCATTGTACTTATCAAGTGGGCTAAAACTTGCCACCATATATCATCCATAAGATGATCATATACTTGGAACAATGTTTCAAAAAAATCAATATTGAAGACTCCACTGTTGGTGCTCAAAATAGTCTCGCCCCATTTTGCTTTTGAAAATCTATCGATTTACGGCCTTTGTCACTTTCTTTTTCCCATGTTGTGCCTGGTTAATCTTTGTTGCCATTTTTAATCTGTTCTGGGTCGTAGATCACTTATGGGTCCATGGTTTGCTCCTTGTTTCTTTGTTCCTCTAGAAAAGGTCTGTAATTTGGGTCTCTCGTTCTCTGTTCATCTAAAAACTTAGGTTCTCCCATATTTTCCATTCTCCATGGTTGGGATTTGTTTTCCTTGTCATTTCTTCCCTAAATACTTGAAGAAAAATGAATGGATGTGTCTCTGATGGACATATTTGAGCCTTGTAACACTTCTAAATTCTCTGTCCTTAGAGAAATTTTCATTTTCGGGCTCGAATGATCGTTTTTCTATATTTTACGGTTTGATAGGTGTTTCTCCCAGTCAAATTTACATCCTTGCATTGATAGGGGATGTGGTACCTTTTGGTTGGACGCGGCTCAACTAAATACTTCAAAATTTCTATGAAATGTCGAACTCAAATTTTGTCCACGTGGAGGAACGATGCTCGTTTGAGGATCTACTTTTGGTTTTACCTTGGAGTAGTGCTGGGAGGACACGTGGAGGTTTTGCTACTTTTCCGGACTTAGAAATTTTTTATGCAACTAAAACAGTGTGGTGGAAAACGGGGACACGTGGCGAGCCCATGCTCGTTGAAGGTATCAAATTTTTGGGACCATCTCAAGGTGTGCCATGGTGACACATGGCAGTTTGAAAAGTCAAAGGGGCGGGGAGGTGGACCATCGGGGGTAATTTGGATTTTTCCCCTTGAACATGTAAATGACTAAAAACATCAAAATGGCCCACAAGCCCAATAAAGGAAAGGTCAAATCTTGCTCCAGTCAATGGTGGAGGTGCGAACTCTCGGGGAAATTTGGAAAATTTTCTTTTGGGAGAAAAGAGTTAAAACATCAAAATGGCTGTGGACCCAACAAGAAATAGTCAATAGTTTTCCCAGTCAATGGCGGAAGGGCGGAGCTACGGGAAAATTTGGAAAATTTTCCTTTTCCAAAAAGGAGGTGAAATGGTAGAATTTTGCCGCAGTCCCACTAGGGCCCACCTTAGGACACGTGTCAGGATCATTTCTGAGGGTGGAGGTGTGGAACAAAATGTGAATTTTTTCCATTTTTTCAAAAGTTGTAAAAGGTCAGAGGAAGCCCTTGGGTCTGTTTTTAAGTTTGAATCTTCCACATGGATGGCCCAAATTCAAATTAAAGATCAACGGCGGTGAGAGTCGAATCGATTTTCCCCAATTTTCTTGAAACATGCCTAGAAGTGCAAGTCTTCATGATTTCTTGGTATTTCCTACACACCAAGAAGAGAGGGGAGTTAATTTTGATATCTGAGTTTGGTGGAAAGATCTAGAAAGACATCTTTCACCATTAAAATGGTCTGACTATCGTGCTCGATCGAATTTTCTATTTTTCTTCTCCCAAGCACGCAAGGATCCGATTTGATAGATTAGGGGCAGAAGTGGTTGGAAAATTGAAGAAAGAGTGATCTACTAGAGGAAGGAGTTGAATGCGGGAGATATTCGATGAGATCTTCCCCCTCGAGCACCTAATAACTTTTTGCAGATCTGATTATGAGAATCGCAATCGTGATCATGGCAAGCACTGGTAGCACTCAAGGTCTAGATTTTGGAAGGAAAAGGGTCCTTGTTGTAAATGTTATAAATGGCATGAATTTTTCATGCAAATGGTTGGAGTGTTAGGGGTCGAGACTGATTTTTCTAATAGAAAGCTTGATAGAGCCCATCTTTTTGAGAAGCATTTTGAGAAGCCTGTATATCTCTTTTTGTATCAAATCTGATCATGTCAAGGTGGTTGCGAGTGTATAGCCATTGAAAAGCTCTAAGATTGTTCTAGAAACTTTCCCCTGCTGATAAATTTGATCAAATATGAGCTATTCTTTGTTTTATTCCTGAATGTATGCGAGTGGTTTTTCTTATTTCTATTGCAATCTTGTATTAAAATCTAATTCAATCACATAGGTCTCAATCCTTGTGATAGTTTAGTGGCATCTGTAATTTCATTTCTCGAGAAGATCCTTCATTTGGGAGTGAAATAAATGATTTAAAATCACTTCTCTTTCATTTTTTTGACAGATATTGTCTGTAAGCCTTTGGGTGTACCTTAGGCGTGATTTGGCTTAGATCTTGATACTTTTTTGGGTTTCCTAACTCAAGCCTTCATGTTAGATTCTCATATATTGTATGAAAAAATTCTAATCTGGGCCTCCATTAAAGCACATATTCTGGTTAAGGAGAAATTTTGGTTGTTCTATGGCATTCTGTTGGTTTAACCTTTCATTTTGTAAGATTTCTCAAGGATCTGGCGAGTTAAGTTCATCCTGCCCCACCTCCCACCAAAACATTTATTCAAAAACAACCAATCCTACCTGTACTACCCATGTTTGTCCTGTGTGCATACAAATGCAAAATATTTGTTACCAAAACATGCAGGAGCAATCAAGGTCCCAAATGTCTTTAGTAACCTTTGCCTTGTTGTGAAAATATCTCCATGATTTGGAAGTGACAACTCATGAGAGTCAAATTTGGTGTGTTGATCATATTTTCCCAAGGTCTTCTCTATAAAATTTATGCAAAAGAAGGATTTACCAGCATTCTTCAATAACAAAGGTTACAAAATAGGTTCTCTTACCTTGGTTGAAAGGCACAACCTAAAATAGTTAGGATTAGATCACATCCTTTTAAGGTGCTACCCACTCCTTTCGAAACATGAGTGCTAACAAGTCAGATAGATTGATTCCCTAGCTACAAAATGACATACATGATTATCTGTCTACCTCTGAGTGTCTTATCAAAATCCATGATGTTGCTCAGTCTTTAAAGGAGATTAAATAGCGCCTTCATTGTCGGGGAATTGTTTTGAATTTTTGGGAACTAATTTGCATCACTGGAGACTATTTTTTTGATTTGTTGCTATTTCATATCCATCTAGCCCATCAACAACACACTTCTGGTGCCATTGTTTGGGAATTGTTTTGAATTCCTGGGAAATAATTTGCATTGCTGAGACTAATTTGCTGATTCACTACCAGTCCATATCTATTTGGCCCATCAACATGCTTCTGGCATCGTTTCAGGATTTCAGTTCAAAATCAAGACCCTGGTAAAACACTTCTTGTATGCTCTAAGTGTTGTGTGTAATTCTTTCAGTTTTCACACCTAGTGCACTAGCTTTCATTTGATAAATTTGGGTAAAGAAAGTTTAGAATCTTTCCATTTCTAGTTTCTAGCATTGACAGACATTTGATAGATCATACTTAGTGCATTTGCACAACTAAGGTGGAAATCCTTAGTGGCGAATCCCTATTGATCTGATTTTTAATGAGTACCAGTGTCTTAGAACTCTGTCAAAGTCAGATTTGTTACTAATATTTGCAAAGCTAGAAGGAAGAAGATCTTTCTTTGCTAGGGATCTTGCTAGGACATTGTTTCAGAGCTAGGAAAAGCAAAATCAGAAGGAAGAAAATCCTAGAGAGTTGTGGGAGATCAACAAACAAGAAGAGGGATCTCCATTGATGAAAGTGATCAGCCTATTATTGAAGACTGCAATTCAAGTGACTCTGAATCAGGTAACCTCTTTGTGGAATTGAATTCTCCAGCTAGAGAAGGGCCTTCATTTGATTTTGAAATGTTTTCTTCACACTCTGCACCTATCTTTTCTGAGGTTGATAGAGATTTCCAAGAGACAAGGCCTTTGGGGGTATCCATTTTGAAAATTATACTCCTGTGTTCCAAGGACCTTCTACCCCTTATCAATTTCTTACCCCTAAAGGGAAACAATATGGCTCATCCCCCACCGGACCCTCTTTTGTTATAAACACCTTTGGGCCTATAAATTTTGTGGGAATGGCTAGATATCCAAATGCAATGCCTCAAGATGTAAGGAACATAATGCCAAAGTTCCAAGGAAACAATGCTATTACTGGTGATCAGCATCTAAAGATTTTTATCAATATGATGGAAGATTTTGAGATTGAACATGAAGATGTATATATAAGTTGTTTATCCATACCTTGGAAGAGGATGCCAGGGATTGGTATAAAACATTGCTAGATAAATCTATTCATTCTTGGACTGAGATGAACAATTCATTTAGATTAGTATGGTGATAGAATTAACCCTAGGTTTCTTTTGACAGAATTTGAAAACATCAAAATGAATCCTAATGAGTCAGTACATGATTTCAACAAAAGGTTTAATAAGAACTTGAGGATATTGCCTATTAGGATAAGACCTTGTGATGAGTCATGTTTGATCAAATATTCTAATGCATTTGCTAAAAATGCTTCATATTACTTAAGAGACAAGAACCCCAAAAATTTGAGGTAGGCCTTAACCATGGATTTTCAAATAGAGAAAAACATCAAGGAAATTGGAAAGCCTTCCGAAAGGGAGGTGTACAACTGATTAACCCATAAAATCCTTAAACAAGAAAGGCTATTGATTTGGAGGAGGTTGTGAAAAATTTGGCGAGGGCTGTCAAGAAAATTCCTACAAACTAGCCCGAGGCTAAGAAGGGAATCGGGAAGAAATAACAAGGTCAACACAATAAACAAGGCCAAGAAAGGTTCAAAAATCACCAAATATCTGATGACGAGAGGAAAAGGACTGTTGGATTTGGAAACAGCAGCCCTAAGGAAGGAAAAATAGAATGATGCACGATCCTTTGGCTACGAGTTGCTTTATTATGGAGGAGACAAATGTCATTGATTGGTGTGACAAATATTTCATGCCTCATGCTCCTTGTGAAGAAGATCAACAAGAAGAATAAGAATCTTATGAAAATGATGATGATGTATGCATGATGGGTTGCTCCATAAGCTTACAACAAGGGGGGCAACTTCAAGGCGAGGTGATAAGTGCCGGAATGCTACAAATTTTTGGTACTACATTCATAGGGTACCTATTCTTCCTCCCTCTTATATTTTAGAAGTAGATACTGTACAGGATTTTGAATTTCCCAATAATGATTTTGAATATTTAAGGGCTTTAATGATAAAGAAGTATGACGAAGGAATTCCATTTGAGGAAGATAGACATTTACTGATGAATGTTGTTTTTGCTCAAGAGAAGGAATATAACACAAGAAATAAGGTTGTCAAAGGGACAGGACATCAAGCCAAAGCCAAAATATCCCTTACTTTCAAACATTCCTAAAGAGGCTCCTAAGAAAGATGCATTTCCCAAAATCCCTATAGTTCTAAAAAAAATCATATCCCTTCTCATGCCCAAGTTATCAAGAATCTTGTACCACCTAATGAGTGTGTTGGCTTTCCTTCCAATACCACCTTGCCAAGGAATGTCCCATATGATATTGCCCAATTTTTAAGTCAAATCAAAGTCTCTATTCCAATTATTGAGTTGCTTAGGATTCCTGAGCACAAAAAGAGAGCATTTGAATACTTGGGATTGAAAGAAGAGAAGACTACCTTAGGCAGAAATGTAAATATTGTGGAGACTCCTCTAATCATTCAAGAATTAGAAACACCACCAGCATTGGAGGAACTAGGTGAACTACTTGAGGTATATTTTGGGACATCCTTGGTGGACTCTCAGATGAATTTGGATCCATTCTTCACCACTTTGATCATTAAGGACAGAATGTTGCACAACTACATGTTTGACTCAGGGGCATCATGTAATGTCATGCCTCTAGAAGTCATGAATGAGATGAATATCAAAGTGACAGTAGCATATGGGAAGTGTACTTGCCATGGATTCTAGAGAAGTGCTAGTAGTGGGATGTGTGAAGGGTTTGGTGGTGTAGCTTGCAACTTACCCAGGTAAAAATTTAAAACTTGATGTTGTCATCGTTGACTGCCTAACCAAGTGGGGCATGCTACTGTCAAGAAAATGGGCTGCTAGTGTTGGTGGGAGTTTCCAAATGGATATGTCCTATGCCACCATTCCAATTAAAGGCAACCATTTCACATTGTATGGAGAAAAGAAAATGTTGCATCTTATTAAGGATCCTAACAATGCATCCTATGAAGTATTGTACACAAATGTTGATGCTGAAAACTTTGTAGGATTTGCTAATGGAAAGGAGCAAAAGATTGAGGAATGTAGTGTCTTGAAAAGTAGGATCTCCTTGGACTTTATTGTTTGATGGAGCTTGCTCTAAGTTTGGGAATGGTGCTGGTGTTGTTCTACTTTCTCTTGGTCAGGAAAAATTTTTTTTCCTTCAAACTCAACTTTGAGTGCACCAACAACATTGCTGAGTATGAGGCACTATTTTTGGGTTTAAGAATTTCTTGGAAATATGGTATCAAGGACATCATTGTCAAAGGAGACTCATAATTAATTGTAAAACAAGTCAGAAAACTGTATGCCACAAAGAATTAGTGAATGAAACAATACAAGCATGTAGTTTGGGATTTCATTGAGATGTTTGACTCATTCAACATCATGCATCATGATAGAAGTTTCAATGTAATGTAGTTAATTGTATAAATCTGATTATCAACAGTAATATAACACCAATGAACACAATATTTTAAATAAATGACCTCAATGTGCAAGAAGAATAGCTTAGCCACTTCAAGGGGCAACCTCCAAACTAGACAATAAGACTCAAATGTTGAATATGATGATGAACTACTACCTACTAACCCCTCGTATATTAATCCTATGCTATGGCCAACACCAAGGCCAACCCACTAATGAAAATATAACATATATGAAAGAGATACATAATGATAAGAAGTTACGATAGCCACAAGTCAGCTATATACATCCAATATAAGATATATGATTAAGGGAGTAGCATGCCCCTCCCCTTCAAAGAAACATTGTCCCCAATTTTGAGAAGATTTTGATGTTGCTGTAGGAAATTTACATCCTCCCAAGTTGCGTCTTCATTGTCTATATTTTTCCACTTGATCAAATACTCAGTGATGACCCTTTTCCTCAATCACTTAGTGTGTGTCTGAAGGATGCATTCTGGTTCCAAGATGATTTTGCCCTCTTCATCAAGCTCGGGTAACATAGTCTAGGTTGATACTATCTATCCAATTACCTTCTTTAGGCAAGATACATGGAAGACTGGATGAATTTTGGTAGCGGAGGAAGTTCCAGTTTGTATGCTACATTTCCAATCTTCTGTAACACTTGATAAGGACCATAATACTTAGGTGAAATCTTGTTATCCTTTTCTGTTGTTTTAAGGACATTTGCTTATATGGTTGTAAATGCACAAAAACCCAATCACTAACTTCAAAATGTCTTTCATTGTGATGTTGGTCTGCCTGTTGCTTCATGCGGTTTTGTGACATGGCCAAATTCTCCCTGAGACTAGAAAGCACCTCTTATTGGTGTTGAATATGTTCTTCAACTGCTTGAACCTTTGGTTGGACTCTCAAATATGAAGTGATAGATGGTGGATGGTACCCATATAATGCCAAGAAAGGAGACATTTTAGATGAAGTATGAAAGGAGGTGTTATACCACCATTCTGCCAGCAGTAACCATTAGACCCATCTCGCTTGCTTATCTGATGTAAAACAACGAAGATATCCCTCCAAGCACTTGTTTACCACCTCTGTTTTCCCATCAGACTGGGGATGATAAGAGGAACTACGAGCTAGTTATGTGCCCAAGCATGAGAACAAGTCAGTCCAAAAATTACTAGTAAAGATAAGGTCTCGATCACTTACTATAATCTTTGGTGTCCCATGTAGCTTCTGAATTGTATCCCTGAAGGCCGTTGCTACTATACTCGCAACAAATGGATGTGATAAAGAAAAAAAATGGGAATATTTGGTGAGTATTTCCACCACCACCATGATTAAGTTTTTACCTTTTGATTTAGGCAATCCTGTGATGAAGTCCATGGACACCTCTTCCCACCTCTATCTAGGAATAGATAGAGATTGTAAAAGACCAGGGACTTAATTGTTTTTTCCTTATTTTCTTTGACAAACCATGCATTCTGCCACAAATTTTGGACATCTCCTTTTAACCCTTCCCGAGAAAAAATCATGTTTGATTCGATGATAAGTCTTTAAGAAGCTAGAATGACCCCTCTTGGAGAATCATGGAGCTCGAGATAGAACCCTATTTTTAAGGATTGAATTCTTACATAGATATAATCTATCTTTATAAAATAAAACATCTCCTTTCCATACAAATTTTTTCGACATGCTTGGATGTTGTTGGAGATTTTGAATGAGATTTTGTGTACACAGGTAATTTTTCCATTCGAGACCTTGTATCCTCTATCCAATCCTCATGTAATACTGAGATATGGCACACAACAATGCCAGGTAGACTCATCCTTCCGAGATAAAGCATCAACAACTACATTCTCTTTCCCTTTCTTTTATCTTATCTCAAAATCATACCCCAAAATTTTTGAGACCCATTTCTATTGTTCTTCTGATGATAAACATTACTTTAAGAAGTATTTCAGACTATCATGATCTATCTTTACTTTGAAATGTCGTCCCATTAGATATGGTCTCCATTGCTTCACTGCATGAAGTATTACTAACATTTCTTTCTCATAAACTGGTTTAGAGATATTCTTACCTTTGAAGTGGCAGCTCTTGAAGGAATTGGGTCACCCTTCTTGCATGCGTACTGCCCCCATACCATACCTTGAAGCATCACATTCAACAATGAATGTTTTTGAAAAATTTGGGGTGGCTAGAACTGGAGTGGTGCACATGGCCTCCTTCAACTTCTCAAAGGCCATAGTAGCTTACTCATTCCAATGGAAAGAGTCCTTCTTCAATAAATTTGTGAGTGGTGTTGCGATGCTGCCATAATTCCTTACAAATCTACGATAATAACTTGTAAGCCCCAAAAATCCTCAAAGATTTTTAGGGTTTTGGGAACCTTCCATTCAAGCATGGCTTTTATCTTGTTAGGATAAACTTTAACACCTTCATAAGAGACAATATGACCTAGATATTCAACCTCCTTTACACAAAAATAACACTTAAAAGTCTTTGCATAAAGTTCAAGTTGTTCAAGAGTTCCCAACACCTTATTTACATGATGCAGGTGTTCCTCCCATGTTTTTCTATATATTAATATATCATCAAAGAAAACTAAAAAAAACTTTCAAAGAAATGGCTTAAAGATGGAATTCATCAAGCTTTGAAATGTATAGGGTGCATTTGTTAGTCCAAAAGGCATTACCAAGAACTCATAGTGTCCTTCATGTGTCCTGAAAGTTGTTTTATGAATATCTTCATCCCTAATTATAATCTGATGATATCCAAAATGAAGATCAAGCTTTGTAAAGTAAACAACACCATGTAACTCATATAGCAAATCATTAATTACAGGAATAGGAAACTTATCCTTAAGCGTGTACTTGTTGAGTTCCTTGTAATCTAGACACATGCACTAATTTTCATCCTTTTCCGTACCATCACTATAGGAGAAGAGTAAGAAATTTGACTATGACGAATAAGTCCTACTTCTAGCATCTCTTAAACTATCTTCTCAATCTCACTCTTTTACATATAGGGGTACCTATAAGATCTCATGTTGGTGGTTGATTCCCTGGTACAATATGGATGGCATGGTCATGGTCTCTTTTCGGAGGCGAGGCCCTTACACATTTCTCCAAACACCGGTGAGTGTTCATCTATAAGCTGCTTCCATATCTACGGGTATAAATGTATTGGCATGATGTGCTTCGAATGAAAATAGTTGTGCCATAAACCCTTCTGCACCCTTTCTAAGAAATTTTTGCATTTGATGAGAACTTACCATCTGTGGGGACTTTTCTCTCAGTCCTTTTAGTTTAAAAGTCCTCCCTTCTGACTGAAATTACATGAAAAACTCCTGGAAATTAATTTCAATGGTTCCCAAGGTGGTAAGCCATTGAACTCCCAACACAATGGCTTCTCCTCCCATGGCAATGGCATACATATTTATAGTTAGCAAGTAATCTCCCATGGCGAGATTAATGTTATGGCATTTTCTTGAGCGGCTAATAGTTTTCCCATAATTGATCATGACTTGACATTCTGGAGTGGATAAACAAATTAGTTCAAGCGTACCACTAAATTATGATTGATGAAATTGTGAGTACTTCCCGAATCAATCAACACTTTGTTACCCTCTATTTTTTAAGAAGCCAACTACTTTGAGAGTTTGGGAGTGCTAATACCAGAAATTGCATGGCATGATATTGTTGGTGGGGATCTCCTAAATCCTCCTCTGGCTTTACCTCTTCATCTTCTTCATTTTCCTATTTTCAGTAGGTCCCTTAATGTAGAACAACTTCTTTTCAGCACACTTATGTCCTGGTCCAATTTTTTTATCACAATTAAAACATAACCCTTTGGCTCTCTTTTCTTCAATTTGTTGACGTGTCAGTCTTACTAGCCAAGGGAATGATGGTGGAAGGGTGCTATGATCTCGATATTATTGATTGTTTGTTTCCTACTAGAAATAATTTTTCCTTTGTCCTACGTGCCATGATCATAGAGTCTGAAAGCTTATGAGGATTAAACATATGCACCTTAGTCTCAATTTTTTCTTTAAGACCCCCAAGAAATAAGTCATTGAAATTATCTTCAGGAATATTTTCCACCCGTAAGGAAAGGTTTTGGAATTGATGGCTGTAATCTTTGACTATTCTGTTTGTCTGAGCTTTTCTAATTGACTAAAATAATTCTCTAACACACTAGAACTATAGTTCAATTGCAACACTTCGGTGAATATTGTCCATGTAACATTGAGGTCACTCTTTTCCTTTGAGCACATAACCATCGATACCAAATGAATTGGTCAAGTTCAAGATATAACGATGCTATGGTAACCTTTTGTCCCAATGGAATTTGATGAAGATCAAAGAAATTCTCCATCTGGTTAATCCAATTGAGTGGATCCTTTTCGTCAAAGTTACACACTTTTGGAATCATGTTACGGGCTTGCAGAGTGTTTGTATTTGGATTGGTCATGTTTGCAGATCCACCTTGGCTAGTTTGTCTATTACTTTGACCTAAAGATCCACCCTGGTTAATATGAGTATGATTGAGTTGTGGTTGATTAGGAAGGATATTATGACCCATGATATTGTAACTAAATTGGTGAATGAAATCCTCCAATCATTTTCCAATATTTTCTACATCTTCTTTTCTAGCCACTCTACCCTTGAGGTTTTGCAACTCTAACTCAAGATAGTTGACCTTATGGTTAGTTGAAGTAAACCCTAACCCTGAGGACTCTGTAGATACCCCTTCTAACTCTAACTCCTCAACTATTATCTCATCCTTATCAGGTGTTTTACCCGGAGTGATGGGATTCTTTTTGCCTCTTGTCGAAGGCCTAACCATGATGCCCCAAAATGGTAAGATTTAAGGATCAAGGTCGAAATTTAGGGTTTGGGATTTAAATAGGAATTCAGCCAAATTTTATAAAACTCAAAGAATGAAATCAAACTAATTTTTAATCTTATTTCTGTAAATGTAAATAAATTTGAAAAATTCCACAAATTACACCCTAGGTAGCCGAATTATGAAAAAACATAAATCAGCTATAAATTTTGTAAATCAAGTCAAAAATTCTTAAAATTTGGAGGGAAGCTTACTTGACTGATTTCTCCACACCAAAAAAACATTTGTAGAAAAATTATCTTCCGCTTTTGATATGGGACGAACCTCCAAAATTAGGGTTTGACATAGTGCTTAGCCAAGTTCAAGCTCTAATACCACTTGTAATGTAATTACTTGTATAAATCTTATTATCAACAGTAATATAACACCAGTGAACACAATATTTCATATAAATGATTTCAATGTGCAATAAGAATAGCTTAGCCACTTTGAGGGGGTTACCTCCAAACTAGACAATAAGACTCAAATGCTGAATATGATGATGAACTACTACCTACTAACCCCCCGTATATACTACTAATCCTATGCTATGGACAATACCAAGGCCGACCCACTAATGAAAATATAACATATATGAAAGAGATACATAATGATAAGAAGTTATGATAGCCACATGTCGGATATATACATCCAATATAAGATATATGATTAAGGGTGTAGGATTCACTGATTTTCCAGCCATGCTTGCAGTATTGGGGTCTTGTTTTGACAATTATACATTGTCCCCATATTGTGAATATGAGGTTCAGGTATTGACAAGACCCTCGTCACGACAACATTAAACACCTCCAGGTATTTGATGATGATTCTAAGCTCAGAAGCTTTTTGTAGAAAAAGGGAGAGTTTACTGATCAATGCATTGATTTGGAGCCAATGGTATGTACAACAGAAGGAAAAGAAACCTTTTTGGAAACGGCATCATCTAGCTAAAGACCAATACCATTCCTAGAGGGTTGGTTACTCTTGAGTCCAATTTTGATAATGTTGATCACATTGTTAACAGATGCATGACAACCTCAAGGGATATTGAGGAACATGACCTTGGCACAAAGGAGAATCCAAGGAAAATTTGGTTAGGTAGCAATCTCAGCAAGGAGGAGAAGCAATCATACATCTAGTTGTTGAAAAATACCAAGATTGCATGGCTTGGACCTATTCTGAACTAAAAGCATATAGAGAGGACCTATTTTAGCATGAGATTCCCTTGGAGTCTAATGCAAAGCCATTTAGGTAGAAGCAAAGGCCCATCAATCCACTCTTATCTCTCAAAATGCAAGAGGAACTGAAGAAGCTGAGAGATGGAGGGATTATTCAGCCCACAAGATATTCTTTCGGGTTGCAAACCTAGTACTAGTCAGAAAGAAGAATGGTGATATTAGGTTATGTGTGGACTTTAGGAATCTGAACAAAGCATCAATGAAGGATAATTATCCTTTACCAAATATGGAGAACATGTTGTAGTTAGTGACTAGTTCTAAGTTGCTTTCCACCTTGGATGGCTTTTTCTGGTTATAACCAAGTTGTGGTGAAGGAATTAGAAAGGATCAAGACATCCTTTACTACTCCTTGGGGGACTTATGTCTATGTCAGGATGCCCTTTGGTCTGATGAATGTTGGATCCACCTTTCAAAGAGAAATGGATGTTACTTTTGCTAGTTACATCAATGAGTTTATTGTTGTCTACTAGGATGATGTGACTGTATTTTCTAGAAAGAGAAGTGATCACCTGCTGCACTTGGAGAAGATGTTGATAAGATGTAGAGAATATGGCATCTCACTCAATCCAAAGAAATTCCATTTTGGAGTGTAGAAGGAAAATTTTCTTGGTCACATTGTGTCACAAGGAGTGATGATTGATCCAGAAAGAGTAGAGGCCATCAGCAAGGTCCCAATCCCAAGAACCAAGAAGGGAATTCAGTCCTTCTTTGGGTAGATAAACTTCATTAGAAGATTCATATCAAACTTTGTTGAGTTGACCATCCCAATCACTTCCATGCTGAAGAAAGACTAGGTCATCAAATGGGAGGAGGCTTCCATCCAAGCTTTCAGTGGAATCAAGGAGGCATTAAAACATGCCCCTATTTTAGCAGCTCCAGATTATAAGAAGTCTTTCCAATTATTTTCCTTTGCTTTAGAGAACACTATTGCTTCGTCTGTTGCGAAGGATGATGAAGGGGCTAAGAGGATAATTGCCTTTTTAGTAAGGCCTTGCATGGGGCTGAGCTAAAGTACACTATCATGGAAAATAAATCATTTTATTTTGTTAAAGCAATAAAGGTTTTTAGACCTTGCATTCTAAGTTCTAAAGTGGTTTCTTATGTTCCCCACACCATGGTGAAAGACATCTTGTCAGAGATGGAAGTTTCAAGCAAGAGGTGCAGGTGGGTGAACAAGTTACAAGAGTATGACATGGATATCCAAACCACAAAGCTGGTGAGAGGTTTGGGCCTGGAAAAGCTTATGGATGAGAGAAACTTGCAAACTATTGAGGTAAATGAGGTAGAAGAAGAAAGGGCAGGTGTTTTTGAAAGGTTGATGAGTTCTGAGTGGTACAAGGATGTAATTTTTTATCTCAGACACTTATACTATCCTGAGCACTTAAGTAAGAACCAGAAAAGGGATCTTAAGTTGGCCTCCTAGAAATATGTCATTACTGATTATGGGTTGGCTTGGAAGAACCTAGAGGGAGTCCTCTTAAGGTGCATTACTAAAGAAGAAGCCCCAAGATAATTGTTGATCTCCATGGAGGAGTTTGTGGGGGCATTTTGCTACAAGAGTCACAACACACAAGATCCTGAGGGCTAGTTATTGGTGGCCAACTCTCTTCAAGGATACGAATCTTTTGGTTAGAATATGTGAGAGTTGACAGCATTTCTCTAGTATAATGAAAGCTTTAGGCTCCCTTCCTTTACAACTGTATCAATTGAAGCTCCATTCAAGCAATGGGGAATGAATTTCATTGGTGAGATTTTAGACCCTTCAAGTGCTGGCCATAAGTGGATTATTATAGCAACTAATTATTTCACCAAGTGGGTGGAGGAAATCCCTACCAAAAGAGCAAAACACCAAACTGTCATGGATTTTCAATTGAACCATATCATCTGCATGTTTGGGGTGCCAGTCAAGATTGTTGTTGACAATGCCATGAGATTAAGAGATAAACCTTTGGTGGAAATGTGCAAGGACTATGGAATCAACTTGACATATGCCTCCAATTACAATCCCCAAGTAAATTGATAGGCTGAGTCTAGTACTAAAAATTTGCTAAAGATTATCAGAAGAAAATTGGAGCAGAACAAGAGAAAGTGGGGTGAACAGTTGAAGGTTTTTGTTTGGGAAGATAGGATCACTGTCAAGAGGGTCACCGAGAAAAAGTCCATTTGAGTTGGTATATGTGAGTCAGGCACTACTACCTCTTCATCTGCAATTGTATTCATATCAATTTATGCAACAATTGGAAGATCAAGAGGTAGGTCCTTATGATGCTCGCATCAACTAGATTGTTGAACTTGATGAAGAGAGGAGGGCATCCCACCAGAGGCATGTAAATTTTAGAGAGAAACTAAAGAATTTATTTAACAAGAAGGTCACTCCTAGAGCTTTTAATGTTGGAGGTCTTGTGATGCTATGGGATAGCAGGCATGAAGATAAGGGAAAGCATGGCAAGTTTGACTCATTATGGATCAGCCCTTACTCCATTGATATCAGGATTGGTGAGCATACCTTCTTCCTGAAGGACTTAGATGGTGAACTACTCGAATTTCCTATTAATGGTAGGAATTTGAATCATTTCTTGGATTGATTCCCCTGAATCAAGGGTAAGTGCACCAAGTGGGGGACAATTAAGTGGACATCAAATCCTAAATTTTACATTAAAAACAGCAAAACATAAAATTTAGTCTTCATGAGACTTGAACCATGCCGAAAAGTAAAAACTATGTCATAAAAATGGTACCATTGCATAGGGGAGACTATTAGCTTTGTAGAAATACTGATTTTAAAGTGAATAGAAGAGGATAAATATCATTTTATAATTTTTTACTAATAGTAGGTCTTTAAGACACTTTTTCCTGTGAATTTTTATGTCTACGTTTAAGATTGCAAAATTTGTTTCACTTATCAGAATGTGATAAAAATTATACCATCCAAACCGTGGTGAAATTATATACATGTTCAAAAAAATTATTTGATTTCAATATTTTTTGATGAAGTTATGGTAGGCAAACGGAAAGTGCTCTGTTTTCTTTATGTTTTCATACCACTTTCACGGAAAAAATCATAAAAAATAAAATATTACTCAAAAAAATACAAAATAAAATCCATCCCAAGATAGATAGTGGCATATAACTTTTCACTAAAGGAAAAAAATATATATCAATTTTTTGTCATCCAAATTGTGGGCAAACGGACTATAATCTTATCGGCGTTTTAAAAAAAAATACCAAGTCATTTAATTTTGAGTGTTTAATATAGCTAATCTTGTCCATTTTTTACAAAAATTAGTATTTTAGAAACTAGATTCCGGATGCTACGATTCATATTAATATAATTTTGTCTAATTTTGAGTGTATGTATTGCTAATAATCCCTACAAGTTGATATTATGTTGTTATTTGCAATATGATGTCCATGGATGACCCTATATTTGTCCATCAACTTCCTGCACTTACCCTCAAGGCAAAAAGCTTTTGTATAGTGTATAGTTTGTTGTTTGTCTCTTGTCTTTTGTCTTTTTTTCATTTTTGCTAGTTTCTCTATTTCATTTTTGGAGATGGCTCTATTTCTCTACTCTATAAGTTGACTTTGTTGCCCAATGGATATTTTTGGCACTTGGTCTACCTTTTTTCTTTTGGCACTCATGGGGAGTGCCCATCCCCGAGTCAGAGCTGATGTTGGTGCTCAAAATAGTCTCGCCCCATTTTACCTTTGAAAATCTATCGATTTATGGCCTCTGTCACTTTCTTTTTTCCCATGTTGCGCTGGTTAATCTTTGTTTCCATTTTTAATCTGTTCATGGGTCATAGATCACTTATGGGTCCATGGTTTGCTCCTTGTTTCTTCATTTCTCTAGAAAGGGTCTGTAATTTGGGTCTCCCATTCTCTGTTCATCTAAAAACTCAGGTTCTCCCATGTTTTCCATTCTCCATGGTCGGGATTTGTCTTCCTTGTCATTTTTCCCTAAATACTTAAAGAAAAATGAATGGATGTATCTTTGAGAAACATATTTGAGCCTTGTAACACTTCTAAATTCTCTGTCCTTGGAGAAATTTTCATTTTCAAGCTCAAATGATCATTTTTCTGTATTTTAGTTTGACGGGTGTTTCTCCTAGTCAAATTTACATCCTTGCATCGACAAGGGACATGGCACCTTTTGGTTGGATGCGGCTCAGTTGGGTACTTCAAAATTTTTGTGAATCACCTCAACTTAAAAATGTGTCCACATGGAGGAATGACACTCGTTTGAAGATCTACTTTTCGTTTGGCCTTGGAGTAGTGCCGGGAGGACATGTGGAGGTTTCCGTTGCTTTTCCCAGACTTAGAAACTTTTTATGCAACTAAAACAGTTTGGCAAAAAACGGGAACACGTGGTGAGCTCGCGCTCATTCAGGGTCTCCGCTTTGGGCACCATTTTGAAATTGTGCCATAGAGACATGTGGAGGCTTCCGCTGGGTCTTCCCATAATTAGTACTTTTCAAAGGGTTTTGGAGGTTTGGGACACATGGAGGCCTCCGCTCACTTTGAATTTTTCTTAGACTTTTCAATGGCCAAAGGAGACTGCCTTGGAGCATGACACATGGCACCTTCTGCTGAGCTTCAAGCATTCAGACAAACTTTGCCGGGTTAGGACATGTGGCGAGCCCGCGCTCATTCAAGGTATCAAATTTTTGGGACCATCTCAAGGTGCACCATGGTGACACGTGGCAATTTGAAAAGTCAAAGGGGTGGGGAGGTGGACCATCGAGGGAAATTTGGATTTTTGCCCCTTGACATGCAAATGACTAAAAACATCAAAATGGCCCGCAGGCCCGATAAAGGAAAGGTCAAAGCTTGCTTGATCAATGGTGGAGGTGCGAGACTCTCGAGGGAAATTTGGAAAATTTTCCTTTTGGGAGAAAAGAGTTAAAAGTAAAAGGGGAAGTGCGGTTCGCTGGAACCACATTGGGACACGTGTTGAGCCCATTTTTCAAGGGTGGAGCTATGGGGAAAACTTGGAAAATTTTCCTTTTCCAAAAAGAGGGTCAAATGGAAAAATTTATCCATGGTTCCTTTGGGACCCACCTCAGGACACGTGTCAGACTCATTTCCCAAGGGTGGAGGTGCGGAGAAAAATGGAATTTTTTTCCATTTTTTCAAAAGTTGTAAAAAGTCAGAGGAAGCCCCTAAGTTTGTTTTTAAGTTTGAATCTTCCATGTGGATGACCCAAATTCAAAGTAAAGATCAATGGCAGCTGAGAGTCTAAATCTAATTTTCCCCATTTCTTGAAACACACCTAGAAGTGTGAGTTTTCATGATTTCTTGGTATTTCCTACACGCCAAGTAGAGAGGGGAGTTAATGTTGATATCTGAGTTTGGTGGGAAGATTTGGAAGACATCTTTCACCATTAAAATGGTCTGACTATCGTGCTTGATTGGATTTTCCATTTTTCTTCTCCCAAGCACGCAAAGAGCCATATTTGACATATTAGGGGAAAAAGTGGTTGGAAAATTGAAGAAAGAGTGATCTACTAGAGCAAGGAGTTGAATGTGGGATATATTCGATGAGATCTGCCTCCTCGAGCACTTGGTGAATTTTTGTAGATCGATTCGAGAATCAAGATCGAAAACATGGCGAGCACTAGTGCATTATCTTTTTGGGAAGAAGGGGCTCTATGTTAATTTTATAAATGGCACAAATTTATCATGAAAATGGTTGGAGGTTAGAGTGTTAGGGGTCGGGACTGAATTTTCTAATAGAAAAAGGCTTGATAGAGCCCATCATTTTGGAGAATTTGTTTGAGAAGCTTGTATATCTCTTTTGTATTAAATCTGATCATTTCAAGGTGGTTGCAAGTGTACAACCATTGACAAGCTCTAAGATTGTTCTAGAAACTTTTCCTGTTGATAGATTTAATGAAATTTGAGTTATTTTGTGTTGTCACGAGCATAATGTGTTTGTTTGATTTCTAAATGTACATGAGTAGTTTTTCTTGTTTTTTGTTGCAATATTGTATTAAAATATAATTCAATCACATAACCCTCAATCCTTGTGAAATTTTGGTGGCATCTGTAATTTCATTCCTCAAAAGAGCTTTCATTTAGGATTGGGATAAACGATTTAAAATCACTTTTCTTTCCTCTGTTGTGAGAGATTATCGTAAGCCTTAAGGTGTACCTTAGGCATGATTTGGCTTAGATCTTGATACTTTTTGGGTTTTCTAACTCGATCATTTGTGATAGAATCTTGAAGATTGTGTAAAAAAGTGCTAATCTGGGCCCCATGAAAGCACATATTATGGTTAAAGAAACATTATAGTTGTTCTATGGCATTCCGTTGGTTCAACCTTCCATTTTTTAGGATTCCTCAAGGATCCGGTGATTCAAGTTCATCGTGGCCCACTTCCCATCAAAAAATTCATTTAAAACAGCCAATCCTACTGTACTACCCCTATTTTTCCTATGTGCATAAAAATGCATAATCTCTATTACCAAAACATGCAAAAATAATCAGGGTCTTAAATGTCTTTAGTAACCTTTGCGTTGTTGTGAAAATATCTCCATGATCTGGAAGTGACAACTCGTGAGAGTCAGATTTGGTGTGTTGATCATATTTTCCCAAGGTCTTCTCTATAAAATTTATGCAAAAGAAGGATTTATCATTGTTCTTCAATAAACAAAGGTTACAAAATAGGTTCTCTTACCTTGGTTGAAAGGCACAACCTAAAATAGTGAGGATAGATCAAATCCTCTTGAGGGTGTTATCCATTTCTCCACATTTGAGTGACAAAGGGCCAATTAGATCTCATCCCCGGCTACAAAACGACTCACCATGATCTAATATGTCTCTAAGTTTCTGTCAAACCAATGATGCTGCTTAGACTTTTGAGGGAGAATCAATTTGGATACCAACACATACGAAGGCTAAATTAATTTATTTTTAAAGTCTAGACTACAAAAAAATATGGAAACTTCAAAAACTCATAACTCACTAAAAATGCTCTAATCCACACAAATAAACTATGCACGGATTTTGAAAAATAAAGAGAATGCAATGAAATTAACCATTCATGCAAATGACCACCACAAGTTCCTTAAACAACCAAATCACCAACTCGCCCCTAGGGTTTTGGGCTAGAAAAATATAGAAAATTGGTTTCTTTAATTCATAAAAATAAGAATATCATATATCAATACAAACCAGATATGAAACACCTTTCAACAAATATGATTTATGCAAGAGATAGGTCACTCCATGACAAGATAATGCAGGAAACACAATTGCACTCTCTTCCCTTCAAACACTTGTACCAAATATGCAAAATATTCTTTATTCCTTTGTTGATATAACTGAAAAATCCTTGCAAGCACAATGGATAACCATGCATAGGAAATCCTTAGATGCTCTAAGAGGGTTTTCATCCTCTACAAATAAATTCCAAGGGTTTTCATCCCTCGAATAATTTAGACAAAAGCTCCAAGCTTCAGATACAATTCAAAAATTAGACAATGATCAAGTGTGTATTCTCCAAGCAATTCCCATTGCTTAAATAGAGGAATTGGGCCTAGTGGCCACTTTATACAACCAATCACATTTTCCTTCTTCATTATATGCTTCCACCAACGACTTTTCTTCTCTTGGCCATGTCGCATTTTCATTGAGGAAATAAATTTTCTTTTTGTCCTTTTTCTATTTTACCTTTGCCTCCATGCAAGTCGCACTCTTCCATATGTATTAATTTTTTACTAAGGGTTTTTTATCCTTTTTTTCACTTTTCTATTTTTGATTTATCATTAAGTCCATTAATTTATTATAGTGTTTTTAATAAAAAATATTTTACACTTTATAATAAAATAATAGAACTTAAGTCTCCCCTTTAATTTTCTCCTTAGCCATCGGGAAGACCAAATAGGCTAAGGGTCTTCGAATGGGAGGGGATAATACAATACTCCCTTCCCAAAATTGTTTTCCCTCAAGTAATTCCAATTTTTTTGTCCAAGTGCCATGCATAATAGAAAAAACATGCAGAATTGTTTTGCAAGCCTAGCCCCTGTACCTTTCATGTGGGATAAAACTTGCCACCATATATCATCAAAATATGCTCATATACTTGGAACAATGGTTTAACAAACTCCATATTTAAGACTCCACCTTATATACTATCATGAATCTCATGATGGAAATCAAGTGGAATAAGAAACAAGGAATAAGGCACATTATTATGCTCTTCATACCTTGGAGTATCACCAACATCTTTGTCAAAATTTGGTCTTCAAAATGACTTGAATTTGATGCACTAAATCCCGAGCATTCTTTTTCCACAATAGAGTGAATATTATTATCGGTCAACTACTGCGATAAATAACATTGACACACCTTCTTCCACACAATCATAAATTTGTGTACTCTATCATCCTTGGAAAGAGTTTTCCATGCTCTTAGATGCCACAATTTGAGGAATAACATTCCTCATACTAGCCCACTAATTAAAGAAGTCCTTTCCTTTTACTCTTGTAGGTGTTGTTTCCCTTGAGAAGCTATCAATCTAACAACTCTAGCTCTTCTTTTCCACTCCTCACACCTCTTTTGAGTTTCCATTACATTCTCCTTGCTTGCATATATAAATTTCTTCTCCTAAGATGAAATAGTTTCTCTAACAAGAAAAGTTTCACTAATGCAATTATTTTTCTCAATGGAAATCATACCTCTTGATGCTTCTTCTCCTTTACTTTACATGGTTGAATACACAATGGATTAATTCAATTTTTGCATGCTAGTTTTTCTTGTGCCTTCACTATATTTTAATTCACAAAAAATAGTAAAGGTGAGCATATATCTTACCTTGGGATTGAGTGTTGAATACTCTTTACCGCATGTTTCCATGGCATCTTCTTCATCTGGTTGTTCCTTGGCTCTAAAAATATGTGAAAGCTTAGATGATGAGCTCATAGTATTCATTACATTTATAGATCTACTCACTTCAATGAAGGATCCAATAATAGAGTCTCTTATATATCTCTAAGAATTCATCCAAAAAATATGCAATTCTCTATTGCCTCTATTGAATACTTCATTTATATATAGTTCCTCTAATCTTCATCCATGGTTACCATCTCTATCTTCAAATATGATTTTTCTTCTTCTTTCTTGTAGAGGCTAGGAGAATCATCTCTCTAATACCACTGTAATATCCCAAAATGGACATATTTGACCCCAAATGGATTTAAGGCCAAATCTAAAACCCATAATACAATTTATAAAAGATGTAACAATTTATTAACATGCAGATCTGAATTTAATCTAAAAAGTGTGACTAGTGTAAAGTGGGAAACCCAAAAAAATCAACCCATAAAATATAATTTCTTTGTTCCATTCTAATCTAACAATTTTATAAAGCCAAAATATGAAAAAGCATACATATTTTGATTCACAAGAAGGTTGAGATTAATTTATTTTGAAACCCCAGTCTACAAAAAATTATGGTAACTTAAAAAATTCATAACTTACTAAAAAATGCTCACGATCCAGAAAAATAAAATATCCATAGATTCAAAAAAATAGGGAGAATTTAATAAAGTTACCCATTCATTAAAATGACCACCACAGTGCCCTAAATAGCCCAAACAAAGAACTCGCCCCTACGGTTTTGGGATGGAAAAATACTAAAATCGGCTACTTTAATTTATAAAAATCAGAATATGATATAGCAATACAAACCAGATCTGAAACACCTTTCAACAACTCATATTTATGCAAGAGATAGGTCGCTCCAGGCTGAAATAATGTAAGAAACACAAGCTGCACTCTCTTCCCTTCAACCACTTGTACCAAATCTGCAAAATCTTCTTTATTCACTGTTGTAATAACTGAAAAATCCTTGCAAGCACAATGGATAACCCTAGGTAGGAAATGCTCAAATGCTCTAATAGGGTTTTCGTCCTCTAGATGTTAATTCCAAGGCTTTTCATCCTTCGAATAATTTAGACAAAAGTTCCAAGCTTCATATACAATTCAAAAATTAGACAATGATCATGTGTCTCTTCTCCAAGTAATTCCCATTGCTTAAATAGAAGAATTGGGCCTAATGGCCACCTTCAACAACCAATCACATTTTCCTTTTTCATTAAATGCTTCCACCAACCACTTTTCTTCTCTAGGCCTATTCACATTTTCCTTGAGAGAATAACTTTTGCTTTTTGGTCCTTTTTCTATTTTACCTTTGTCTCCATGCAAGTAGCACTTTTCCATAGGTATTATAATTTTACTAAGTGATTTTTATCTTTTTGTTCACTTTTTTTATTCATCATTAAGTCCATTAATTATTATAAGTGTTTTTAATAATATTTTAATTTATTTATTTTCACTTTATAATAAAATAATAGAACTTAAGTCTCCCCTTTAATTTTATCCTTAACCGTCGGAAGACTAAATAGGCTAAGGGTCTTGGAATGGGAATTGGATATTACATATTGTATTTTGGCATAACCCAAGAAGTTTAAAAACACTCGTGATATAAAAATTCTAGGTTGTCGGTATTAGTTTGAAAATTCTACCATACAATTTGAACTCTCACTTTGGAATGTTAGCCCTATACAATTTCAAGTCCCATATTTCGAAAACCTATGTTCAATTTTATGTCTCATATTTGAAAGACAATAATAGGTCTCATGATAGCTATAACTCTCATGAAAATACACATGGTTCATGATATTAGAATAGTCATATTTAAATTGGTTTATGTGGGTATTTTTAGGCCATAATGATGGTATAAATCAAATCCAATATTTTTGTTGCTTGAATATAATATATATATATATATATATATATATATGTTAGTGTCCATCCCCATGTCTATCATTAGTTGAGCACAAGTCAAATATAAACCTTAACTACAATGGCAAAAAAAACGTGTTCATTGTAGTAGTGGAAATCTTACAAAATATATAGAAAAAACGTTGGTTTCCTTCCCCATGTCTATCATTAGTTGATCACAAGTCAAAGATATCATCTACATACATACACACACACACACACACACACACACACACACACACACACACACACACACACACACACACACACACACACACACACACACACACATACACACATACACACATATACACACACATGCATACATACATACGTACATACATACATACATACATACATACATATAAACCTTGACTACAATGACAAAAAAATTATTCATTGTAGTATTGGAAATCTCATAAGATATATAGAAAACATGTTGGTTTCCATCCCCATGTCTATCATTAGTTGAGCACAAGTCAAATATATCATCTACACAGCTTCTACAAAACCACTTTACCTTGCATGTTTTGTGCTTACGAAATTCGTATTTATGCATGAGAAGGTTCATTTGAGATATAGTATAAGGTGACAATTCTAAAACCTTGCTCAAATGAAATTGTAGTCGCCCAATGTTGAATTCCTTGAGAAGTTGCATATTATAACTTTGATAGATTCAACAAAATTGTGTGAACTAGATGATGGGTATTAGAGCCTATGGTATTGTATAATAGCCCAAGAAGCTGAAAAGGCATTCCTCTTATTTGAATTCTATGAAAAGAAGTAAGACAATGTAACATACATACTAATTACGTAATTTTTTTGGCATGGAGTTTGATTGATTTTTTCATTGGTTTGTTAACACATACATTACCTTCTTCTCAATATACTAATTTTGAGTTCATTTTTATAACTTAATGTCGTATTATATGTTTACACATGAATGTATTCATGTGATGGTTACATGTGCACATAATATTCATTAGGACGGTCCAAAGGGATTCGAGATGTTGGGGGCTTTCAACTTAGCTGACCATGCCCCTTGACTTAGTATGTTGGATCCATTTTGACTCCACTTGTATTGTGAGCACCTCTCCACATGTGAGGGACTTCATTAAAAATATAATGCAGGGCTCAAATTCTCAAATTTTACGTCATCAAATCATTAGCTTTCTAATTTTATATACGAAAGACAAATTGTAAGTCTCATGAATAGCCACAACCCTCATGAAAAATGCATACAATTCATAATATTAGAATAATCATATTTAGATTGGTTTCTTCATAGTAAATTTTAAAGAATCTTATTAGGTTGTAATGATGATATTCATTGGTATGTAACGTCCATGATGTTGAAATCAATTTCCCTTTCTATTATTAAATATATATAATATTAAAAAATAATATTTAATGAATCAACGATTAGTTCATTTAATTTGGATGTATATAGAAGATAGAAACCCTGATTATAGCGTTTAAATCCATGTGGTTGAATTAGTAACAATAAAAGAATAAGATTAGTGTTGGGTAACATGTTCAAACCTTGACGAAAACATTGCTATCAGCAACAAAGTTGACTAGACCATGACAGTTGTGAAAACCTTACAAGATATAAAAGTATGTATATAATATAAGAAAATAACATGTAATGACAATTAGTGTATTTACTTTCCTTACATACCCATACACTTTTTCCTCTCTCATCTTCTTTCACCACTCCCTCATAATGTAAATCCCTATAAAATAGAAATTTCAAAATCACAGAGACATAAGATTACACTCATGAAAAAGCTACAAATTTAATTTGTGTTAAAAACCTTGAATGTTGAAGAAGTGGTATCAAATACACATCTACAAGGAAAAATATTGCAACTAATATTGGTTGTTTCTTGGGCAAGCGGGGATAATGGCCTAAGATAATCTCCTTCACAATGAGTGTTGTTTTGTGACTCGAAACATTGAAATTATAAATATACTATACTGATTATGCAAATACATTGTACAATGCTAAACTGTGAAAATAGCTAAAAATCATGTCTATAAAGATGTCACAAAGCCACCTTACCAACCATGCTTAGTGGTTATCAAATTCAACTAATACATCGATCAACATGGGATGCCAAGTTCCACCGACAAATCCCTATCTCTTAAAATTCAAGGAACATACAAGTAAATTCCCTAAAAACCCACAACATATGACATTACAAAAAGAAACTATTGATATTGTGAGTATCGAGCAATAGAGAATTACTTTCTAAGATATATCCAATGTATTTTGCCTCACTAATCTATGCATTGCACTCCCTTTCTCTATTGAATAATTTCACAACAATAACATGTGGTTCATATGTGTCTTTTTCAAAGAAAAAGAGTTTTGTATACATTTTCCCCCAACATTTTTCCTACCCCTAGTCTTCTCCTCCCTCAATTCTCTTCTTCACTATGCCTTTTCCTCCTACAATATTTCGCTTCTTTAAGTTTAAGTTCTTCAACACATCCCCATTGGCGTTCCATTACACTTTGCTCACGTGCAATTATTAGTCTAGACAAAAATAATATCAAAATGTGATACTTCAAAAGAAAATATTATATAAAAAAACTTACTTCTAATTTTTAACCCAACCCGTACTTACAACATCTTTTGGAGAGGGACAAACCAACAAAAATTATAGACCGGAAAAGTTGTTTCCTATAAACCATACTCACTTTCTCCGATCAACCTCCTAGATAAAACAGGAATCCATAACAAGATCTTTTAAGAGGCCCTGAAAGTACCTAAATTCTCCAACTTCTGACATTTTGCACTCGAAATGGGGATCCATTTTTAATGCAAACATGAAACTCATCCAAAAACTCGCACCATACAGGCAATGGAGGAATCTAATGAAGTTCAAAGAGTTAGCCCCTAAAATGGCTAAACCTCTTTAATTAGACACAAATCTCTGGTCTACCTTAAAAACTTCAAAAACTAATTTAGTTTTTTTAATAAAAAATCCCAAACAAATCGGAAGAACATCAAAACACACCATACAAGCTTGAACATATCAACCTCAAGTTAATAAATAGTAAAAAATGGAAGTCTAAATGATATGCAAGCTTTGAAGAATACCACAACATCAATAGCCATAAAAATGAAAGCCTGCAATTCTTACTGAAAGTATGTCTACATCATACCTTTGAAAGCATAATTTAGAAAATTCAAATTTTAATTTTAGTACATTAAAAAATTCCAAATCAATAGGAAAAGCATCACACCATAGAATCATTACAATTTAAACCAAAAAAACAATAACTTTGGAACTCTAGACCTCAAATTTCATTGAAAATTTATTCAACCTGAGATTTACAAGCTTAATTTTATGCCTCTTCGTCAGCTACCCAATCCTGATGAATATGTACCTGAGATATATTTGTAGTTCAATTCCTCACCAGTCTGACTTATTAAAAATATAATTACCTCAGAGGTAGCAAATTTAGTAGGGAGCGTTTCAAACGGTGGGGTGGAAATATTGGAAAAAAATGGTCCATCCAAAAATAAGATAAATAGAGAATAAAATATGGTAAATTTCATACCTTAAAATAAGATAATTTTTCTTTAATTATTTAAAGGTTTTGGTTTAGAGGTTGCAGCAGATTCATGAATTTTGCAATAAGAAACATGTTTAGAAAATTTTGTCAAACGGTTCACAGACAATCTACTTCGCAGCTGTACTCATACCATTTTTCAACCTAGAATTTTGTCAAATGGTTTGCACATTATTTATGTAAGAGTTGTAATTGAGAAAACTTGTGAAATCATTCGTGCGCGTTATATGAAATAATCTGTTTTAAAAAATGAAACTCAAACATGATATTTCTCCTTCAATCAGAGTAAAATTGTAAATCCGCAAGCTGAATTATTCCAGAAATTTATTGAGTTGCGAAAATTAGTAGAAAAGAATTTTGCAAGCGAGAGTTTACATCTTGTAATTGGACAACAAATCCCGGGGTATATTGCTTAAAAAACTTGTTGGGTGACTTTATTCACACAGTTATATTTTGGCACCAGTTTCAAGCTACACCTTATCAGGTTATATTGGACAATATTTCTCCAAATCTTCTTAGTTTGGAGCCTTGAGAAAACTCTTTAAATTCTAATTCAGGTTGTTGCAACATTTAATGATTCATTAGGAGCATCCAGTGCTCCCTTGTAATCTTACATCATCAAAAAGAGTTAAAAAGAGTTAGCAGAATAAAGAGAGATAAGGCATGAAAAATTTGAGGGTTTCTTATAGTCTTTGGAGCTATTCGCTGGGACCTTTTGCATGTGAATCGTATGTAAATCGTATCTTATTTTGATTTTTGTTTTGTAGATGTTCTACACTTTCGTGTCTTTGGATACTACTTTTTTTTCATGCCTATAAATATTAGGGGAGAGAACCTTTTAACCGTGCATGCACCAAAACATGTATATCTCTTTTCACCATAGGTTGTTGACAAAAGTACCAATAGTTGTTCACTTTTTGTTAATGACACTTTTTAAGAGTCAATGAGAATGTGACACATAGGGCACTCGGTCATTGGTCCCTCTTTCAAATGCTTTATATTAATTTTCTTCATATTACACCAATTCAAAAACTACTTTTTCCTCCAAATAAACACATGAAACAAAAATGTTGATATGGCACGATCATCCGCTAGATGATGATATAATTGTTTTTAGCTACTTGACATACCTACATATATCTACGCCCCCAAAGTTAGGTGCACGGTTATAGGGTTATTGTTCTTTTGTGCTTTTAGGAGCTTGTTTTCTTTTGTTCCCCTATCAACATCTACACGGTTGTGAGATGAACATATAGGATTTGATCTATTTTCTTTACGAATTTGATGATTGAGTTACTTGGTATGTGTTTTGATTGGATAAAGATGCACCCATGAGTGATTACGTGCAAATTGAGTGAGATGAATCAATAGTGATGTGATCAAGTCAAGGAATCTATGGAAAGGTATTTTTACTTCTCATGTCAGATTCTATAAATTAAGCAAGTGATGTTAATTAGAGCATGTAGAAGTAAGTCATAACTTGGAAGAAGGACAAAATAACCAATTTAAGTTGCTAAATAGAATTCTATCTGAGATCTATCGTCCTAGAAGCCAAGTCTAATTCAATAAATCATTTCCTATCATAAGCGTAGTTAGGTTGGAATCTTATTTGTTGCATCCTATGGTGTATGTCATAAGACAATAGTGAAATGGGTTTTTTTCCTAATTATGTAATCTTTGCCTCTTAAATAATAGGAGAATCTTTTATAGTTTCTTATAAGTTATATAGGGATCTTTCCTATGTGATATCTACCCTTGAATTTTTTCATTGCATGGTCGATGGTCTTTCTTAATTGTGACCCCTAACCATGACTGCATCAATTTGGTTTACGGTGGGATTTGAGAATCTTGTACCTAATTGATTTTGAATTTCTATTTTCCATAAATGCGAGTGTTGGAAGAAGATAGATGTACGAATCTTCTAGCATTTGGAATGTGGGGTAGAAGGTGGGTACAATATTTTGTTGTTGATTTTGTAAGAAAATTTGACATGGCACATAGAGGGGAATTTTCTCCCAAAATAGCAAGAGAACTAAGACTTATTGGTGGATATGATAAGAGGATTACAAGCCCATTTTGAGGCTACATAGAACACACATTGGAGACAAGTTACAATTGTTGGTGATGCAAAAATGATGAAATCACCATAGGAGAACTTGAGGACCAAGATGTTGAAGCAAAGCATGTTGACATATAAGAGTATCGTTTTTGTGTTTAGTTACAAGGTTGGGAGTAAGACAAAGTTTTATTTGATGAGTAGTTTCGTATTCTAATCCTAAATATCTCATTGTCTAGATCATTGAGTTGGAGAATTATTTCAACTATGAAGTAGTAGAAGATCTCAAGAATTTGAATTTTTCGTACCAAGTTATAAGGTTGTGTATGATTATGATGGGAACATGTGTAGGTTGAAAGAGTGTGTAGAGGTAAAGAGAATATTAAGAATTGGGATAGACTATTTGTGAAGTTGAATGCCCAATTTATGTTCTCAAATCACTAGTTATTTTTTTCAAGAAACTACAAACTATGAGGAAAGAGAAGATGAGTTTAAGGGTTTACTTCAAATACTTGTATAGACATTATATCAAAGATAGTTATATTGTAGGGGTGGAGAGAAATATCATCCACGATCACTTACGGAAACCATTTCCAAAGTGATAATTTGTACACATGGGGGTTAATTAGCTAGGCAATATCCTAGCAAAAATAGGTCTTAAAAAATATTGGAGTTGTAAAAACATAAAATAAATTGTAATTATAAAACCCAATCAGTTTGTTTTTGTCACCAACCTGCAAAATTATGTCAAATGGGAGATTTAGAACATGGTGGAGATCCATCAAAGATCAGATGAAAACATATTTCTTTTAAATATCATAGTTTTGATTTCCCTTATATAGATACATGGAAATTGTGGAAGCATACCAAGGGCATAAAAATTGTATGACAAGAACCTCAACTAATTTTTGGTCTCATGGAATGCAATCGTAGTAGGATATGCATATAATATTTTTCTCGACAAGTTTTTAAAGCCTTATAAACCTTTACGGAAATGCAATTGGCGGAGTTTAAGACCAAATCTATCAACCCTTCCCAATGTCCTCCCAACTGTGGTAAAATGGGAGTTTTAGAAGAAGGATTAACATCAATCAAAACATAATTGAATTTAGTTATTTTTCCAATGTCATAATTGTGAACAACATGATACACATCAATATGAAATGTGGAAGAATACATGCAAGCACGTGAATTGTGTGGAAAAAATGCATCAATTCTCTCATAGAGCGATGATGACATGCATGTGAAATTAGAAAGTATGCAAAAAGGCACCCGAATTTTCAACAAAATGATATATGGTGTTATTTTGGTGGATAAGTGGTATTTGTAAACAAGAATTTAAAGGAAATATCCAACAAAGTATAGAAAAATGCACTATTCAAATAAATAAATAAATAAATAAATAAAATATATATATATATATATAATCATGTATGATATCTAGCCCATGTATCGACATTCCTTAGACCTTTTAGTCATTCCATTAAGTACACTAAGATTGTAGCCTACACATACAAGATTCAAATATCGGGCAATTTTATTCAAAGATTAAAACTATAAAATATTTATGAAAGGATTTTTTCACTTAATTATATTGAGAATTGTCCACAAGTTAGTTTCAGCTTTGTAGTTGATCATTCCTACAGCTGAAGACAAGTCTTTGAAAATATGTGTGGACACATATCAACTGTTGGGGTTAGCACAAGGTTGAAAAAATTATATATATAAGAACTAAGCATACATGCAATAAAAGTGAATATTCTACGAGAAGAAATATATAAAACTAGAGATATAAATCAACACCATATTTAACGTGGTTCACCCGGTGTAGGCTATATCCACCAAGAAAAAAACCAATATATTATTCAAATATTTTAGAAGATATAAAATTGAAGATCTACAACCTTCCACACCTCTCAAAAATACGGTAATTCCTTTCTCTCAAGTTTCTCTTTTCTTCTCCAAAAATTCTCTCTCTCACAATTATTCTCACAATAATAATTAACATTCTCAATCCTTTTCTTATAAATCCTATCTTTCATGCTTATATAGGCATATACAAACTTAGTGAGCTTAGTCATGAAATTACAATCAATAGATATGTTTTAATACTAAATTTAGATCTAATTCGAGAGTTAAATAAAACACTCTTGCGCGAGGTAATCGACATCGATTAGCCCTAACCGATGTCGGTTCCTCCTTCTTAAGCGATGTCGGTCCCTTCATAACCAATGTTGGTTACCAGTGTTTTCCTACAAGTTTAATATAGCATGCTAATATGAAACAATTTACAATCATCTTTATCCTTTCTCAAATCTTCCATGAACCTTCTCATCCATATCATCTCTTTGTTAGCATCTCTGTAGCTGCACATACTCTACCTCTGTAGTAAAAATCCACAACCTTATGCAATCTTGAAATCTAGCTAACTATCGTCCCACCTATTGTGAAAATATACCCAGTAGTGCTCCTTTTACCATCCGGATCTCCATCCATATCAAAATCAAAATAACCAAATAAATAAATATCGAACCTCCATAGCATAAGCTGCATGCTAGATGTCCCTCTCCAATATCTAAGAATCCATTACACTGCGCTTTCCAATGCTCTTTACTGCATTGACCATGAATCTACTCACAACTTCCACTACATTTGCAATGTCTATTCTGGTACAAACCATAACATACATGATACTCCCAACTTGCTGAAGCGTATGGTACTCATGTCATGTATTTTACCTTCTCATGTGATGAAGGAAACTAATCTTTCCTCAATTTAAAGTGTCAAGCCATAGGTGTACTCACCGGTTTTGAATCTTGAATTTTAAACCTTTCCAACACCTTATTGATACAAGCCTCCTCAGAAAAATACAATTTATTGTTCTTCCTGTCTCTGTGTATTTTCATGCCAAGGATTCTTTTTGCAGATCCTAAATCCTTTGTAGCAAATGTGTGATCTATATTTTCCTTAATCTCACCAATGTCCTCCATACTAGATCCTGTTTTTACTGTGCAAATCCCTTTACTACAAGCCTTGCTTTGTATCTTTTCTATCCACCATTTTCTTCCTTGATCCCATAAACCCAATTGTTCTGCAATGTCATCTTCCCTTCGGAAATTTAACCAAATCCCAAGTCCAGATTTTGTTCCAAGGAGTCCATATTTTCATCCATGTCATACTCCCACTTTGCACGTGGGTCTTATCTTACATTGCTTCTTAAAAAAATTGGTTCACCTTTGTCGAGTCAATAATAAATAATATAGAAAAGGTGTAAATGTTTTTGGAGGTTTACTTACCCTTTGTGACCTTCTCACATAATTTTGGAGTATTAGAGGCTAATTCTGGACCTCCTGAACATTTGTTTCTAATTCTGATAGTGACCAATCTTTGGTCACCTATAATCGACACTAGTTCTACTAACTGATATCGGTTTGGGTCTTACGTAAGCGATACAGGTTCGGATGATCGATGCCGGTCGGGGATCAATAGACATCACTTACTTTGTAACCTTGTAGGTATGAATTTTAAATTTGAGAGTTCATTTTCTTTCACAAAATTCTCAACCGGTTCATCCTTGGGTACCAAAATTTGATCCTTGTACCTTCTCTTTTCATTCTATTCAATGTCATGACTCCTAATAATTTTATAACTCTCTAAATACCAAAAATGGAATCTGAAATCACTAGATCCATAACCAATAAAAGTGCATATCTTAGATTTTGAATTCAACTTTTTCTATCTTCCTTATCAATATGCACAAAAGCTTTTGAACCAAAAACTTTACGAAAATAAAGATCTACCCTTTTTCCGGTCCAAGATTCCTCTGGTATTCCTCCATCTAGTAAACTTGAAGGCCCATGGTTAATCAAATAAACCATTGTATCAACTGCTTCTACCCAAAACTACAAAGGCAATCCAGAATGAATTCTCATACTTCTAACATGTTCCGTGATTGTCCTATTAATTCTTTCTGCAACACCATTTTCCTATGGTGTTCTTGGAACTGCTATTCTTTCTCTACGTATCCCATTAACTGAAAAATAACCATTGAAAACCTTCCTATAATATTCACCACCATTTTCAGATCTAAGGCACTTTAACTTTGACTTTGATTCACTCTCAACAAGGGATTTCCATGTTTTAAAAGTCTCAAAACATCAGATTCTGTTGAGTTGTGGATCTCGGTTACTTTAGATTAACATGTAGTATGAAACTTACTCGAAAATACAAAGTAACCAACATTGGTTATGGAGGGACCGACATTGGTCAAGAAAGGAGGAACTGACATTAGTTAGATCTAACCGATGTCGGTTACCTGTGTGTGGGTGTTTTAATTAACTCACAGGAATTAGCTCTATTTTTATTATTAAAGCAAATCTATTAATTGTAATTGTATGGCTAAGTGACCTAAGTTTGGATATGCCTATATAAGCATGAAATATAGGGTTTAGAAGTAATAATTAAGAAGAACTTGTAAAATTTGATGATTATTGTGAGAATAATTACGAGAGAGAGAATTCTTGGAGAAGAAGCAAAAGCTTGGATTAAAGGCAATACTATACATCTAAGAGGTGTGTAAGATTACAAATATTTAATTGTATATCTTGTAAAATCTTTGGATAATAGATTGGCTTCTTTCTTAGTGGACATAGCACACCTTTGGATGAACCATGTTAAATCTAGTGTTTATTTATATCTCTTGTTTTATATAATTCTTACGGTAGAATATTCACTTTCATTGCATGCATGTTTGGATATGATATATATAATTTGTACAACCCTATGCTAACCCCAACAAGCTGGTACCAAAATTTTTGTTTGAGGATTTTGTGTGTTGAAAAATTTATTCATAGAGGGTTATCGATTAAGTGTGAGCTACAACAAAGTGGCGAAGAAAACAAATACAAGGTATAGAAGTTTGACGATTTGAAATTATCAATTATGGAAGATGTAGATTGAGGATTATCTATATCAAAGAAATTTTTGTATTTACCATTGGATGAGAAGTCTAGACCTATGAAGGTGGTGATGAAGAATGGAAGATTCTTAAGAGAAAGGCTTTGGGATCCATAAAATTGAGCCTAAGAGCTTCCGTGGCTTCTAATATTACAGAAGTGACTTCTACAATAGGGTTAATGAAATCTCTTGATAATTTATATGAAAAACCTAGTGCTTCAAATAAAGTTTATTTGATGAAGAAAATATTTAGGTCTAGGATGCATGAAGGTTGATCTGCATCTTGTCATTTGAATGATTTTCGATCTATTGTAAATCGATTAAAATTGGTTGATATTCCATTTGATGATGAAGTGGAAGCACTTTTATTCTTATGTTCTTTTCTGATAGTTAAGATAATTTCGTAATGGTTGTTAGTAATACAACATCTATTAATAATATTTTGAATTTTGATGGTGTGGTTAGTATAATATTGAATGAAGAAATTCATAAGAAAATTACAGAGGAATCATCTAGGAATGCTTTGAATATAGAAATTAGGGCGGGAGGAAGGAGACATCCAAGAGTAAGATTAATTGGAAATCAAATTCAAGGGATAATAAATATAAATCCAGAGGTAAGGGAATTACCTATTAGAAATGTGGAAAGAAAGGACATGCGTAAAAGAAAGATTGTTGGTCAAAGGATAAAGAGAACCAACAACCAAAAAAAGGTAAAGAAGCAAATCTTATTTCAGTAGAGGTAATGCAAGATGATCTTATTATTTATTTAGATAATAGAATTGAATCATGGGTTTTAGATTCGAGGAGCTTCTTTCGATGTAACCCCTAATAAGGGTTATTTCTAAAATTATTTCTACGGAAATTTTGACATGTTTATTTGGGTGACGATGAACCTTACAATATTACTAGTAAATGGGAAGTTCATCTAAAATTGTAGGATGGAAATTCATGGATATTGAAAGATGTGAGGCATGTGCCAAGCCTCAAGAGGAATCGTATTTCTGCAGGGAAACTAGGTAAATCCGGTTGTATGGTTACATTCACGGTAGACTCTTGAAAAGTCACCAAGGTTGCTTTTGTTGTGGTAAGAGTTAAGAAGGTAGGAATGTTATATTTATCTACGTGTTCTTGATTCCTTTTGTATTATCTACTTTAGATTCGAGATGCATGCATGTGAAATAATCGGTTGGGCCATATGAGTCAAAAAGGAATACAAATATTAAAGGCTAAGGGTAAATTATTAGATTTGAAATATTTAGATCTTGATTTCTATGAGTATTGTGTATTTGGAAAGGAAAATAAAGAGATCTCAAAGTTAGGGAAACTATGAAAGAGAACAAATTAGAGCTTGTACACTCGGATGTGTGGGGACCAGTTTAGGTAGCTTACTATGGAGGATCCCAATATTATGTTACTTTCATTGATGATGCTACAAGAAATGTATGAGTTTATTGTATTAAATGCCAATATGATGTTTTTAAGACTTTTAAAATATGTAAATCCCTTATTGAGAATGAATCAAATTCAAATTTAAAGTGTCTAAGATCGTGACAATGGTGGTGAATACTTTAGCAAGGATTTCAATAATTATTTTTGAGTGAATGGGATACGTAGAGAAAGAAGCGGTTCCAATAACACCATAGGAGAATGGTGTTGCAAAAAGAATGAACAAGACAATCATAAAATGTGCTAAAAGTATGAGAATACATTTTGGATTGCGTAGAAGCGAGTTTTGATACATTGTTTATTTGATTATCCATGGGCCTTCAAGTTCACTAGATGGAGGAATACAAAGGAAGCTTGGACCAAAAAAAGAGCGAGATATTTCTTTTCTTAAAGTTTTTGGTTCAAAATATTTTGTGCATATTGAAAAATAAAGTAGGAAAAAGTTCGATGTAAAATAAAAGAGATGCACTTTCATTATTTATGGATCTGGTGATTTGATTCCATTTTTGGGATTTAGATAATTCTAAAATTATTAGGATCCGTGATATTGAATGGAATGAAAAGATAATGTACTGAGGATAAAATCTTGGTACCCAAAGACGAACTAGTTGAGACGTTTGTGAATGAAAATGAACTCTCATATTTAAAATTAATACCAACGGGGTTACCACGATGAATCGGTGTAATTTGAACCCTAAGCGACATCGGTCACTCAACTAGTATCGGTTATAGAAGATCCAAACAAACAATGGTTAGCAGAAATGACGTCGTTTATAGGTGAGCGATGTCGGTCACTGACAGATTTGGATACAAATGTCCAAGAAGTCCAAAATGAACCTCAGGTACCCCAAACTCCTATGAGAAGGTCACAAAGGTTAAGTAAACCTCCAGAAATATTTACACCTTCTCTATTTTATATATTATTGATTTGATAATGGTGAACCAGAAAGTTTTTAACAAGTAATGTAGGATAAGACCCACTTGTAGTGGGAGCGTAACATGTATGACGAGATAGAATCCTTGAAATAGAACCCGGACTTATAATTTGGTTAAGTTTTGAGTAGGTAAGAGGACATTGCGAGAACAAGTGGGTTTACAGGATCAAGGAAGAAGAGGGTGGACGAGAAAAGGTACAAGGCAAGGCTTGTAAAAAGAGATTTGACAGAAAGCAGGTATTGACTTTGGTGAAATATTTTCTCATGTTTTAAATATGACTTGTATTCATATTGTATTGATTTTAGTTGCAGTACATGGTTTGCATTTAGAACAATTAGATGTGGAGATGAATTTTCTTCATGGTGATTTGGATGAAGATATTTATATGCGGTAGTTGCTTAGGTATGAAGTCAAAGGTAAGGAAAAATTAGTGTGCATGTTGAAAAAGAGCCTATATGAGCTCAAGCAAGCTCCAAGGAAATGGTATATTAGGTTTGATATTTTTATGCATGAGCATGGTTACTTGAGATGTGAATTTGATCATTGTGTTTATTTTAAGAAGCTTAAAAGTGGGAACTTTTTTTTTACAAAATGTGGATGATATGCTTATTGTCGGATCTAGTATGAAGGACCTTGGTGAGCTTAAGGAAAGTTAGCTCACCCATTTTCTATGAAGGATTTAGGATTTTTAAAATAATCTTTGGCATACAAATACATAGAAACAAGAAGAAAAAGAAATTATATGTCTCAAGAGGATTATATCTATAGGGTGTTAGAAAGGTTCAAGATGCAGAATGTAAAACCTATTAGTAAACCTATGGCTAGACACTTCAAATCGAGGAAAGATGAATGTCCTTCATCACATGAGGAGGTAAAATGCATGACATGAGTGCCATATACTTTAGCAGTTGGGAGTCTCATGTATGCTATGGTTTGTACCAGACCATACATTGCATAGGCAATGGGAGTTGTGAGTAGATATATGGCCAATCTAGGTGAGAACATTGGAAAGAAGTCTAATAGATACTCAAGTATTTGAAAGGGACATCTAGCATGTAATTATGTTATGGAGGTTCGAGATATTTCACTATGTGGCTATGTTTATTTGGATAAGGTGGAGATCTTGATGGTAGGAGAAGCACTACTGGATATATTTTCTGATAGGTGGAACAAAAGTTAGATGTATTTCAAGATTGAAAAAGGTTGTGGCTTTGTCTACTACTAGAGGCGAGTATGTTGTATCTACCGAGGCTAGCAAGGAGATAATATGGATGATTAGGTTCATAAAATAGGTTGGAAAGGAGAAAGATGATTGCAAATTATTCAATGACAGTTAGAGTGCAATTCATTTGGAAAATAACTCAACATTTCTTTCAAGAATGAAACATCTTAAGTTTAGGTATCACATGATACAACAATTATTTGAGGATGGGCAATTGAATCTGGAAAATATTCATATGAGTGAGAACCACGTGAATGTGCTAACTAAGCCATTAACAAAGGAGAAGTTGGATCTACCTGTACTTCTTTTGGTCTTTGAGTTTGATAATTGAAGAGAAAGAAAAAAACCTAAGGATCCAAGAATGACGTTGTACAAGTATGGTGTAGTAATTAATCTCCAAGTCGGGATATTTTTAGTTATGGAGTTTCATTACTTTGGATTAGCATATAGTATGGAACTTTGGAAAATATAGTAACCAACATCGGTTATGGAGGGATCAACATCAGTCACCTATGACCAGCATCAGCTAGGCAAGGAGAAACCGACATCGGTTAGGTCTAACCAGTGTTGGTTACCCGTGTGTGGGTGTTTTAATTAACTCACGAAGTAGCTCTATTTTTAGTATTCAAGAAAATATATTTATTGTAATTGCATGGCTAAGTGACCTAAGTTTGGATATGCATATATAAGCATGAAATCTAGGATTTAAAAGTAATAATTAAGAAGAACTTGCAAAAGTTGATGATTATTATGAGAATAATTGTGAGAGAGAAAATTCTTGGAGAAGAAGCAAAAGCTTTAATGAAAGACAATCTTGTACATCTAAGAGGTGTGGAAGATTACAAATATTCAATTGTATATGTTGTAAAAGATTTGGATAATAGATTAGATTCTTTCTTGGTGGATGTAGCACACCTTTGGGTGAACCACGTTAAATCTAGTGTTGATTTATATATCTTGTTTTGTATAATTCTTACGGTAGAATATCCGCTTTCATTACATGTATGTTTACATCTAATATATTATCTATATAAAATTTTTCTAAACCCAATGATTTATGTTTAATACAATAAAACCATACCTTTCTTGTAGCATCATCAATGAAAGTAACATAATACTAGGATCCTCCATGAGAAACTACTTGGGATGGTCTACACACTCATGAGTGTAAAAGCTCCAATTTCTACTCCTTAGTTTTCCCAACATTGAGAATCTCACTCTCCTTTTCTTTCCAAAGATACAATGCTTACGAAATCAAGATCTAAATCTTTCAAATCTGATAACTTACCCTTGGCCTATAAAATATGCTTTCATTTCGACTCATATGGCCCAACTGATTATGCCAGATGCATGCATCCGAAGCTGAAGTAGATAACATAGAATTGGAATTAGTAACACATGTAGATAAATATAACGATCCTACCTTCTTACCTCTTGTAATAACAAAAGCACCCTTGGTGACTTTCTAAGAGTCTGTTATGAATGTAAGCATGTAACCAAATTCACCTAGCTTCCCTACGAAATAGGATTCCTCCCGAGGCTTGGTACATGCCTCACATATTTCAACACCCATGTATTTCCATTCTCCAATTTTAGATGAACTTATCCTTTATCATTAATACTACAAGGTTCATCATCACCCAAATAAACATGCCCAAAATTGTCCTGGACATAATTTCTATAATAAACCTTATTAGGGGTTGCATGGAAAGAACCTTTTGAATCTAAAATCCATTATTCTACTCTATTATCTAAAGAAAGAATAATAGCATCTTGCATTACCTTTATTGTAATATTTTCCTCCTTATTTGAGTCTTTACCTTTTGTCTGGGTGTTGGTTCTCTTTATCCTTTGACAAACAATCTTTCTTTGCACGTCCTTTCTTTCCACATTTCCAATAGGTAATTCCCTTACCCCTTGATTTAGATCTACCATCCCTTGACTTGTATTTCCCATTATTCTTACTCTTGGATCTCTCATTGTGTCTTCCTCTTCTTTCTACATTCAAAGTATTCCCAGATGATGATTCCTTTGTACTCTTGCTACGAATTTATTCATTTAATATTATACTAACCACATCATCAGGCTTTAAAATATTATTAGCGAGATGTTGTATTACTAACATCCATTACCAAGTTATCCCAACTATCGGAAAAAAACATAAGAATAAAAATGCTTTCACTTCATCATCAAATGCAATATCAACTTATTTTAAGCGATTTACAATAAATCGAGAAATCATTCAAATGATTATATGCAGATCCACCTTCATGCATACTAGAACTAAATATTTTCTTCATCAAATAAAATTTATTTGAATCACTACGTTTTCATATAAATTAGCGAGATATCTAATTAACTCTATTGTAGAAGTACATTTATGTAATATTAGAAGCCACGGATGCTTTTAGGCTCAATATTATAGATCCCAAAGCCATTCTATCAATAATATTCCATTCTTCATCAATCATCTTCGTAGGTCTATACTTTTCATCCAATGGTAAGTAAAAATATTTTTGATACGAGATAATCCTCAATCTGCATCTTTCATAATTGATAATTTAGTCTATCAAACTTCTCTACCTTGTATTTGTTTTCTTTTTCCATTGTTGTAGCTCCCACTCAATCACAAGAACCTCGTGAGTAAATCACAACACATACAACCCTCAAAAAAATATTTGATACCATTTGTTGGGGTTAGCACAAGGTTATATAGATTATATATATCATATCTAAGCATACATGAAATAAAAATGGATATCCTACGAGAAGAATTATAAAAACTATAGATATAAATCAACATCATATTTAACCTTGTTCACCTAGAGTGGGCTACAACCACCAAGAATAAATCCACCAAGAAATAAGAGAATCTATTATCCAAAACTTTTAGAAGATATATAATTGAAGATCTACAATCTTCTACACCTCTCAAATGTACAGTTCTTTCTTTCTCTCAAGATTCTCTTTTCTTCTCCAATAATTCTCTCTCTCACAATTATTCTAACAATAATAATTAACACTCTCAATTCTTTTCTTCTAAACCCTACATTTCATGTTTATATAGGCATATACAAATTTAGCGCACTTAGTCATGCAATTACAATCAATAGATATGATTTAATACTAAATTTAGATCTAATTCCGAGAGTTAAATAAAACATTCTCTGCATAAGTAACCGACGCGTTAACCCTAAGCGATGTCGGTTCCTCCTTGCTTGACTAATGTTGGTCATAGGTGATTGATGTCGATCCCTTCATAACCGATGTTGGTTAGTATGTTTTCCCGCAAGCTTAATATAACATGCTAATCTTAATTAATTGATCTCCACAACTCAATATAAACTAATTTGAAAGAATTATTATAAAAATCCAAGCCCCAATCTTGATGTTTAACAACAATACATTTATAATTTAGTATTTAAAAATTGGACAAATCTAGAGAATGTGTTTCTGATTTTAAATGAAAACAGAGAAAAAATTTGTGAATCGATTTTGTTGCTTCTTCCTTCCTGACCCTCGGATTCATATTTAACTAATCATGAAGTTACTTTCCAAGCACATGAAAGGGTTAATCCTAACACTTATTAGCTAGATGATGTCTTGTTAAGAAAGCATAAAATTTGCAACAAAGAATAAGTAAAAAAATTTAATAACAAGACAACATTTTACGAGAGATAGAGATAAAATAATTCTACAAAACACTAGACATGCAAGAGACGAACACCATATTTATGTGGTAAAACCCCAACCGAGTTCCTAGGAAAACATCCACAGAGAAAGATATTAAACTTTTATTAACTCAAGATGAATACATTACATTTAAACTCATTATGAACTACTCTAGATCTTCACAAAAAAATACACCTAATTGGTGAAGTAAAGTTAGGACTCCTCCTAAAAATAGAGTGTAAAAATACCATTACGATTTTCCTTCCTACAAATAGAATTCGGTTGAATTCATATTTCTAGAAATAAGGGATTGACTCCTTAATTTTTGCTTCAGGGGCTCTATCCCCAAACCTTGGCCAAGGGCGATCCATAACATATCATTACCCCTTCTGTGACAAGAGTGGGGGGAAATCCCCCCACATCCCCCCTTTGGGAAGTGAGGTACAAATTGTGTTACAAAGGAATCCAAAATTTAAATTCATTGTCACATATATCGACATGTGCGTCTTATTTATTTTATGAAACCATAAAAAATATTTCAAAATATTTTTGTTTCTTCTCCTTTCTTTGTCTTCATCAGTTGCAATAGTACCATAGTTAACGAATACATGTTCAACTTCTATAAATATTCTAATGAATTTACACAATAAAATTGCTATTATTGATATGTGAATCTGTAGATTTATGCCATTCCTTGACCATCATGGGTTGTACATTCTAAAGAACACATTTTTCTTTGAATATGAAATCATCACGTGTAGACAGATGCTTCAAGAAGACAATTTATCTTTCATCATGTGGGATGTACCCAATTCCTTCTTTGCGAGAATGGTGTGAATTAGATATTCTTCTTTATATGTCCCTTGGTTCTCTATGGATTCTTCTCCAACATCCGGCTCCCACGAATTTGTTGGCAAAGTTTTGTTAACAACTTTAAACTCCTTTGTGTCATGGTACATGTTCTTTTACTTCTCACACCACATCTTTGTGACTTTTTGTGGATTTTATTTCCATGTCTTCTTCTTTTCTTGTCTTTGTCATGGTGCATCCCTTCCTTGTTTCTTGGTGTCAAATTTCCCTTTATTGGAATATAATGTATCTTTATTTCCCTTACATTTTGACCTTTCTTCAATTTTAATTTCATATCGGTAGGATTTCCAAAGAGTCTTGATGTATAAAATTTCATCTCTTCATGCATGTAGTTTCATCATCTTCTTTATTATTTAAGAATCTGATTCTTTTCAATGTTCCATGCGTCCACTCTTGCCGATAGGATGTCAAATAGACTAGTGTGTTCCCGCACTATTGTTGGATATGTTGTCATTGTTGTTGTCAATGATGTCAAGTAAAATTGATATTAAAGGGTGTCCAAGTGGCATATTTGATTCTACATGAGGTTTCATTCATCAAGAATAATGAAGTTTGATTGGTAGTGAAGTGATTCGATGTCATAAGATGTTGAATTAATAAAATGTCTTGGTGCATGCATACATGGTCAAGCAAGTAAGTGTTATGTATAAGGTTTAGAGGTTGCATGAAGGTTGTTAAGGTGTCTTACATGTTCAAATATATGGGTCAAAGGTGTTAATGAGTTTGTAATATGGAAAACATGTCAAGTTCTTGAAGACATGTGGTGGTACAAGCCATTCTAGGCCTAGTCCTAGACCTATCTCAAGAAATTTGGTATACTAACTGGATGTATGGGGAAAATAGGTTAATTTAACCATGTGAGAGGTGTTATGACATTTCACAGTAAAAGTAGGTGTATAAGGTCTCTGAGGCCATATTTTAGGTGAATAGTGCATGTTAAAGGTCTTAAGAAGCAAGTTCTACAAAACAAGGGAAGGAATGTATGTGCAAACCATGTATATGGAGCATTATAGAAGTGATAAATAATGGATGAGAATTGAAGATCATGAAGGAGGTCATCCTAAAAGTGTGAGAAAATTTTCAGGTCACATTTCAAATAAGGAAGTAAGAAAAGTGGTTTTGAGCTCTATCGAGCTCTCAAAACACTCATTCCAAGCTCGAAGGTCTATTTTAAAGTACTCACTTGCACATGAAATATTTGCATGGGGATTCAAGCCATTCATCATAGATGATTTATGGAGTTAAGATTTATTTTCAGTTGGAATGAGGTTAAATGATTCCCTATAATTTATGAACAATTGTTAAGAAGACATGTAGGTTAAAACCCTTGTAAAACCCTAGCAGTAGAGTGATAGGAAAGAAATGAAGTGTATGGTCTCAAAATGGCATGGGAAATATAATATGATGATCCAAGGTTATATATAATTCATCAGAGCTTAGTTTTTTGGTGGTTTCATGTTCCATGCTCGTTAGTAAGATACATACAAATCCTTTTTTGTAGATATTTTCTGTCGAATTTGTGTTGTAGGTTTCATGGTGAAAGACTTAGTGTGGAATCAAGCTTGGTTTGTGTGCTTGATGTCCATGAAGTAATCTAGATAGGTTCTATGGAAAAAATGAGTGAAACCTTACTCATAAGATAACCTACCTCTAATGTCCTTAAAGGTGCAAAACCAGTCATAGTAGTCCTTTTAATGCACACTATTTTACCACACTAAATGTAACCAAACAAAGGATTTTTTTTTAAATGCAAAACTAAAGACACTTGTCCAACTCACCAGACACAATTAAAACTAACACTTTCCCTGGTAGTAAATCAATGTACCCAAGGTTTACCATCATAATTTTGGATGTATCACATGTTATTAGTTAAGAGTAATGTCCTTGCAGATTATGGTTACAACCATCACAACTCTCAATACCACACAACAAATGAGGTTCATTTTACTCTAGGGTTTGATTGTGTATTAAATTCCAATTTTTTTCACATAACCTATTTAAATTTAGATTCACACAAATGCAAACGTTGGGTCCAAGTCTATAAACCAATTTGACATGGCCCGAGAATGCACAGTACCAATATTAAGTAGGGAAGATTTCACCAATCCCACGAAGAAATAAAAACAATCCTCGAAAGATATCCCTGTCTGAAACCTAACACATGTGCAAAGGTTGAAGGATAAATTATATACCACAAGGATTCATATAGGAAGTCCTCTTAGGGTAAGACCAAACTTGGTTTATGTTACCTTCTCACATAAAATTCTAAGCCATTTTGCAACAAAGTTAACAAAGAAAAAATCATGTAATAACATATGCGTGTGTCTCAATTGTTCGAGGTGTGTGAAAACATGGTTCACATAAATTTTAAAGGATATTTATTCCACAAGATATTGATAAGGAGGCTTAACTCCTACTTAGGAGTATGAAAGTACTATCCCTTAATCCTTGAGGTGTCATTATCACCAAAAATTCATAATAACTTTCAAATCTTTACCTTTCTTGATCCCTTCTGAATTTTGGCATTATAATTCCCTTAGGATGGTACACATATTAGGTATCTACAACCATTTTCCACTACGGTCACAATTAGACCCATTAGTTAGATTCCTCAATTGAGCAAGTTTTGCTAGCACCTATACATTTCATACATTCATTAAACTAAAGTTAAATATATAAGAGCAAACTCAATGAAGAGGGAGATAAGGTATTCAAACCATAACTATGCACCTATTTCACGAATAACATTTTATTCTTATAATCCATTAGTCAATAACATGGTTAATGATAACTAGGGTTCATGAGCTAATTCATTCCACTAACGAGGTGAGATTATCAACCCTAAATCACTCATATGAGCATATTCTAATACAAGTAAAAATGACTACAATGAGGAAATATTGAGTTCTTAACAATCATTCACATAGGTCTCAAGATTTATATTTTTCATTAGATTTCATTGTATTAACACACCTAGTTATCCCACTTATAACAATCATCAAACCATCCATTATCATTTACAAATTTACAAGTTTCCGCATCTTTGCATTATCTCATCAAGATTAAATTTGATTTACTTTTATTCGTATTAAAATCATGTTTTCATTTTATTCACTAGATATAGTCGGGGTGCTTATGTTATAAGATACCATACATTTCCAAGGTCCTTCTCTTTAACTTGTATTCTTTCGACTTTACGTTGTGTAGCTAAGTCACCCATTAACATTTTTAAATATGAATGCAATGAGATGAAGCTTTAGTTTCCCATTTATAGATTTAGGAGATCCAGAGGGCATAGTCTCACATCATAAGTTTGGTTCATTAATATTTTACCACCAAAGTATTATAACACATATTACAATAGAGAAGAAAATCCACATATAGTGATTTAAGGTTTTTCTATAAGGGCACCTTAGTTATAAGAAGTAGTAAATATAGATTTATTTTTAATTCACTTTGAAAACTTATTAAGTGGTCTTGAGAACAATTCATATTTCTTCAAAAGAAAGATGGCCCTCCATGGTAAGCATAAGGGTATAAATGGGATTCTAACCTCATGAAAGTTTCACACCTCATGGATTCACTTTATTACTTATTTGAAGAGAAAAAAGACCGTTAGGATTAACTCTTCAACCATTGTTTTTAGTGGTGAAATTTATACAAATATTGACTTTTTCTCACAACTATAACCTGCCACCATATTTCTCAAGAGTTTAAATTCATTTATTTCGTGAAGGTTGGGATTTGATCATGACCATGGTGGGTAGGAAAATCCTCTTTTTTAAAGTAGAAATTAAGATAACCAAACACAATTACAATTCATATGGATTCATAGCATCCTTCAATGGAATAACCACTCTCCCTATTGCAAATTTTTCATCTAGTGAACAACCAATATGTCCAAATAACCTAGAGGAAACATATTTTACCTTGGGAAGAGGAAGGGTTGACCATAGCTATTTTATCAAGGAAACATGATTTGAGTGCATTATAAGACAACTACATATCGAATTTCATTGCAACATCTATCAATTAAATATTAGCCTTCCTATCTACCAATTACTATTAAAAATTTTGTGCAAGATGATAAGTGCACTAACTACATTATGTTGGAAACACATGATTTCTTATTCAAGATGAGGAAAGGTGTAAAATGGTTTCAATGAACTTTCACAATTCATACTATCAATAACTAACCTTTTTATTTAAGTTATTTTGATAGAAATACTTTTCATGTTTTAGATCACTACCATGTAACTATAAAAAATTACAAAAATGGGTAATGCATGAAGTTGGGGGACGAAAAGTGGACAAAAGCCTGAAACCGGATGAAACGCATACGTGTTTTGCTAAAACCCACTTGCATTTTAATTTTTTTGGCTCGGTAATCACCAAACCTATAATGTGTATGTGTTTTAAAGAATTCAATATGCATACAAGTTTTGAGTAGTATGGACCATGTATATGTGTTTTGGACCAAAATTTATTTTATTATTTCTTATAATTTAAATTTATTATAGTAAATATAAGAAATTAGGGTCACTCTGCACCTTATAGAAGCAATCTCATAGCTCCAACAGTTATAATCTAGAAGATAGTTTTTCAAAATCTAATCTGGTCAGTAATTACTCATTTTCAATATTTCAACAAATGACCTAAAACTTTCAGGGCATATATATTATAGTTGGTCTTTGTTTGGGAAAGAATATAGTCATTTTTTAGGTTTTTTGACCTTCTAAAATGAATTTTGGCCCCAACTCTACTTGAATTGGTACTAATTTTTAAATTTGGTCCATAATTCACATTAGTGACCATGAATTAACTCTATGATGTTTGTCTACTTCTTACTAAAAAGATATCCTCACTTTGTAGATAGAGGATTGCTCCCTGAATGGGATTCTTGTCCTATGGCCAAAATGATGTGATCATAATGTGCATCCTTATTAAGGTGTGATAACACTAGTAGGTGTTGAATGAGTTGTTATAAATAGTACCAAGTGAATTACATCAAGTGAACTCAGATGATTGCTCATTCTTAGAAACATGGTGCTCCATATAAAGATCATCCCCTCACCTTTCCTAGCTCTAAAAGAATCCTTTCATGGAATAAAATTCATGATTCTCATACAATATTTTTCTCATATTTCTATTATGGAGACAAACGATGCCTTAATAATTCACAAATAATGGTCCTTGATAACTCGGTGACATGACTAGCTCATTTTGGCTTGTTCTAAAGAGTGTTCAACTAACTACTGAGAATTACTAAAAATGCCTTTTAGGCCTTCAAGAAGTAGTCTCTCATCAAAACTAAATGATTCGATCGATCTCCTTAAACACTATTCCTACACACTTTGAAACACATTGAATGATATTTTTAGGACTTTACTTTAGGTGAGGGTTTATGATTTAGGGTTTAGGGATCAAGGTTTAAGGTTTAGGGCTAAGGGTTTAGGACTCAAGGTTTATAGTTTAGGGTTTAAGGTTTAGTGTTTAAGGCTAATAGTTTAGATTTTAGGGTTTAGGGTTTAGGGCTCAGGGATTAGGGTTCATGGTTTATGGTTTAAGGTTTAGAGTTTAGGATTTATACTTGAGGTTAAGGGTTTAGGGTTTAGGGTTGAAGGTTGAGGGTTTAGGGTTTATGGCTCAAGGTTCATGGTTTAGGGTTTATGGATCAGGGTTGAGGGTTTATGGTTTAGGGTTGAGAGTTGAGTGTTCAGGCTTTAGGGTTTAGGGTTTAGTTTTTAGGGTTTAGGGTTGAGGTTTTATGTTTGAGGGTTCAAGGTTTAGGGTTTTGGATTAGGGCTTATGACTTAGGGCCTAGGGTTTAGGGTTTAGGGTTTAGGGGTCAAGGTTTAGGTTTTAGGGTTTAGGATTTAGGATTTAGGGCTTAGAGTTTAGGGTTTAGGGCTTAGGGTTTATGGTATATGGTTTAGGGTTTAGGGCTCAGGGTTTAAGGTTTAGGGTTGAGGATTTAGGGTTTACGATTTAGGGTTTAGGAGTTAGGGTTTAAGGTTTAGGGTTAAGGATTTAGGGTTTATGGTTCATGGTTTAGGAGTTAGGTTTAAGGTTTAAAGGTCAAGGTTTAGGGTTTAGGGAAAAGGGTTTAGGGTTTAGGGATCATGGTTGAGGTTGAGGGTTGAGGGTTGAGGGTTTATGTTTAAGGGTTCAAGGTTTAGGGTTTTGGCTTAGGGCATATGGCTTAGGGCCTAGGGTTCAGGGCTTAGGTTTTAGGGTTTAGGGCTCACGATTTAGGGCTTAGGATTTAGGGCTTAGATTTTACGATTTAGGGATTAGGTTTTATGGTATAGGGTTTATGGTTTAGGGCTCGGTGTTTAAGGTTCGGGGTTGAGGATTTAGGGTTTAGGGTTTAGGGTTTAGGAGTTAGGGTTTAAGGTTTAAAGGTCAGGGTTTAGGGTTTAAGGCTCGAGGTTTAGGGTTTAGGGTTAGGGGTTAGGGTTTAGGGTTCAGGATTTAAGGCTCATGGATTAGGCTCACCCATTCAGTCATAGTAATGTTCTATGTCTTACCCATTCTTATAAGTATCAAGACAAAGAGTATTCAACTAAAAAAGGTTAATCTACTTTGTAGGAAGAACATTCAAGGGAGTCATCAAAATTTGATGCATTTCATCTACTGATATTTTAAAGGAGGGGAATGTCCATTACATGAAAACTATTTGGACGCACTTTGTAATGTTTTGTATCTTACCCATTCTTATTAGTATTGACAGAGAGTATTCAACTGAAAAAGGGTTCATCGACTTTGTAGGAAAAAAACTCAAAGAGATTCATCAAAATTTGATGTCTTTCATTTGTTGATATTTTCAAGGAGGTAAATTCCCACCGAGCTCATAAACAAGCTCATTGTAATAAAGAGACTTAATGATGGTTCTAGGCACAAGACTAGGAAATATGGTCCTAAGATATTCAAAAAATGAACTCACTCATGAGACCTACTGGAAATATATGAGGTTTAGGGGTTAGAGCTTAGGGTTCTGGATTTAGTGTTTAGGGTTTACTGACTTAAGGCTCAGGGATCAGGGTTCAAGGTTTAGGGTTTAGGGTTTAGGGTTCAGGTTTTAGTGTTCAGAGTTTAAGGTTTATTATTTTTGTTTTAGGGTTTAGGGTTTATAATTTAGGGTTTAGGTCTCAGGGTTAAGGGTTGAGGGTTAAGGGTTTAGGTCGTAGAGTTCAAGGTTTAGGGTTTAGTGTTTAGGGCTTAGGGTTTAGGGTTTAGGGCTTAGGGTTTAGGATTTAGTGCTTGGGGTTTAGAGTTTAGGTTTTAGGGGTCATGGTTTAGGGTTTATGATTTAGTTTTTATGATTTAGGGTTTATGATTTAGTTTTTATGGTTTAGGGTTTAAGGACCTTTAGGATTTAACATTTAGGCCTTAAGGTTTAGGGTTTATGGTTTAGGGCTCAGGGCTCAAGGTTTAGGGGTTAGGGTGCATGGTTTAAGGTTTACGACTCAGGGTTCGGGGTTCAGAGTTACAGGTTTAAGGTTTAGGGGTTAGAGATCAGGGCTCTAGATTTAGAGTTTAGGGCTCAGGGTTTAAGGTTTAGGGCTCGACGATTAGATTGTAGGGTTTAAGGCTTAAGGTTTAGGGTTTATGGTTTAGGGATTATGGTTTAGGGTTCATAATTCATGGTTTATGGCTTAAGGTTTAGGGTTCATAGTTACTAGTTTAAGGTTTAGAGATTAGAGCTTAGGGCTTTGGATTTAGTATTTAGGGTTTAGGGCTTATGGCTCAAGGTTTAGGGTCTAGGGTCAAGGGTTTAGGGTTTTGGGTTTATGGTTTAGGGTTTAGGTTTTAGGGTTTAGTATTTAGTGTTTAGGGTTTAAGATTTATTATTTTAATTTTAGGGTTTAGGGTTTATAGTTTAGGGTTTAGGTCACAAAGTTTAGGGTTCATCACATTTATAGGCAAAACACTTAAAGAGAGTCATTAAAATTTATTGTCTTTCATCTGTTGATATTTTGAAGGAGAGAAATTTCATATTCTGATCGTGTCAATCCTTCCAAAGACCCCAGTATTCCTCAATCCTTGGATGTACAAGGAGACACTTTATTACTTGATTCCATTTATAATGATATAGATATCTATAAATTTGTGTTATGACCTTTAAATCTATATGAATTTCAATTTTCTTGGAAATCACATCACACGCTTCACTAGGATTGATGACTACTCGTATCTTTTTTTCAAAGTGGATTTTGAAAACATCCATAGGTTTATCATATAAGGAATTATCAATGAATGGAAGGTCACTAAGTCATAGTCCAGGTAACTCCCATTTAGAACTAAACAAGAAATATTTACTAGGTGATTGATAACCCCTTAGTGTTCTTAGTCATTCCCCTGTTTCTATGATTATTTTGAACACTTTAGGAAGTTATATCAAATTTACTATCCATTCCAGTAGAACACTTGAACTTTATCTTTCTCCGAGAGGAGAGGATATTACAGGAAATTCAATTATGATCCTACACCTCTGCATTGATATATTCTCTATGTTTCTTTTGTTTTCGTTGACATTAATTTTTGTTATGATGGTTTTTTTTCAAGCTTCCAATGGGTCATCCTGGCTTGCATAATACCATACATGGAAATATGACAAATGTGAAATTTGTTTTAGAGTGTGGATAAATTTACATTCAAGAGCGCAAGTATATGTGGGGAGAAGCAAGTTTGGAAGAGATGTGTAATATATGCATTACAAGGCACAAGGTAGATGCCATATCCATTTATTTACTCGTCCCACCTCTCATAAACAAGGTATTTCTATAAGCAGACTCAATTATGGTTCTAGGCACGAGACTTGGAAATATTGATGAAATATGGTTTGGGGTTTAGGGTTTAGGGTTTAGGGCTCATGGTTTAGGGTTTAAGGTTTAGGGTTTAGGGTTCAAAGTTATATTATTCTATTACATGCTACTTTTCACTTTTACTAGAACACTACTCTATCGATATACACACGTCTTGACATAATTTTTGTATCTTTCTAACATGCTAACGAATGATTCATGTGCAACATTTTCCTTGCATGATCTATTTTCCACCATGTTTTTTTAATAAGCTTCTTGTTATTGTTTTCTATTGTTTACAAGATTTTCCCTATGTCTTTTTGTTCATTTCTTGTATTCTTTTGGCTACTTGACCCTAATTGTGCGGTGACATTGTGAGTAATGTACCATGTTTGAAACCCAATTTTGTGGTCTACATTGTATTCTTGCATGTTAGATTAAACATTGTCTTCTATATGAATATTTTTCTTATTTGCACTAACACATGTTTCCAGCCACTTTGTTTGCATATGCCTTAGTTTCTACCATGCACATTCCCCCTGTAGGGTATCGGTTTAAGATCAACATCCGATCTGCTATTTTTGGCCACATCCTCCTACCAATTTCACATGCACCGTAAATCAAGGTGGCATACATTGGGAGAATCATTCACCCCATTTAGAAACAAAAATTCATAGTTTAAACCTACATAGTACATGAATAGATGAGTCTTTGATTCTGAAATGACCTAGAATCAAACTTGATCAAATTGGATCAAACTAGAACAAATTAGGATCACAACATCTATAGCGGTGTATAAATTTACGTAAGCAGTCAAGGATGCATAATAACACTAGACCTTTCTCCCCAACACTTATTCAGCCGTGGTGTGCGATCACCCAAAAAAATATTTCTTCTACAACATTTGAGGAAACTTTATATTCCTTTTCACTCATCATGCATCAAGTGCATATGTTCCTTTTATTTTTTTCACATTTTTACATACTTGGATAAAAAATTTCACATATACACATATTTAACTACTCATTTGATCTTATTTTTGAAGGTATTTCCTTATGAGAAGAAACACTCACATCATCAAACACATTAAGCGAAAACAAAAATAGGTATAATACGACATAACACATACACTTTCACCCCTAGGGTCACTTTCTCTTTCTTAGCTTCCACACTTCATTTTTATCACTCCATGAATTTTCATGTTTATTCAGCACACTTTTACCATCGATCTAGATGGTTATTAGGTTTTCATCTCTTATCTACTTTATGTTATCGAGTATTTTCTCAACAACATAAAGTGGGTTAAAATGTAGACACTAAATCACACACTTGGGTATATTTCTAGGTTCTAATCACATACTACTATTTATATGATTCGTAAGTGAGAAAATAGTAAATGACATCTATATTTGGCCTATTTTTGTATTTTTGGTTTACTTTTTAGTCTTACACACCCCACGGCCCGATCGATTTTCATTGTTCTATCTTTCTTGACTTTGGACACCGGCGCTTAGGCGCCCTCATCCCCTTTGGATGCCGCAACCTCTTTTTATCTTTCTCTCCACTTTTAGGTGTCTTTTATCATTTGGGAATCTTATCTTCTACAGGTCGGCCTTTTAGTTGTCAATTTATAACTTCAAACAAGGGAATCATATAAAAGGAAAGCTTTGTGATCATAATAAATGACCAAGCTCTAAACATCTAATATCACCACCTAAGTTTACATCCAAAGGCATTCTAAGAGCATTAAATTATCCATCTAGCTATCATTCAAGTGAAAAGGGACTACATTTTCTCGCATATAGTTCATAAGAGAGTAAGTTCATTTTTCCATCAACACATCTACTTACATTGCTACATCTAGTTATTCATCACTATCAAGTTCATCTTACACAAAATCCTCCTAGGGCATGATTCTACAAACATGCACACAAATCTACATGGAGTATGAGATGTAGTGCAACATTTTTCATAAGTTCACTCTATCGGTGACCACCAACGGGTTGGTCGAGAATCCCCATTTGTATCTTTTTATTTTTAGGATTTGATGTGTTTTGGGGTTTTGTTTTACAACTTAAAGGTGAATTCTTCATACATAGTGTGACACACATGAGATCATCTGTGAAGGTTAATGGCATTGGTGTGGTACAAGAAAAATTGTATCGACCATTTTTCATAGTCACAAGTGCCCAAGAGCTGACTTTGGCACCTAGGTGCCACCGACCTAACATAAGTGCCCTTTTCTAGTTTATTTTAATAGCCACAATTTTATATGTGTGGTTGCAACCGTTTCCTCCTCCTATTCATTAATATTCTAGGTCAACATACTTCAGGATCAATTATAAAATCAGCTAAGTCTTCTACTCTCTCTCTTTCACCTAGAGTTTCATATTTCTTTAGGTTATTTATTATATGATATATGTGATTTATTACTTTATTTATCACATGTGACTCTGCAATTAGGGTTGTAAAAATTCCATATTTGTTAAATTAAGGAGAAGGCATGGCTTGATAAGATTTTGAGTGAAGAGAGCTAACAAATTGATCACAATTAGTTTGTGGAGAAACAAGGATTTCAAGTGATCTTGATTTCATGTGGCTAAGTGGGTGCTTGGTCATATTGGGAGGAAGGGTTGTAGCCTCCTTGTAGAGTTTTTTTCTACTAATAAATGGGTTGGTGTTACTTGTGCTATTGTTGCCTCACTAAAAAAATATCTCGTGATGTGTAATATTCATAAGATTCCATTGTGTTGAGTCATTTATGCAAAGGTTCAATGGGTTTTCTTCCCCTTAAGGGTTTCTCACTTTATATCTTGTGTTCATGTGTTCTATCTTGCTTCACATTTTTATGGATGGTTGTATCCCACTTAATAAGATCACATTTGTTTATGAATGTTGAACGTATACTTTGAATTATGTATACATGTTCTAATAAATAAAGTTAATGTTTTTAAATGACAGATTCATTACTGTCTCGGTCATTGTGCTTCCAAAAATTGGTATTAGAGAAAGGCCCTTGTGAAGAAAGTCTAATAGCTCAAAGGATATGCTTGAATCACAAAAATGGAAAAAATCATCGATGTTGAAACAACATTGATGTGTATAAAAATAAAATTAAAGTTTTTGAGTCCTTGTCCAAGAGTTTGGAAGATCAGATCAGCTATATGAATGTTGAGCATGAGAAAATCATCAAAGATTTGGAATCTCAAGTTAAGATAGGGACGAAGCCCTAAAATCTGAAGAATAATATTGCATCAGGTATGAAGATGAGATGAGTTCCTTGAAGACGAGTTTAAGAAAGCATCAAGTAGGTTGGATACCTATGAGAAGTTGGAAAAGATTTTTGTAGATAACAAGGCATGTCCAAGTACTTATGAAGACATGAAGGAGAACAAGGAGGATGCTTATCAAACCAAGAATAAAAATTGAAATAGGTCTAGCCCGTTAAATAACCAAACGCGGTGAGGTATGGTTACTCTTCAATGGGTATTTTTATAAAGGAAATGAATTTGCTCATATAGTTAAAGATTACAAAATAAGGCCTTGAAGGAATGTGTATTCAAAGGATTAAGAAATTTAGTTAAAAGGTCATAATTACTCATGCTATGAATATGGTCATAAGGCTATGGATTATAGAAAGTAACTCTTCTCATATCAATTAAGTGGTAAGAATAATGTCTTGTGTTATGATTTTCATAAACCAGGTCATATTGTTATATTTTTCTATCAAAATGAATCTCAAACATACAACAGTTGGTTTCAAGCTTCTAGAAGGAAAGATAAAAGAGTGTTCAACAATAAGGTCGATCCTGAATATGATTTTAAGACAACAAAGTTGTATTATATGAATAAGAAGGATGATCCTAAACACGAGGATAATAAAGTATGGATACCAAACAAAATCACATAGGAACATTAAGCAGTCAAGATCATCTTGAAATTAGAGCATGTAGATAAAGAAAAGGAGACATTCAATAATTCGAAGCTAACTAGTCATTAAAAAAATGTATGTTTTCTACGATTGAAAATGATCTTGTGGTTGAAGAAATCCGTATGTGTTTGACATGTTTTCAAACTATAGATTAAAATATGGAGGATTTTGTCATCATGCTTGAATAGTCAACCAAGAAGAGGAAGAGAACCTTAAACAACGATTTGCAAGTTACATGAAAAGAAGATGGAGATTTGGGACTCTCCTGAGGATTTCATATTGTTATAGTGCCCTAAGAATCATGGGGTGTCTTCATTAGGCTTCATGAAGACATTCATCAACTAGAGAAGAAATGAAGGTGTTTTTTCATCTAATACATCTCAAATGGGGCATGTTTAGTGAATTGATTCTATCTTATCATAGTGGTGTTGTGTTTTGATGAGTATGAAGATTTTTGAGGATTATAAATAAATATTGTGTTATTATGAAGGTTTGAGATAATAATAGGGTTAATTGGAGAAGTAATTTTTAGTCGCCTAATCTAGGTATAGTACTTAAAAGGCATGACAAGATTGTTTGTCACTCTTAATTAGTGTTATGTCCTATTGGAGGAACTTAACAAGGATCAATCATATGCATCAAGAAGGTATGATTACATATTGTATTATTCAAGAAGGGATTGTTTTGAAGGAAAGGTTGAAGGTCATGAATTATGTTTCTACTATAAAGAGTTTATCCTAAACTTTGAGTTTGTTGAAAATTTACTTAAAAGATAGGGGAGCCTATTTTTCTTCTAGAACAGTGCTTAAATTTTCAAAGGCTTCAAGAATTTCAATGCTAACAAGAGGTATGTTGTTAGGAACTGATATAATGTACTAGGGTCAGGTGATGTGTTGAATCATGACGGTGCTTGTTTAAGACCTGATCTAGGTCTTTATTTCTCTATTTGAATTACACATGGTTGAAGAAAGTGTCTCAAGATCTCAGTCAAGATTGTGATGCTCATGTTTCCCTATGTAAGAGTCAACGGGGTATGTATGTTTATGCCTACAAAGAGTTAAGAAGGGTAATCTTAAGGTACAATATTGTGATGTATTGTAAGACAAGTTGGGCACCATCCAAATTGGTTTGACAATCAATAAGTGGAGATATCTTGATTGGGTACAATTGTATTGGAGCGATGATTATCCTAGGGAGAGATAATGTGTTTTTAAGGCTATCTATTATTGTAAAAGAATAAAAATCATGAAGGGATGAGCTTCATATTTGATTTAAGGTACATTGTGTTGTTTTCAGTCATTAATAGATATATTGACAATTGAAGAGCAAGTTATGTATGAGATCTAAGGTCTAACAGAGGACAAAGTTGCTGAGTATAAATTAGGTTTGTGAAATGGTGATTGGTGTGACCTTGTGTTAGTCAACATGAATATGTAATTTGGTAACAAAGTATGATATTGTGAAGTTCTTTGTGGTTTGAATATGCATTTTTGTTTCTTGAACAAGTATGGCTTGAGAAGGTTTCTTCATAGACTCAGGTACAATCATACTGTATAATTGACTTAGTTGATATTTGACTAGTAATGGTAGTCTTTGGGCTATGTTTTAAAATATAAATTGAGGTCTATATATAGTTGATAATAATCTTGAAGGAACAAGGTATGTATTATAGTGTTCTTAAACATTGAAGGTTATAGAAAGCTGTATTGCACAAGATTGGTATACTAGTAAGAAGACTTGTAATCTTATTTGAGTCATTAAAGGCACTGTTTGCATCAATTGATGGTTCCCCTACTATGATTGAAGAATCATTCATGTGAAGCATTGAAAAATATGTCAAAAATGTTAGGTTGTTGATGATCAAAAACATGGTATAGTATGTTGTGCAAAGGTGATAGAGTCTCAATTGTCAATATATACAAGGTCCGAAGTATGTTTTTAAACTCTTGTAGCCTATTTAAGGACTATAAATTGTGACTCAAGTTATGAATGAAAATTCTCTATGATCTATTCTGATTTTTCATAGTGTCATAATGTATTGAGAAGTGTAATGTTGCAATTTTGAGCTCTTAAGAGTGGAAAATAAGTTCTACAATATTGTATAGTTGCATGAATGGGAGTTGATATACAATTCAAGTTGAAGAATACAAAGTAAAATTTGATATCATGCTACTGGCATTGGTCTATGTTTGATGAAAAACAAAAGTAAGGTATCTAAGAGTCGGAGAGTATGATCCAAGATTAAGGAAGTAGGTTATGAAAGATGTTTGAGTGAGAACTATAATGAAGGAAGTTGAGTTTGAATTTGAAGAAGGAAAGATGAAATATACATTATCTCAAGTTGAATAAGGTATGATTTTTGTGTCCTTATTGTAAGAATGTGTGAATGATATCAGGAAGCAATGTATAACAAAGATCTAGGATGATAGTATGGTAATCATAGAGTTACAATTTTGGGTGAGTCAAAATTAAATATGCCTACAAAAAGAATGAATACCAAATAAATATGTATTTTCCCAAGGGGCTATGTAAAGGAACTTGAAGTATGTTGGCATCATGAAAGGAGAAAAGGACTCCATGAAAAAGGTTTAAGAGTAAGAAAAGTAATCACAAGGTAGATCTAAAATAATAATATGTATACATAAATCATGAATGCCAAATGAGGTATATATATGTTCAGGGGGAGTAATGAACATTGAAAATGGTTGAAAATAGATGCATGGATCATTTGCATCAGTTGAAGTCAAGAAGTTGTGTATAAATCAAGGGAGAGCTGATAAATAAGTATGAGCTTAGGAATTGTTGTTGGTGTTTTCATGTCAATTTGTTGTAGGATCCTTTGTCATATATTTCAAAGGGGAGAGTGATCTCAAAAACATGAAAAGAGGTATGAAGGTTCTTGCATAAATGGTTTCCATCAATGTTTATGATGGTGATTTCCATCAATGAAAAAGGGGGAGATTATTGGACATGTTACATTGGTGTTGTCATTGATGTTAAGAAAAATTGATGTAAAATGGTTTCCAAGTGGCATAGGTGAGCCTACATGGGGTTTCATTCATCAAGAAATATGAAAGTTGATTGGTAGTGAAGTGATTTGGTGTCATAAGATTTTTAAATAACACAATGTCTTGGTGCATGCATGCATGGTAAAAAAAAATTAATTGTTGTGTATAAGATTCAAATGTTACATGAAGTTTTATAGGGTGTTGTATATTTTCAAAGATATGGTACAAAGGTGTTAATGAGTCTATAAGATAAAAATAATTGGGTTCTTGAAGACATGTGGTTGTACAAGCCATTCTAGGCCTAGTCCTAAACCTAGTTCAAGAAAGTTGGTATGATAAATTGAGGTATGGGGAAAATAAGTTTTTCATGAGAATCTGAAAGGTGTTGTGACATTACATATCAAGTTTATAAGGTCTACAATTCCATATTTCAGGTGAATATTGCATTTTCAAGGTACTAAGAAGTAAGTTCTATAAGACAAGACATGAAATGCATGGGAAAACCATGGTCTTTGTAGAGTTTTAGAAGTGAGAAGGAATTGATGAGAATTTTAGATCAATGAGGAGGTCAACTTACAGGTGTGAGAAAATTTTCAAGTCTTTGGTCAAAAAAGGAAGCAAACAAAGTGGTTTTGAGCTCTACTAAACTCTTAAAACACTCATTCTCAGCTCGAAGGTCATGTTTGGAGATTGAAATTACATGTGAAATATTTGAATGGGGTATTGATCCATTCATCATAGTTGAGGCATGGATTTAAGAGTGTTTTTCAGTTGGAATGAGGTTAAACGATGCCCGCCATTTATGAACGATTTTAAGAAGACAAGTAGGTAAAAACCTTAGAAAACCCTAACAATAGAGTGATAGGAAAAAAATGAAGTTTATTGTCTCCAAATGGAATGGGAAAGATAATGTGATGTTTTAAGGTTGTACTGAGAATTAATTAGAGCTCAATTTTGTGGTGGTTTCATGTTCTAGGTGTGTTGGTAAGTAATCTTTGAAATATCCTTATTTTGTGGATATTTACAGGTAGAAAGTTGTGTTGTAGGTTTCATGGTGAAAGACATGGTGTGGAATAAATATTGGTTTGTGTGATTAATGTCCATGAAATAAATTTTATAGGTTATGTGGAGAAAATAGTGAAACTCTACTCACAATATGACATACCGCTAATGGCCTTAAAGGTGCAAAACCGGTCCTAGTAGTTAAAGAGGCGTTTTTATGTTTTATATATTGTAGAAGTGTTTTATGGGCATGAATAGATAGTTATGGAATGTTATGAAGTGATTGATCTCATTTTTTTATTAGATGAAGTGTTGTAATGGTTAAGCCCTAATGGCCTAATGAACCCTATTAGGCATGCCAAGAAGGCTTGATGTACTAGTATTCAAAGGTGTTTTTCTCCATATGAATTGTGATTTTGATTACGTGAATAGGTGTATCAAGTTGTTAGTGAAGTTTCAAAATTGATATAAGTGATTTGAAGTGGTATTTGAGGTGTTAGAGATAGTTTAGCTCAAGACTAGTTCTTGAGACCTTATTGCAAGTTTGAGCAATTTTAAAGATAGATTTGTTTTTAGGTATTGTACCCTAATTTGGTGATTGATGTGAGTTTTATGAGATATAATAAGTTGAGATATTTCTAGTAATATTCTACTTGTGTCATGAGTAGTTGTTTTGATATATGAATTAACTATTTCTTCAAGAGTGAAAATTAGGTTCTTAAGACCTAATGAGAGTCACTTGTCTTATGGAGTGTATCATGATTACGATGAAGGGTAAATAATTTTTCACACAATTAAATGGAGTTGAGAGGATGTTTCTTATGTGTATAGAACCTATGAATTCTTGGTGAACCTCATGGGTGCCCTTGAATATCATAATGTGATTGTTGTGTGTGAAGACGTTGTTTTAAGACTTGTGAGTAAGTTGGAATTGTTTACACTAATGACGAACTTTAAGGTGCCTTATAAGTGATTTATATGAATGTATAGATTGTTTTTAATGTTTCTTATCACTAAACTTAATGGTGTTTTCCTACCTAATGTAATTTATGAGAAGATTTGTGTATAAATTGAGTTATGTTTGCTCATTTGAGTTGTGGTCGAAGAGGGGAGATGATGGAGGTTTTAAGTGAGTAAAATGGGTATGTGAGAAAATTTTAAGGTTCTAGAGAAAATTAGAGAAGAGGATAGAAGGTGAGAAGATCAGAAAAGAAGGGATTCAAGGTCATTAGACCTAAACAAAACTATATGGTGAAAGTATGACCAAAATAGGAGAAGGCATGATTTTAGAGGGTTTTGAGTGAAGAGAGATGACAAAGTCATCAAAATTAGTTAGTGGAGCAATAAGGAAATCAAGTGATCTTCATTTCAGGTGGCTGAGTGGGTGATTTTTCATTTTTGGAGTTGTATCCTCCTTGTAGAGTTGGTGCTCTACTAAACTAACAATTTTTGCTCCTTGTAAGGTTGGTGCCATACTAAACTAGGGGTTGGTGCTCCTTGTGGGGTTACTGCCTCACTAAAAATATCTAGTGATGTTTGATATTCATGAGAGTTCTTTCTATTGAGAGTCATATATGTAGATTTTTAGTGGTTTTTATTCCCTTTAAGGTTTCCCACTTTATATCTTGTGTTCATGTGTTCTATCTTGCTTCATGTTCTTGTGGATGGTTGTATCACACTTAATAAGCTCACATTGATTTATGAATGTTGAATGGATGCTTTGAATGATGTATGCATTTTATGATAAATGAAGTAAATTTTTTTAAATGAATAATTCACACCATCTATTAGTTGTTGTGCTTTGAAAAGCTGTCTGAGCATGACTTGTGATTTTTCTTGAATTGGTCCTCATAGGTCATTGGATAATATTCTTCTCTTATGGCTTCTACAAAACCATCCCATGTTTTTTGAGGTTTGATATAAAAACTTACATAATCATTATCATTCTCTTATAGGAGAATGATTCCCACCATTTTTTGACATGAAGAAATGCTTTCAAAATTATGAATGTTATATTTTTGCCATTAGAAAAAAATTTGATAGAAAAAATGACCTGTTAGAAAAAGTTTTTCATTTATGCAATTTTTCAGCATCAATTTTTCCTTCAAACTGTGAAATAAAATTTTTTACTTGTACCTTCAATGGTGTTGGGTCCCCAAAGGTCCCGCTTGATGTGAATGTTATTGCAGAGGTGGGGCTGGTGTTAGGGATGACCTGAGAGAGGACATTAATAAACCATGTCATTATCTCCCTCCTTTTATTCTCAAGGTCTTTATTAGGGATTTATTTGAAGGGATCTCCCATTTCCCCTTATGCTACTTGAGGTAATTTCAAATGAAAAGGAAGATAATTTGAAGGATTGTGAGTCTAGAAACCATGCTTATGATATTTCAACCTCATGCGTTTTGACATGCAAGAGTGAAAGAACCTAGCTGTGATACCATTTATCGTGATTGATGTGCAACCCGGTGGACAACACACTAAAAATGGTGTTTAATGTTCTATAAAAATCAAATTCTTAATGAAAAATTTGTAAGCACAACTAAATTTAATTACAAATCAAAATGAATACCAATTGGAATACTCTGTGAGAGATATGTATTCCTGGAGATCTATCTCTTTATTAAAAAAAAAATCCTTTATAGCTATACAAGGAGAATATGAAAATAACTATTAAAAATAGAATATGAGGGGTTTTAGATGCGAAGGAAAATGCCATCCTATATGGAGACCGTTCATATCCACCTTACTGATGGATTCAAAAATCCAAAAGTGGAAAATTCTGAATTTTACTCTTTATTACTACTATTTTATTTAATGTCTCTTGTTGAGGTCATATCTCCTAGCCTATTGACCCATTTTACGAGCCACAAGAAACATTAGAAAGAGCATGGAATGAACATAGAAAGAAAAATTCCAATAATTAGTATGGTTTGTTTCATTTTTGTTATTGTAGAAACTCTAGAAATGCTCTGGAGACCCTAAAAATGCAAAATACTAAAAGCTACTAAAAATTGCTAAAAATAGATTTTCATGACTTTTCCAAAATAGCTTTTTGGAAAGTTTATTTTTATATCATGTTCCCCTTCGAGAGAATTCTCCAAATCAACATCTAAATAGGCATTATTTGTCTTAGGTGGTCATGGGCGGAACCAATGGAATGTTCCTAATTCTAAGCCTTCCCAAGTTCCCCACATGTCCGTTGAATTAATTTGTTTTAATTTATTTGTAACTTAGGAATTTTTTTTTTTGGGTCATCTATATCAGAGGTGTTTAGAAAATGTATAACTTTTCCAAACTTCCACTTGTTCCCGGTTTGCTAACATAACAAAAATTTCAAGGAGTGTTTTCAATAGTGCTTAGATGATATAAGTTCCGCATTAATCTACACATTTCTAAGATCCTAATCACCTCAAAACTTGTGCTTTGACTTTTAATTTCCAAAAATTCATGTGCTCACATATTCCATAGTCTACGGGAACTCCCATGCATTTAAAATTATGTTACTGTAATTTTTATGTTCCCACATTGAATGATGTGTTTGGGAACTTTAAAGTGAAGGTTTTTAAAAATAAAATAAAATAATAAAACTCCATCCTAGGCCATTCACACAAAGGAAAGTATTTCAATTTAGGGGAGATGACCCAATAGTTAATCGAGGTCCAAATAGTAGAGAGGACATTTGACGGGAAATACCCAAAACTTGAACACATTTAAATGAAAATTAGTTGTACATATTACATATTATTGTACAAATTTTACTCAACAAAGATCTAAAGTGGCCAATCAAAAGGCAACATATAATCTGTCAACTTTTAGATACCACATGCACAAGTTTAGTCTAACCGTTTTTTCAATGCATTTCAAATTTAATATTTTAAATCAATTCAAAAGGTAATTTCCATCCAAACAAACACATGAAATGAAATATGTATATTAAATACACTCATACTCAACTATGTGACAAATTTCAAGTGGTGACGTGGTACTATTTGATTGCCATGTAGATTCCAAGCTAGCTATCATAACTAGTGTTTCCACTCCCATATTATTAGCAAATAAGGTATATTTATTATTGGAGGATAATGTATATTAGGGATATTTTAATAATTTTAAATTATAATATGTTATAGGTAGTTTAAATTATTATTGTAATAATTTTTAATAATCTAATTTATTCTCCTTCATGTTTTTGAGGTTCCCACTCCTAATATGTCTCCTTGATAGTAATTTACTCATATATTTTGTTCCACGCAACCAAATCTTCTAAAATTTTGATCATTGTTTCCTCTCCAAAGTTCCTACCTATTGGATGTATTTTCACCCTATTTGATGGTATATATATTTTTTTCTTTTAGAGGCTTTAAGGCAAAAATTTGAGTAAACAATTTCCTTGAATTGTCAATGCAACATTTTCATTTCTCTGTAAACATTCCAGATCACTTACCAATTTTTGGTTTTCATTCCTCGTGAAACATGGATTTATAAAGCAACGAAAGAAAATACTAGAAAATATCAAGTATCAAATGGAATTTTGTAAAGTGTTTTACTAAATTCTTGAATTTCATCTTTTGTACAAATGCTTTGCTTCTTGAATGTATTATGGGTATTGAAGAGTTTATCAAATAAGAGGATGTTGCACTCAAAGAAAAATCTAGTTTTAATGATAGAATGGTTTGATTGTAAAAAATATGGAACCTCTCATAAAACTATTTTACAAGACTTATCCGTGATTCACAAAGGTACAGTCTAGATTCATATTCATTATTAAGGATTCCCGTTGATCTAGCCTAATCGAATTCGATTATTTGATTTTTGGGTGCTCCATCTCCCATGGTGGTCAATGTCATGTGATGAGTTTGAGAATACTTTCTTGTGCCACCCATACAATCATTCAAGTTATGCGATGTAATAAATTAATTCACTTTTTTAGTTAATTAAAATTGTACAAGTTATGTTGTAATGTAAACTCGAATTTGGGGCAGGTTGAGAGATAAATAAGTTATTTTACTTTTGGTGAATGCTATTATAAGAGGCTTAAAATTAATTTTGAATGTGGGTTGGCTCCCTTTCTTTCCTCTTCGAATGTTGGAGAATTGCTATTGTAACTTTACGTACATTATTTTTTTCCTTGTTCCATCCGTATTACCCGAAATGTTAATGCCTTTTCATTATAAATTTCATATTTCTATTCATGATCGAATGATGCCATTAATTTTTTTCTCCATTTTTTTGTTGATGCTTTGATAGATAAAACGTTTTGTTGATTATTGGTGTACATGGAATTTTGAAATATGTATATGGCTAGGGTATTTTGAAGACTTTGTTCGTTGCATTCAATATTTATCATTATATTCCATCATTTATATGATAGAGAGAGGTTTTTATATTATGATTATGTTTGATATATCTTAGCATTTCTTTGAGTTTGTTCTATTATAGATTAGTCCCTTCCTCCATCTTCTTTCTCCTTCTTTCCCATTCCCAATTTGTTTCTTTTGTAATTTTTGGTTAAAATCACCAAAAATATAAATACCACCATCATATGAGGGAACTACCCCTCTCAAATGTAGAGGAACATCACCTTTTTGATTGAAAATTTACCTAAGTATTTTTATTTCATGTCACTTCCATTGGTAAAATCAAAATAAAGCAAAGAAACATAAAATTATGCTAACATAATCGAAAGTAAAATTATAGTTTTCTGAATTTTTACACTAATTGTATGATCTTTGGGACATTTCTTTGTAGCCAATGGATGCATTGACACCTTTCAAATTGAAATTTTCACTTAGAAGCCAATGGCATGACTATTTTGGCAGAAATTGTGTAACATTTGGACATCACTTTACAAGTCAAAATGTCCACTCTTGTTCAATACAACTTTTGAAGGATTTCGAGATATCCAAACAATAATAAGTATGACCACTTCCCACTCAAAGGTGTGCATTATAATTATATCCCTAGGTTTCCTTGGAACAAAGGGTGAAATTGAAGTGGAAATGCAAATTTAAAGAAGGTAAATGAAAATACATTGGGGATTCCATTTGGAAGTCTAAAGCTAACTCCAATTCTTGGAAGCTTCTAATCGACAAGATTCCTATTAGATAAAACTTGCAATTTCTCACAAGTAGCTCCCATATGTGTTTGATTGTAATTACTCAAATAGTGATACTCTCACCTTTCAGAGATGCAATTTTACTAAAAATTGGGTTACTATTCATAGTAATCTTCATGCCATTATTTAAAAACCCATATCCTTGAAAAAGAGTTACAATATTGGGCCTTAATATCTTTCATAGTGTGATTTTGGAATTTTTAGACATCTAGTTCTTAGGCATTGTGGAAAAATATGTGTACTTATTTTTATATCAAACTTGTGCACCATTTGAAGTGGAAAAGATTATATATTCCATATTTATCTTACTATTATAAAACTTTTTCAAGTTATTCCAAAAAGAGATTATGTTTAATGATGATTGTTGGTTGGATAAATTGGCTAAGTACCCGAGATCGTAGAGGCTTACACACACGAATGCATGCTCATAGAAGTATAACGATAGTGTGAAAGAGGGTGCAAAAGGATGTTGAACATGGTAGTGCGCATGAGTGCATGAATAGGTAGAAACAGATGAGGACTTAGCCATTTTCAGAGCACGAGCTAAAAATAGAAAAATTGAATTGCGGTGATGACCAAGTAAAGGATAAAAGTGCGATAACTTGGTGTTCAAACAAAGGTTATTTGTGGAAAAACAACATGCGAGATTAAGGATAAAAGCACACATATGGGGAATGTTATTAATAGGATTAAGGCACAATTATATTTAGGACAACCTATTAGTAGTTATCTTTGTAAAATCATGCAATTGTTGTATGCATGACTATTTTTAGGAAAGATAACATGCAAGATATTTTTCCGAGCACAACTATTATTATTTCAAAGTGCATGGGTGATGAAGGTAAAGTCCCGCCCTTTTATATATATGTGATGTATGTAATGTTAGGGAAAATACGGTGGATTTGAGAGTGAAGTTATGTTGTCTTGATGTAGTTTAGGGTGAGAGGTTTACCCACATGGTCTAGCACACTAGTGCATTGATCATTATGAATTCAAGCTCCGATAAGTAATGAATTCTGATTAAAATGGATACTTGTGGTTGGGTAATGGTAGTTGATGTATCTGAATATGGTGTCTTAATGATTGAATTGATCTTGGTTGTTGTTACATTACACATCTTCCTTATTATGTGTTTTTACAATGGTATAAATGTAATGGTTATCTATATATGAATGGTTTAATGATTATTAATATGATTACTATATATGCTAAGTTCTGTTAAGCATAAGAAAAGAAGGACTGGTACCTACGTGTGCTTTGGGTGAGCTCTCAAATTTTTTTGAGTGAAGTGCAAACACACATAGATATTGTTGATAATAAAAAGACTACATTTTGGTTTCATTTTTGGACCTATTTTCATTTTTTCTACGAGGATGTTGCATGAAGAGGGAATATCTAATATATTTGGAGAGTATTGAGAGCTAGGTGGAAGATGAACAAGATAAGTTTACAAAGAGGTATAGTACCAAACCTAGCTTTAATGCTCAAAAGTGGGTGAAAGATAATTTGTATGACTGCTTGTACAAGATGTTTTTTAGTTTCTTTCTAGTAGAATTATACCACTAGTTAGAAGCTTACGCATCATACAAAATTTATAGTCCTAGACCAATAATTTGGACTTAGGAAGATTATTAGAATCTTTTTATTCAAATGAGGAGTGTAATAGAGTTGTAGATCACCTTTGGTGGGCAAGTGTATTGCATAATTATACATTGGAGTACATGATTTCAATGTGTTCTTACCTTGAGGAAGAAGAGTTTAATTTTTTACATGATCTTAAAGGTTACTACTTGCATGTGATACCCTTATACATAAATATCTTGATGATAGAATTGGGATTGGAGAGATTACCTATGGCTAACTAAATCCCTACCATGCGTAGGAGTAGGAGAAGGTGTGGAGAAGGATGATAGTGGCCCTAGAAGAAGATAAAACTAGAGATGAAATCCAACTCAAGTATAATGAAGCAAAAGAGAGGGAAATTGAAGCGATACTACTATTGAGAAGAAAGATGGGTTAAAAAGGTTTTGAAGCTCTCGTGGAAGATGAGGAGCTGCGACATCATGTAATCCCAACATTTGGAAAGCATAGAAAAGAGTCCCCATCGGATTAATATGAGAGAACATCGGAGGAGAGAATGAGAACCTCGGTATGCATATGAATTAGCTCGGATACCTATCTATTGCGCTAAGTGTTCCATATCCAAAGGGATTTTTTGAAGGGTAGTATATCGAGGTAAATAGGTAGATACATGTAGATATAAATTTGTGTTGACTTAGGAAGCCCATGTAATTAGGAATGTGCTAATGGAAGCACAAAATAATCTAGTGTTTGGGAGTATACTTGGGGATTATTTTTAGGAGTGTCACCGGGAAAGAGTATTGGTGCACTGAGACTATTAGAAGAAGTTCCATGGGTGCCATGATAGTGTAGAAAGTGGGTGTCCTGTTTAATACTACAACCTGGGACACAAGGAAAATTTTCACCTCGGGTACAACTCCTAACATGGGGCATGAGAGGATCGGGTGGATAATGTCAAAGCAACTATTAGGAGGAAACCCTAGTGTACATTAAGTTTCAAGATCTAGCCCTAACCTAGGACAAAGTCAAAATCCATCACAAACCCCACCAAAACAACCCCAACAACATGCAGACACCTTAGGTCTACTTTGATATTTCTCTCCACTTGCCATATTGTGTGGAGGATGCGAAGAGAACTTGTAAAATTGAAAATTACTATAACATGCTAAAATAATAAAAGACTTAGATAAAATGGAAAGTTGGTTTTCCACCAAAATTCAAGGGCACACACATATTTGGTACAAAATTTATGACCACACGAGACTACGATAGATTATGATTATTTATGAAAAACATTTTTGGATGAGTTCCACATCTTGAAGTTCAAAAATTAAAGCATTAGTGTGCTCAAGGACATCAAGTAGGGTTTATCTAAAAGTGTGAGAGAGTATAACATGTGCTTTAAGACCCTATTATCTAAAATATCTTATGAAATTCATTTGAGTCAACATGCATAGTGTTGCGTTAGAGGATTGTTGAGACTATTTCAAAGGGATTTATCGATAAGACATATTTGGATTGACGTGAAGCCTTGGAAGCATATATGCATGTTGAAGTGGTTGGGAGTGCTGATATTGGTGTAAGACCATTTTTGGAGGTGTAAATAACAACAATGGCTAAGAAGTTAGAGAATATCTCTGCCAATTCAATGTATGAAAATGTGTAGTTGTATATGATGTACCAACTATGAGGTTGAAGGACATACTAACGATATATGCACTGGTAGGATGATGTGTGCACCGTTATAGTCTTGTGATATTTTACATAAGAATCAAGATGTCTAGAATTTTCCTCCTTTAAAGCACATGATGATGAAGAATGTATCTATGTAACACAATATCTATGATGTGAACACCCACGATACAAATAATTTCTGTTAATACCTCAAATTCATGAGGCATGCGAGATTGAATTAAGGAAAACCATGATAGGAAGTAGTTCTTAGGTACGTGAAACCCAACGTTTTGAGGAATGAAACATTGGAGGAGGTAGATTCTCGGAGGTATAGGTCTAGAGGTCATGGTATAAGATGTAGATTTATATGTGGGAAGTGTTCCACTTGTGGATCCCCGATCATTATTGGTGCGATTATCCCCGAATTTGGTATGGACATATTGTGGAAAATAACATACGATCGAGAATTTCTTTTGCATTTATGAGCACATGTGTCAAATAAGTAGAAGGATAGAGGCATGTGGATCATTATGGTATAGCATGTAAAGAGTGATCAATGGATGCTAAAGAATATTCTTGATCCCGAGTTACGTCTTTGTTAGTCACTACTCATGCTAAAGTAGTGGGTTAACTCAAGAATCTTAAGACTAAACCACTCATCAAGAGAGATGAATTTATACATGCATAATATCAAGATGATTCCCATGAAAAAGAGTTCTATCAAGAAACTATGGGAGTCATTAGAGAGTTATTGAAGGAGCAGGTGCATGAGAGGGAACACGCTAAGAAATTAGAACTCCCACAAAATTATGTAGATGAGTTCAAGGATATTTAGGTGAGACAATATTATCTTGTTACTAGAGGAATGGCCACACAAGGAGGTACCATCAATAGGAGTTGAGTGCGAATGATAGATATTACATGAAAAATTTCCACCACAAAACCATGAATATGATGAATAAATCATGTTAGATATGGTGATTGATGGGTGGTTGGTAAGAAATATTTTGATAGATACATGCCCTATGGTAAATATGTTTATCGTTATCCCAATTTTTCCCTGGATAAAATTAGTCACCCACAACCCGACATAGAAAAAACTAGATAAATCACGTTCAAATCCTATAATCGGGGAGCAAAGGGACTCTACAATGGAGTGACAGGGCCTACAAAAGATCAAACGACCCTATGGAGGAAGAAATTCAAGAAATGGATCCATCAAACAAACCCATGTTTCAAATCTAGCAAACAGATTGTAGGTGGGATCTAAAATGGAATAGTAGGGTTGGGGAAGGAGAAGATAGTGTCAAAGAAACTAGAGCCTCAAAGGAGAAGGAACGATGAAGGTTTGAAGTCTTCGGGCTCTACAAATGGTTCAGAATGAGCCCCAAAATGACTAAGTATGGAGGAGACAACGAACACTGCCAAGTGTCCAAACAACACACCTCCAAAGATTGAATCCAAAAGGGAAGACTCAAACAAGCACCAGACCCCCATGTGTCCCAGGCCCAAAGAGGGTGAGGTCAGCTGTTAAAATTCAAAAAGGCGGACCGAGTGGGCCAAAAATACTAAGTATAAAGGTGCTAGCGGAAACTGTCATGCGTCAGCTCGGCACATCTTCAAAGCACGACCCAAAAGGAAATCCCCAAACGAGTGCCAGCTCGCCACGTATTCAGGGCCAAAATAGTAAGAGCGGCCTTTGACAATTATAAGAGTCTGTAGAGGCTTCAACATGTCAACCCAACGCTCCTTCAAAGGTAAAATCCTGAGCAGGTTTTCAAATGTGCGCAAACCTTCCACATGTCCCAAGTCCAAGAAAAAAAGGGAGAAGGTTGGGGTTAAATAGTCAAAGCAGAGACAAGTTGGTGGAGTGAGCCAAGTGTCAGCAGGGTGCTAATTCAAGAGTAAAATTTGGGGAAGGTTTCCAAACAACCGTAAGGCCTCCACATGTCCCCGGTCAGATGTATGACCCCGCCGAGCAAAAGGAGACTTGGCCAAAACATGAGGAAACTAAGAAAGCTGTGGAAGAAGCCACATGTCACTGGTGTAAATCTAAAAGTAGTATCTAAAAGTAGTCCCAAGACATTCACCAACCCTCCACGTGTCAAATTTCTAGAGACTGCTTTTGACAACCTGGTTGCCACCATTTCAAGTATAAACTCAATTCAAATTTCAAATGGCCATATCTTTTGACTCATTTCTCGAAATCGACAAAATATGACACTCGTTGGAAAGATCTAAACCTTGTCTACACCACAAAGATCTTAAAATTTAAGATTAGAGAGGTTAGCTTGGGAAAAAATGAATAAACATCTTTTTTCCATCAATACAGTATCTATTTGCCCCAAAAACTAGATCATATTCGATTTGATCCGTTGTTCTTCCTCTTTCGCGGAAAAAAACAAGTAATTGATGCACACACAACTGATTTACGGTAGATTTGCAAGAGGTATTGATGGCCAGTGGTTGAGCTTCGAACTATTTTTCTTACCTCTCTCTCTCCTTCTTCCCTCTATGTTGAATCTATAAAGGAAGGGTTAGGGCTCATTAAAAAATGTTGGAGGTTTTTGTTTTGTGCCCTCCCTTCTTCTTTTGTTCAAAGAAGGATTTATGGAGCTTTTCTAGAATCTCCTTTGGGTTTTAATGTAAGTTTTTCTTCTTGGAAACTACAATATACTGTATCAACTCCTAAGAAATAATATATATGTTTATGGATGTTTTTTCGACCCTCTCATGTATTCGTTGTTATCTCCCTGATCTCTTATTGCATTTTGGTCATCTGTGCATAGTGTTTGTACAACATTTTGTGGTCTATGTTAAATTGCAAAATGATGTCTAAAATTCCTTTGGTGCATCACCTAATTAGCATAGGTTTATTTCCTTGCATCTCTTTAACATTGTCTCCTTGTAAAGATAGAGTAGATTAAAAATATACCCTCTGTAATATATTTGTATGCACCTGAATAGAGGAATGGGAACCGACCTTAATCCAGAGAGCTCTCTCAACTCACAAGGTCCCACACTTTGAGAGATGCTCGATGTTGTGTAATCACACCGAGACTCTCAACCCAATAGGTTTCGAGGCATTTAGGGGTGTTGTGATTATGCACTAATAGTTTTGGCATGCCGGGTGGGACAAGAAGTCTTCATTTTTTTCTTGTTGCAAGATTGATGTGCAGTTGTTGCAAGTTCTAGCTTTTAATAAGATTTGAAAGTACACATCCGCGACTCCAAAAAGAACAGAATCTAGTGGTTTCAATAGTCAAATCTTATCAAGTTCATTAGAATAATACAAACAAGGTCAAGGACCAGGGAAGAAGGACAATTTTTCTATCTCGCACTTGTGTCCAGACGAGAAGGAGAAGGGGGAGAAGAGCCCAGAGGTCTCCATCTCCACCAAACAGAACCTTGTCAACACCTCCTCCTAGTAGGCCATTCTTTTAATCAAGAAGGGTGCTTAGGCTAATCAATATGACACAATGAAATTCTTATGTCAATTTAACTGGCAAAGTAGCCTACTCACCCTTACCGTACAAAATCCACCCAAGCAAGCAAGCAGCATTAAAGAGCATCCCATATTTCACTGGAGAGAACCAAACTTCTCCTAGTGACCACATTCAAGACATTGAAAATGTCTGTGTAATCCATGAGATCACTGAGATGGACATTGCAATCAATTTTCTAGCCTCTTCACTCAAGGGTAAAGCTTCACAATGGTTCAAGAGTCTAACAACAAGCTCTATTCAAACTTGGGACCATCTGTGTAGAGCTCTTCATGACCAGTTTGGAGAAAAGGGAGATAACCTGTCCTTGTTGGAGAAACTAAACAAAATCAAGAGGGCTCCTAACGAAAATTTGACATATTTCAACCTCAAATTTCAAAGGACATGGAACAAGATTCCAGTGGTTGTAAAGCCCATAGAAGAAGGTACCTTTTTATAATTTCTTAGAGCTTTAAATTCGATATTGATTTAATGGTTCAATTAATGGGAAGAACAACCTTACCTACATCCTATAACATTTCCATAAGAGATGATAATTGTTTAAATTGGGCTTGAAAACTTGCTCCTAGGTCACCCATCCCTATATATCTAGAATTAGGAAACCCAAACACTAGCCAGAAACCCACATTAGCTCTTATGCCTACTCCTAGGAATCAAAGTTCAGCTGAAGCCTCCACCTCATCCTCTAGTACCTCAAAATATCTTCAAGAAGTTATAAAACAATTGTAGAACCTAGGGAATGAGTTAGTAACTATTAAGAGGCAACAAGCTCAAAGTTCTAGGCCATATTAGCCTTAATCTCAGTATCAGGCTAGACCCCCATATCAGCAAAATAGGCAACCATCTCAGGCTGTAAATAAAAACCAAAGCAAAGGACACTCTCAAACTATTAGGCCTTTCCATTCATATGATCCAAACATAGCTTCAACATCAAGGAATTGGTCCCAACACAAAAAAACATGGACCAAGAATATGATTGTTGTTTTCAAGCAATCAGCCACAATACCAATCAATGTGCTTCAATGGTACACTAAACCAGGCCTTGATGGTACAAATCAGTGGTGTGTCACAAGAGTCTAGTCAAGAAGAAAATTAGTAGCAAGGATGTCAATAAGAGGCACCTCCAAGTTAAACTATGCTTGTCAATTAGCAAGCTGAAGACTTCTGTGGAATGAATCAGGCCTCTTCTCAAAGTGTTGTTGCCAATACATGGTCAAAGAAAAGAAATATTGGAGAGGGATGATTATCAAACTCAGGTAATCCCCAACCCTCCATTACTCCACAAGGTATTGGTAGTTAAAATACAACTCCCAATATGCAGATCCAATCCAAGGCACCTTCCAAACCCACTCAGACACCGGTTTTAACAACCCATGTGCAAGAGAAAAATGTACCAGGAAAGGGGCAACAAAAGGATAACTCATTTAATATCATTGAACAAATGAAGAAGAAAAATGTGAATATTTCAATATGGGAGTCATTGGTCATTCCAGGACAAAGAGATATGTTGCAGATTGCTATGGCCAATTGGTCAAGCTTAAATAGGCCACCTAGCCGAAGAGAAGAGTAGTGCTTACTAATGCAACTTAGCTCTGAAGGAAACCATGGGGGACAACAAGGTAAGAACTTGAAGCCTCCTCCATTCTATGTTTCATTGATAATTGCGGGAAAATTGGTACATAATTACATGATTAATTCAGGGGAAAGTAGTTTTGTAATGCCAAAACAAATAGCTTATCAACTAGGTCTCCAGAGGGGTAGTGCAATTGGATGGGACAACAGTGAAAACGGTTGGATTCATCAAAGATTTGAGCCTCACACTGCATGCCTACCCCAATGTGACTGTATTGCAAAACATATCATTCATAGACTTGCCACCAAATTTTGCATTGTGTTTGTTAAGAGACTTCACTACTAAGATTGGAGAGTATTTGTCTGCTGATTGGTCGCACATAATTTTTAGAACAAGGTATGGGGCTAATGGCATAATTAGATCCAAGCCCATTGCATATTACCATATTGAGTCTTATATACCCAACCCAATCAATGAAAATTGTTCAGCATTTGATCAGGAGGACCTCCCAAGCACTTGTGAGATAGATACCAATATGGGATGTATCCCAGACTTGAGTCTTGACAAATTGGTGAACAAGATACATGATTTTGAACCCTATAAAGAGATGGAGGAGTCCGAGGTAGGAGTCTACTTTTTACATGAGGAAAATCAGCCTCTTCCCTACATCATTAAGCTCGATCACAAAGATGACAATGAGGCATGAAAACTATTCTTTGATGGCTCAAGAAGTAGGCAAGGAGCCAGAGGAGTCTCTCCTAAAGGTATGAAATAATACTCAGCCTTCCATTTCCAATTTGCTTGTTCAAGCAATACGGTAGAGTATGAGGCTTTGTTCCATGGACTACATTGGGCAAGGAAACGTGGAATTAAGAACTTGCAGGTGTTTGGTGATAATGAACTAGTTTCTAATCAGGTCTGAGGACAAAATGCTGCCAAGAACGACATGTTAAAGAGTTACAAGAACCGGGTATGGGATCTCATTGAATATTTTGAGGCATTCAACATTAAATCTATCCCAAGGAAGAAGAATGAAGCAAGTGGATAGATTAGCAGCAATTGAGGTAGCATTTGATGTTGTGGAGAATATCAAGAGTGATAAGCATCAGCCCCATATCAAGTTGGTTGTAAGGTTATCATCTGTCCTAGACAACAACATAAGTTGGCAATTCTTTGAATGTGATCAATAAATTTTCAAATTTCTACAAGAGGGAGTTGAGTTCTCCTCCAGAATCAAGACAGATTAGAGCAAGTAGTATGGTGATCAAGTGGTGTAGATGAGAACCAAAAAAATACCAAAGGGTCTTGTCACTTTGGAATCAATCTTCAACCCAAATGACCAATTTGGTAAAGAGAAGAAAAAGATTCGAGATAAAGGGTGAATATTCGTAACCCATTTTTATAGAAGAAGGCAAAACATTGCAGATTGGTAGGGTAAGCACTCGACTAGAAAAATCTGAATTTTTCAACTCTATCAAGAGTTCCTAGATGTATTTTCCTAGAATTATAAATATTTAAGAGGTTTCAACCCAAAGCTAGCACAACACACCATCAAGTTGGATCTAGGAGCTAAGCCTTTCAAAGAAGAAAATGCCAATAAATTCCCACATTGAGCCTCTCATGAGAAAAGAATTGAATAAGATAATTAAGGCCAGTATCATCTTCCCCATCAAGCATTCAAGTTGGGTTGCTAACTTGGTACCTGTGAGAAATAAAAATGGAGAAATCAGGCTGTGTGTGGACTTTCATGATCTAAACAAAGCATCACTTAAGTATCACTACCCACTTCCATCAATGGAATAGATCTTACAAGTTGTAGCTAGTTCTGAGAGGTTTTCATTGTTAGAGGGGTATTCAGGCTATAAACATATAATGGTTAAAGAAGAAGATCAATTCAAGATAACCTTCACCACCAAATGGGGTACATATGATTATAAGAAAATGCAATTTGGAGTATCAAATGCTTGAGCAACATTTCAGCGAGCTATGGATATGGCATTCAAAGGCTTAAGCAAGAACATAGTCCTAGTGTACGTAGATGATATCACTATCTTTTCAAAGAATACTACAGACCATATCTTTCACCTTAGAAAAGTATTTTAGAGATGTAGAAGGTTTGGGGTCTTATTAAACCCAAAAAATTTGTATCCCTAGCTCATGAAGGGAAATTTTTGGGACATATTGTCTCAAGAGAGGGATTGATAATTGATCTTGAAATGGTTGAAGCCATCCAGACACTTCCATTACCACACCATAAAAAGTCTCTCCAAAGATTCTTAGGGAGAATAAAATTTGTTCGTAGGTTTATACCTGACTTTGCTACTCTTTTGAAGCCTTTAACAATGATGTTAAAGAAGAGTCTTTCATTTAAATGGACATCAGAGGGAAAAGAGAGTTTTGAGGCCATCAATCTCGCAATATCACAGGTTCCAACTCTTTTTAACCCAGACTTCTCAAAATACTTCATGTTATATGCTTTTGGAGGGTCAGACACCATCTCAGCCATCTTGGTCCAGCCCAACAATGAACGTTCGGAGAAACCCGTAGTTTTTTCTTCAGAGCTTGGAGGACTATGAGGTAAAATTATCTTTCATTGAAAAATAGGTCCTTGTTATTATTAGGATCTTAAAGAAGTTCAGACACTTGGTCTCAAATAAAAATATTCAACTACTAGTATCTCATGTTGGTGTTAAGGAATTCCTTTTAAATAAGGATTTGAAAGAGAAGAGGGCGGAGTTGGATCACCTTTGGGTAATGGAATATAACATTGAGATCAAAGAGACCAGACCTGGTTAGAGGCAAGGGACTATGTGAACAACTCGCATCCAAGCAACAAGTGAGTCGGTTGGTGAAAAGGAGGTTCTCCTATTTCTATAGAATGATCAAGAACAACAAGCTAATGATGCACTTGCCCCATGTTGGACCCAAGCCTTGGTGCTTTACCTTCAAATAGGTTTTTGTCCTCTAGGATGGAACAAAGCAAAGAGAAGATACTTCATACTACAATTCATCCCATATGTGCTTATTGGTGGTGTCTTGTTTAAGAAGGATATCAATAGTGTTCTATTAAGGTGCATTAGGATAGGCCAGATTGAGAGAGTGTTGCATGAATTCCATGATCGAGAAGAAGGAGGTCACTTTTCCCCTCGAGTAATGCTCTCAAGATCATGAAAGCTGGTTATTATTGGCCTATATTATTCAAGGACTACTACTCATGGGTCAAGAAGTGTAAAAAATGTGCATTCTTCATAGGAAAGGAGAAGCTAGCATCCCTGCCCCTTCATCCCATTTTAGTGGATCATCCATTCATGCAAAGTGGGGACTAGACTTCATTGGGGTGATTAACCGAAATTCAAGCCAAGGCCACAAATGGATACTTACTGCAATAGACTATTTCACTAAGTGGATTGAAGCAGTGACACTAAAAGAAGCAAATGAATCCAACATCTTGGATTTTTATGAAGGAATAACCACCAGGTTTGGAGTCCCTACCACTATTATATCATATAATGCATTGGCATTCCTTAGTACAAGGATCACTGAATGGGAAATTAATAATGGTGTGTATCTCAACATCACATCAAATTATTACCCTCAAGGTAATGGCCAAGCAAAGTGTCCAAAAATAAGAACCTATTAAGGATTATTAGAAGGACCCTTGATGGAAATCAAAGTACTTGGCATAAAAGGCTCAAATCAGGTCTATGGGTTGACAGGATCACATCCAAAAGATCCATAGGTAACTCCCCATAGAAGCTTGTATATGGAAAAGAGGCATTATTGCCCATATCATTCTAGTTGCCCACTCTGGAGTTCATGAAATAGTTAGAGCTAGCCAAGTTTGAACCCATGAAAATCAGGTATGCGAGAGCTAATGGAGGTAGGGGACCCAAGATGTAATGCAATGCAAGTCAGTCATAAAAGAATCAAGCATTGATAAGTAAGTGTTTTGACAAGAAGGAAGAATGAGGAAATTTTAAGAAGGGGACCTAGTTCTAAAGTGGGATGTAAATCGAGCAAAGCTAGGAAAAACTCCAATTTTGATGCCATTTGGAGTGGCCCTTACATGATCACAGAGAGAAAGAGTAGCAATTTTTTCCATCGGCTAAATTAGAAGGTGAAGAATTGAATATCCCGAGTGAATGGGATCCATCTCAAACACTTGCTACTGATTGGGAAGTTTCCACCCCTATAAATATTAGCATAGGATTTTAATTTCCCTAAGGGAATTTACACGATGTTTTATTGTAGTGTAGTTTTGTTTCCCTAAGTGTTATAACACATGTTATGTGTTGCTCAGTTACATCATTACAGTTCAACGTGCCTCCAAGTGAACATGCTATCCCTTTTTAAAGTATTCATGGTAGAAGACCCATAGTTTCTGTAACAATTACAAATTTCAAAATAAAACAAATACAGAGAAACTAAAGCCATCTTCAAAATAGTCCATTCAAGGACAGATGAAAGCCTCGGGTCAAAAAAATTCTACTCTTAGAAGCCTTGTTTCAAGAATTCTTAAGAAAATTGAGTGTGCAAATGATCGGGCTCGTGAATCGAGAGGAGGATCAATATAAGACCATCATTCATGACTTTATCTCCAATGGATATAACAAGGTAGCTGATCTCTTCATCTAGCAAAAAGATGCCCCTACGAGTCGCCAAATTGATATCTCAAGTTTTCCCTAGATAAAATTGGTCATCCATGACCCCGCATAGAAGAAACCATAGAAATCATGTTCAAATCCTAGAATCAGGTAGCAAAGGGACTCTACAATGGAGTGGCAGGGCCTGCGAAAGATCAAATGACCTCGTGCAAGAAGAAATTTAAGAAATGGCTTCGTTGAACGAACCCATGCTTCAAATCTAGCAAACAGATTGCAAGCGGGCTCTAAAATGGAATAGCAGGGTCGGGAAGGAGAAGATAATGTCAAAGAAACTAGAGGCTCAAAGGAGAAGGAATGACGAAGGTTTGAAGTCTTCGGGCTCTATAAATGGTTCAAAACGAGCCCCAAAAATGACTAAGTATGGAGGAGACAGCGGATGCTGCCAAGTGTCCAAACAACGCACCTCCAAAGATTGAATCCAAAAGGGAAAACTCAAATAAGCACAAGACCCCACATGTCCCAAGCCCAAAGAGGGGTAGATTTAGTAGTTAAAAGTCAAAAAGGTGGACCAAAGCGGGCTGAAAAAATATTATGTATAAAGGTGCTAGTAGAAACTACCATGCATCAGCTCGGCACATCTTCAAAGCATGGCCCAAAATATGGTCCCAAAATGAGTACCACTCACCACATATTCAGGGCCCAAAAAGTAAGAGCAACCGTTGAAAATTCCAAGAGTCTGCGGAGGCTTCCACGTGTCAACCCGACACTCCTTCAAAGGTAAAATCATGAGCGGGTTTTCAAATGAGCTCGGACATTTCACGTTTCCTAGGTCCAAAAAAAAAAAAAAGGGACAGGGTCGGTGTTGAATAGTCAAAGCAGAGACAGCCGGCGGAGGGAGCCAAGTGTCAACACGGTGCTAATTCAAGAGTAAAATTTGGGGAAGGTTTCCAAACAAGCACCAAGCCTCCACGTGTCCCAGTCAGATGTATGACCCCACCAAGAAAAAGGGGACTTGACCAAAACAAGAGGAAACTAAGGAAGCCACAGAAGAAGCTACATGTCACCTCGGCACAACTCCAATATTAGAATCCAAAAGTAGTCCCTAGACATGCACCAGCCCTCCATGTGTCCAATTTCCAAAGACCCATTTTGACAACTAGTTTGCCATTTCTGTATGGACCCGATTCAAATTTCAAATGGGCATATCTTTTGAGTCAGTGCTTGAAATCCGAAAAATTTTGCACCATTGTAAATATATCGGCCTCGTCTATGCCATGGAGATCGTAAAATTTAATTTTGGAGAGGTTAGGTGGGGAAAAATGAAAAAACATCTTCATGCCATTAATACATGATCTATTCACCGCAACAACCAGATTGGATTTGATATGATCCATTGTTCCTCCTCGTTTGAGGTTCCAAACAAGTAATTGATGCGAGCCTTAATAGATTTGGGGCAGATTTGCAGGAGGTATTAATGGCCATTGGTTGAGCTTTGAACTAGTTTTCTCACCTCTCTCTCTCCTTCTTCCCTTTGTGTTGAATCTATAAAGGAAGGGTTGGGGCTCATTAAAAAAGGTTAGAGGTTTCCGAATGAGCGTGGACCTTCCACATATCCCAGTCCAAGAAAAAAAGGGACAGGGTTAGGGTTGAATAGTTAAAGCAGAGACAGGCTAGTGGAGCGAGCTAAGTGTCAAAGACACAGTGCTAATTTAAGAGTAAAATTTTGGGAAGGTTTCAAACAAGCTGTCGAGCCTCCACATGTTCCCTGGTCGATGTATCAACCCACTGAGAAAAATGGGACTTGGCCAAAACATGAGGAAACTAAGAAAGTTACGAAAAAATCCATGTGTCACCCAACATAACTCCAAAAGCACAATCCAAAAGTAGTCCCATGACATGCACCAACCCTCCACATGTCAAATTTCTATACATACTCAATTCAAATTTCAAATGGGCATATCTTTTGACTCAGTGCTCAAAATCTGACAAAATATGGCACCGTTGGAAAGATCTCGACCTCGTCTATGCCATGAAGATCTGAAAATTTAATTTTGGAGAGGTTAGGTTGGGAAAAAATGAAGAAACGTCTTTGTGGCATTAATATAAGATCTATTTTCCCCAATAACTAGATCGGATTTGATTTGATCCACTTTGTTCCTCCTCTTTCAAGGCACCAAACAAGTAATTGATGCGAATACACGCAGATTTGGGGCTGATTTGTAGGAGGTATTGATGGCTAGTTGTTGAGCTTTGAACTAGTTTTCTTGCCTCTCTCTCTCCTTCCTCCTCTCGTGTCGAATCTATAAAGGAAGGGTTGGGGCTAATTAAAAAAGGTTGGAGGTTTTTGTTTTGCACCCTCCCTTCATATTTTGTTCACAGAAGGATTTTTGGATATTTTCTAACCTCTCCTTTGGGTTGTAATGTAATTTTTTCTTCTTGGCCACTGCAATATACTGTTTCAACTCCTGAGAAATAATATATATGTCTGTGGATGTTTCTTGACCCTCTCATGTATTCGTTGTTGTCTCCCGATCTCTTGTTACATTTTGGTCATCTATGCATAGTGTTTGTATTACATTTTGTGGTCTGTGTTAAATTGAAAAAATGGTGTTTAACATTCCTTTGGTGCATCACCTCATTAGCTTAGGTTTATTTCCTTGCATCTCTTTAACCCTGTCTCCTTGGAAAGATAGAGTAGATTAAAAATAGACCCTCTGCAATATATTTGTATGCACATGAATAGAGGAATAGGAACCATCCTCAATCTGGAGATCTCTCTCAACTCGTAAGGTCCCACAATTTGAGATATGCTCCATGTTGTGCAATCACATTGAGAGTCTCAACCCAACAGTTGCAAAAATTTAGGGGTGTTGTGATTCTGCACTAACATTTACTTTGGATGCATGGAATGAAATGGGAGACCTACATTACAACCATCTTTAAATGTTCTATATAATGTGAATAATACGAGGGCTATGAATATTGTGGTATTTAAGGACGCCTCTATTACCATATAGAGGGCCACGTTTACTAGAGACTTTGAGGTCTTGGATTTTTCTAAATAAGACAAATTTTGAGCACTACTTAGATGACCATGGTGCTATGAAAATAATGTGGATTTGCATTTCAACAAGGGATATATTATCTTTGATAATAAGGATGAGTGTTTGATCATACTTACGGATGAGGACAAATCTACACCATAAGTTGATCCTTTAAGTGAAGAGGATGTGAATAGGATCTATGTGCACATGGTGGAAGACCTTGAGACTATGGAACCATTAGAGGAAGGTGTAGTTAAGTTGGAAGATGTGTAATTAGTCATTGACACTAACTAGGCCCATGACACGCATGAGATGCTTGGGCATGAAATGAATGGGAGAGTAACAGAATGATTAGACCGCTTGAAGGTCGGGCGCGCATAGGAAGAACTCGTTACCTCGGTATACCGGTGAAGAAATTATTGAATCTTTCTTACGTGCCATGGACAAATAATACAAGAATGAATGTGACAAAATAAACATGCTAGTTTATTTTTTTCTCGGAATAGCGATGCAATTGGTAGGAAACACATAGGGATAACTTGTTATGATGGCGAGAAGTGAAAATTACCTTTTCAACAAGGTTCACTTAGAGCAATGTTCCTACAGTTATCTATGAGAATGATGTGAAGTCTCATGGTTTGGTACACATTCATAAATTCTAGAGAAAATGTTTTTAAGGCTAGGAGTATTTAGCACCATGTTTGTGGGTGCATAAGTTCTATTCCACTTTGCATGGATGTGCACACACATGGTACGTGCATGCTAATGTTAAGAAAGATACTACAACTTGGAAAGATATGAATGATGTTATGGTACATACATTTGATTATTTTTCTAAAAACCTCTAGTGCATGAAACATAGTAGATCATAAAGTGCATCACATTAGGGGATAGCGCAAAAGCAAAGGATCTCATGCTCAAGTTTCTTGAAGAATCTGATCCCAAGGCATACATGGATGTAGAGGAGACAAATGAAATAATAATGAGTCACGCTTGGAAGTAGAAAGAGAAAGAAAAGCTAGTCTCCCTTATTGACGATGAGGAAGTGGAGAATTAGGATGTTATCCACACCAAAGGTGAATGTGAAGTACTAGATACTGCATATGAGAAGGCACACATGTACGATGCTTCAATGAAGATGAAGAAGGTAAACATAGGAACCATGGATGCACCAAAGGAAGCCATCATTTGAGATTACTGGTTTGAACAAGAGGTAGAAAAGATCATTGAGCTTTTATGTAAATTTCAGGACTTTTTTCCGAGAGGTTACCATGATTTGAAGGGTTTTCGCCCCTCATTGGGATATATGAAGATTAAGTTGAAAGAAGGTCGGTGGTCAGTTCAAAAGAGGCCTTACAAGATGAATCCAAACCTACGTGTGAAGGTGGAAGAAGAGAAAGATAAGATTCTTGAGTCTAGAATCATTGAACCAATTGAGAAGTCTAAATGGGTTAGCCCTATGGTTATTAGCATCAAGAAGGATGGGCAGATCAAGATATGTGTAGATTATAGGGAACTTAATACTTCATGTGTCATAGATCATTTTCCTACACCATTCACAAAATAAATACTTTAGGGAGTTACGGGGTGCAAGATCTATTCCTTTACTCATGGGTTCTCAAAGCTATCACTAGGTACACATTGTGTGCAAGGATCATGAAAATACTACCTTCACCATGGAATGGGAAATATTTTCATATACCATTATATTGTTTAGATTGAAAAATGCACCTGCTATATTCTCATGCATTGATGTGGAATATTTTCATGATTTCATCCATAAGTTCTTATAGGTTTACCTTGATGATTGGACTATCTATGGGTTGGTCAAAGATAAGCTGTAATAATTTGAGGTTGATATTTGAAAGATGTTGGCAATCGAGAATTTATCTTAACATTAAGAAGTGTATTTTTGCTACATCTTTTGGAACTTTGTTGGGAAACATCATTTTTAAGGATGGGTTATTGATATATCCAACAAAGATAAAAGTCATTTTAGGATTATAAGAACCTATTAACAAAAGAAAGGTGCTTCGAATATTTTTTATCCCTTGGAAGAGTTTCTCAAGGCTAAAGAGAAATTGAATTGGGGTGACATGCAAAAACATGCACTTGAAATACTAAATGATAACCTTAACACTGCACCGATCTTGTTATTTCCTTCATGAAACAGTCCTTTTCATGTCTATGTTGATGCCTCTCGATATGGAAATTGACTCGAGTCTTGGTGCAACCTAGAGAGGGTAATGTGGAATATCCCATATGCTTTGTAAGAAGGAAGTTAACACTAGCAGAGTAGAATTATACTAGAATAGAGCGTGAGGCATTGTATATGATCTATGTGCTCCATTAATTTTGATAATAATTGTTTCTACTGCTCATATTTTATATAGATCATATGGCATTAAAGTACTTACTAAACAAGCTTATTTTGCAAGAGCACATCGGTGGAGGATACTTATTTTCTAGGAATTTGAATTTATAGTTGTAGTAAAACTAGACACGAGTAATTCAGACCCGATCACTTATTAAGGATCAATTATGGAGAAGATGTACAAAGTCATGAGGACACTATGCCCGATGTGTAGTTGTTTAGTTTGAATTACAATCCCAAATATTTGGAAGATATTGTAATACTTTTTCTTCTGTACATGAACTAGAAGGAATGAAGTCCTTAGAGAAAAATAAGCTTGCTATTAGGGTTCCACCATACCAACTTATTGGAGGTAACTTGTACACGATGGGGAGAGATGAGGTCTTTGGTCGGTGTTTTATGGAGCATGACCATGAAGCGATCATGGAAGAAGCTCATTGCAATATTATAGGAGGAAACTATGCATCAGTGATATGGAGGACAATTCAAAGGAAAGATGTTCCCTAAATCTCCCAAGATTGGAAGAGTATCAAATATCACTCCGAGAGATTTTTGGTGACTATTTGAATACTACAAATGGAGTCCATACACACATTTGGTGGTTAGTCGAAGTTTGGTCAATAGTTGGTCAACACTGGTCAATCAAAAGATAAATTTTTTTGAAATCATCAAATGTTAGCACCATTGTGTAGAGCTCACCAAGACCTTTCCGACTCATTTTTAATGGACCAAATCTGAGTCTGTATGTGAAAGTTATGACCAGTCAAAGTTCGGTTAATTGGTGGTCAACAACTGAAGGATGCACCAAATGGACAAATGACATGGTGAAATGTGGCACAATCGCCTTTGACACATGGAAATGCTTCATTTCATCAGGTGGATGTGTCATTAAAGGTGGGTTTATGGTTTTCATCCATATAAAAGGTTTTATAATGTTTTTATTAAAAAAGGGTCCACATGAAAAAAATTATGGTGGATAAAGCCTATTAAAAAGGCTTTCATATAATGTGGGATTTTACCCCACATAAAGCTGCTCCATCAAATTGAAAAGTGGATATTATTATGTGGTTAAGTTTTGTAAAAATATGGCTTAAGCTTATTTAAAATCATAAAAGGGAATTAATCCATATTAATCTGGTGAAGACCTATTAAGGTGATGATATTATTTGAAGCGATTAAATATTTGGTGGCTAAATTATTAGTATGCCATGGAGAATTTTGGCTAAGCCCAATCCGAGGATTATTATAGGATCTTTAAAAATAAGAAATAGATATTATCAAATATCCTTATATTCAAGGCTCATAATCAATATAAATAGGGGACCCGAGTACATTGTAAAACACACAAGCCTTAGGCATATCAAGTTTTGTAAAGGCATTCAACATGTTATTAAATATAGCTTCTAAGCTATATTAAAGGCCTTAATTATTTTTAAGGAATTATTTTTATTGGCCTATTATTTATTAGGTAATATTTGAAGATGAAGCTTTGAGTTCTCTCCAAGAAGCATCGATCCATGCTCGAGCCATTGTGAAAAACTGGTGAAGCTGGAATATTATCATGGCGATGTAATGGAGACATTATGGAGAGATATAAATGCTTATATATTAATAGTATAATCATGATGTCCTATATTATTTATTATAGGCACATGAAAGAAGTACGATATTATTGTTATCGCCATGTTGATAAAGTAATACCTATTTATTTTATAGGCATATAGAGGACCGATATTATTTGTTATTGGAAAGACATGTTATTAAATAGGCACATTATGGTTCAGGAGTTATTATTTTTTTAACTCACCAATAAAGAGACTTCTCAAGCTGGAGCCTAGAGATGCCATAGAGCCGAGGGACATGATAGAGCATCGAGAATAAGTAGAGCTCGAGATCCATAATACATTGGACGTATCATCAAATCATTAGCTTCGGAGGAGGTTCATTATTCAGTATGAGCTCATTGGTGATAATTGATGTCTGCTGACATCTAGAGACTTAACTTTTTGCACAATGGAAGTATGGAGATTTCTAGAAGAATACTTAGCACTCGCATAATCTGGAGGTGTAGAGGTATTCATGGATAGAATCTGGATGGAATCTACTAAGGCATCCGATTGGTGTTTAGTTTTTTTCCATTTGTATTCACTATTACCATTCTTAGATTGTATTATTTGTTACAATCGTAGGAGTGGATAATATATTGGTTCTGTTGATGAACCCGGAGATGTAGGCTTTCTGTCGAACTCCATTATCAATATTTGTGCAGTGTGTTTTTAATTCTTGCATTGTTTAAGGTTGATTCTAATGGGGTAAATTCAGAAAAGAAATTAAATCCTATAGGGGTATGTGGTTGAGTAAAAAAAAATCGGTCAATTTTTGAATCAAGTTTGTATCAGAGCTGGTTGTTCTTACCGGTGAACCTGCTATTCTCTCGAGGAGTTCGATCACTATAGGTTGAGAGTTGACAATGATGGAATTGGCTTGTACTTGTTGAGTCAGTTGATGGGATAGATTAAGGGACATCTTTATCATCCTTAGTATTTTACGGCATTTATATTTGGATTATTCTATTATATCTCGATATGTAGATGAGAGATCGTTCGACGATCCATAGGGAACCTATTGAGGTAGCCTAGGCGACACCGAGGATTCTACAATGGTAAGAAATCTAAGGTGTAATAAAATTTGACATTTTGTTCAGCTATTGTATAGGGCTTTCAAGCATTATTTATTGCTCTTATTATAATAAAACCAGAAAACTATTGTGCTAGGTAGAATGTATTAATAAGACCCCTTGTGGGCAATGTTTGTATACATCTAACCAATCAGGGAACATTAGTAAAAGACCCAAATTTTGGGCAACATTTGTACTCATTTTATACTTGCATTATGAAACCCTAGAGGGCTATTATTATTTGGTGATTTTGCTAACACTAGAGATGTAATATATTTTTCCTTGTTGAGTTATTTGTCTAATAGGGAGGAGACGAATGGTTTTGGAGTTCATATTTAATGAGAATGGGTGAGGGACAAAGTTTACCGTACTTAGTATATTTTATTACTTGGAGAAATTTGATAAATACTCCATTTATATATCTCTTAATTAGCTTTTGAGTACATGCTATATCTTACAAAAAAATTTAATGTGTATTTATAAGCTTGCAGATTTTCCAGTCATTTGTGTAGACAATTGAGCTCGCAGGTATGAGTTCGAGATCTTAATTATGTGTAGCGAAATTGTGACCATGCAACATGATGGTAGCTGATCACCATTGACATCTAACATCGGCTAAGATCTTCATTCTATGAAGAGGAAATCATGGCCATACAATAAAATGGTACCTGATATTTTTCATCAATAAGAGGAGCTCGTGAGAGATTATCTCGGATCATCATTCAGTGTCAAGGAATTGTGACCATACATCCGAATGGTAGATGATCATCATGGGCATGACAGTATAAGCATCAAATATTATTGAAGTGTTATACCCCTAGAGGGAAGATGTATCAACAAGGACAAAGAAAGGAGACTTAGCACCACACAATTGAAGCGTTGAGGTTTGGAAAAGGACTTACCATCGTAAAATGGGAGCGTTGAGATTTGGAAAGAGACTTAACACCATAAAGTGGAAGTTTTGAGGTTTTGAAAGGATACTTAACACCATACAACAAAGGTATGGAGGTCTTTTGAATATATCAAAGTGGCGCAACAGGAGGCAATGAGCCCAAGTGCCATAGATCCTAGAGATTGAGCCATCGGTTGTTTGATTGTAGAGTTGGCAGTATACTACGTAGATATTTTCTCAGCAACATGATTTTAGATTCATAATATTTTTGGGACAAAAATCCTTTCCCATTGGGGAGGCATGATCTAGAGGAAATTTCAGAGGAAATATGTTCCCTAAATCTCCCATGATTGGCATAGTATGAAGATCACTCCGAGATATTTTCAGCGACTATTTGAACGCCGCAAAAGGAATCCATACGCACATCTGGTGGCTGGTCAAATTTTGGTCAACAACTTGTCAACATTGCTCAATAGAAAAATGAATGATTTAGAAATCATCAATCGTCAACACTATTACTTATAACTCACCAAGACCTTTCTAACACATATTTAATGGACCAAATCTTAGTCCGTATGCAAAAGTTATCACTTTGGTCAAAGTTTGGTTAGCTGGTGGTCAACAAATGAAGGATGCACCAAATAGACAAATGAAATGGTGACACATGGCAAAGCTGCATTTGACATGTGTAAAAGCTACATTTGATGAGGTGGATGTGACATTAAAGGTGGGTTTATGGTTTTTACCCACATAAAAGGTTTTATAATATTTTTATATATAAAAATAATAAAATTCCACGTGAAAACAAATTATGGTGGATAAAACATATTAAAAAGGCTTGCATATAACATGGGATTTTGCCCCACATAAAGATGCTTCATCTGCGTGAATATTGGATATTATTTTGTGGTTGATTTTTGTAAAAATATGGCTTAAACTTATTTAAAAGCTTAAAAAAGGGAATTAATCCCTATTAATCTACTCAGTCTATTACACCTATGATATTATTTGAAGTGGATTAAATATTTGGTGGTTAAATTATTATTATACCACAAGCAATTTTGGCTAAGCCCAATTTGTTGAGTATTATTACGGGATATTTAAAAATAATCCATGGATATTATCAAATATTCTTATATTCTGGGCTCCTAATCAATATAAATAGGGGACCGAGGTACATTGTAAAACACACAAGCCTTAGGCTTATCAAGTTTTGTAAAGGCATTCAAGGTGTTATTAAATATAGCTTCTAAGCTATATTAAAGGCCTTAATTATTTTTAAAGGCATTATTTTTATTGGCCTATTATTTATTAGGCAATATTTGAAGATGAAGCTCGAGTTCTCTCCAAGAAGTAGTGATCCATGCCGAGCCATGGTGAACAACTGGTGAAGATCAAAGAAGATCATGGTGATGTAATAGAGATGTTATGGAGATATATACATGCTTATATATTATTAGTATAAGAATGATTGCCTGTATTATTTGTTATAGGAAATATGAAAAATGAAGATCTCTTATATTATTCATTATAGGCACATGAAATAAGTCTTATATTATTTTTATCGGCATGTTGATAAAGTAAGACCTATTTATTTTATAGGCATATTAAGTCCATGATAATATGTTTTATCATCAATACCTATCATTAAATAGGCACATTGTGGTTTGGGAGTTATTTTTTTTTATCCCATCAATAAAGAGACTTCTCAAGTTGGAGCCTGGAGATGCCATGGAGCCAAGGGATGTGACAGAGCATCAAAGAAGCAAAGAGAGCTCAGATCCTCAATATGTTGGACGTATCATCAAATCATTAGATTTAGAGGAGGGTCATTACTCGAGTATGATATTGTTGGCAAAAATTGATGTTTTTTGACATCTGGAGACTTAGCATCGCACAATGGAAGCATGGAGGTTTCTGGAAGAATACTTAGCACCGTACAACAGAGGCATAGAGGTATTCATGGATAGAATATTGGATCAAATCTATCGGGTAGCCACTTGGTGTTCAGGTTCTTGTTCCATTTTTATTCAGTATTATCATGCTTAGATTGTATTATTTGTTACAATCGTGGAAGTGGATAATATATTAGTTCTATTGATGAACCCAGAAACGTAGGATTTTTCCGAATTTCATTATCAATATTTATGTAGTGTGATTTTAATTCTTGCATTGTTTAAGGTTAATTCTAACGGGTACATTCGGAAAGAAAGTAAATGCTATAGGGGTTCATGGTCAAGAAAAAAAAATTGGTCAATTTTCAGATCAAGTTGGTATCGAGTTTGTTGTTTTTACTAGTTAACGTGCTATTCTTCGAGAAGGTTGATCAATGTAGACCTGAGTTGATGGTAATGGCATCATCTTGTAATTTTAGAGTCCAGATTGATGGGATATGATGAGGGACAATTTTATGATCCAAATTATTTTTCTTGCATTTATATTTGGATTATTCCATTATATGTGATATGCAAATGAGAGATCGTTCGACGATCCACATGGCAACTATTGAGGTATCTTATGATGACAATGAGGATTCTACAGCTAGTAAAAAATCTAAGGTATAATAAAAGTTGACATTTTGTTCAACTATTGTATAGGGATTTCAAGTCTTATTTATTTCTCTTATTATAATAAAACCATAAAACTATTGTTCTAGGTAGAATGTATTAATAAGACCCCTTGTGGGTAATGTTTGTATACATCTAACCAATTAGGGCACATTAGTAAAAGACCAAAAATTTGGGAAACATTTGTACTCATTTTATACTTGAATTATGAACCCCTAGAGGGCTATTATTATTTGGTGATTTTACTAACACCAGAGATGCAATATATTTTGTCCTTGTTGAGTTATTTGTCCAACAAGGAGGAGACAAACATTTTTGGAGTTCAAATTTAGTGAGAATAGTTGGGGGACAAGTTTACCATACTCAGTATATTTTCTTACTTGGAGAAATTTTATTAATACTCCATTTATATATCTCCTAATTAGATTTTGAGTACTTGTTACATCTTGCAGCAAGATTTAACTCATATTTATAAGCTTGGAGATTTTCTAGCCATTTGTGCAGATAATTGAGCTTGCAGGTATCAATTCAGATCTTCATTCTATGTAGTGTCATTTTGACCATGCAATAAGATGGTAGTTGATCATCATTGACATATAACATTAGGTCAGATCTTCATTCTGTGAAGAGGCCATCATGACCATAGAAAAAATTAGTACCTGATATTTTTCGTCAACAAGAGGATCTCGTGAGAGGTTAGCTCGGATCATCAATTGGTGTCAAGGAATTGTGAGCATACATCCGACTGGTAGCTGATCATCATGGACATGGCATTACAAGTGTTAGACATTTTCAAAGTGTAAAACCCCTAGAGGGTAAATGTGGTAACCAAGAAAAAGGAATGATTCTTAGAAGCGTACAATGGAAACATTAGGACAAACTTCAATAAATATTTGTGATGTTGAAAGAAAGGATTGGCTTGATAATTTGTCACCTATACTTTGAAAATATTTGAAGCTAAATAGAAAAACACTAAAAAATCAATAAAGATACGTAAAATTCTTGAGTCAGTCAATAACAATCAATATTGGTAATTATCTAGCAAAATCCCATGGAAAGAGAAGCATACTTGTGACATTCTAAAATAATTACTTATAAATTATTGGATTGAGAACACAAGGGTGTCACTGAATATAAGAGATACAGTAAAAAGAATCATAGGTTCTTGTAATCGTGAATCATGTGCAAAATTATTCTTAGATATGAATCAAACACAATTTTTCTCTAAGTTGAATAATTAAAATCCACAAATTAAAATTATTCAAATATTAATTGAAATTAACAAACCTTTTTATGTGAAAATCGATCACTTGTGTACCACTTGTTGCTGCAGGCATCATGTTGAATTTTCAATTCATTATGATGTTTTTTGTCAAATAGGTTGTGTTTTGCATACTGACATCATGTTGCAGGAGTGTAGATTAAATGTCCCACCAAAACATACAAGGGAATTTATTCCTATGATACTTTGTGAAAAATCAACTAGACAATTTTTTTATAACAAAACATGTTTGGATGGAACGTGCAACGTATGTGGTGGCTTTCCAAAATTGAAAATTTGTATCCATGAGGAGAGTAAATATTCAATAGGAAAATAATTAGTTGGTTTCAACAAATATAAATCATTGGCATATTAATTAAATAATGGAAAAGAATCTAAGTGGCTTGAGCTTGTTATGAAACAATGACATGTATCGAATATTTGGTCAAATTAATAGATGAAATTTTTATGAGTATACAAGGCACAAAATTTAGAGCTCGATGGTAGGATTAATAATTAAAGTTAATAAAGGACACATTCCCACTTGGCACTATTATCTCAAAAAAATTTCTTCGAGAGAATTACACATTGCGACCCACAAATGGAGGTTCAGTCTCAATACTATAACTCGGTGCAAGTTGATATTTTTGTGCATATAACATTCATGCACTCTCTAGAAAGCACTGAGAGAGATAAAAAAATATTAAGAGAGTATCATTTCTACATCAGTGATGATTGTACACATCTCTGAGAATATGTGCAAGGGTGTTTCTAGGTGTTTTATGTGAACTTGAATGAGAGAAACATTTTTTTAATCAACCTTACATTTTTTCAGACAATTGCACATCAAAATTCAAGAATGCACAAATGTTTTATTTTTTAAGAAGGATGGATAAAGAAACACATGTAAAAATATATGGATTTATCTTTGGAGAAGGACATGGGAAAGGAGAGCATGATGGTGCAGGAGCATGTGTGAAAAGAGAAATTGCAAGAGAAGAGTTCAATTTCAAAGATTATGCTAAATTTACAGGTGTAAAAAACATTATTGATTGGTGTGTCAAGAACATGGGACATCAATCTCAAGAGATTTCAATGGCTCATAGATATTTCTGGTTGATAGAGTAATAACATTGGCAAGCTATGAATATTGTATGACTTTTGCAGGATCAAGTCATATGCACTCAATCCACACTTCATATGCACGTTCTTGGAATATTTATAATAGGTGCATGACATGTTTTTTTATATCATGTATTGATTTTGTGTTGAATGATTTTGAGTCACAATAGTGGGTGGACGAACGGACTTTCAAACCTCTAATTTCACTCGAAACATATCAAGTTCCTATTAGTTCAAAATCAAAAAACCCCCAAATGACCTTGGTTACGAGTGAAGCATTCGGTGTTGTTGGACAACATTGGACCATGTCTCAAGATTTGGGACTTTCGGACGTGATATGGACCTCAAGAGAAAGTTGGTTCATGCTTCCTAAACTACCTACCACAAGCTACTCTAGTACGGAAAAAACCTAATCTATCCTAATCTAACCTTCGAAGGGACCAGGAGAGAGAGAAAAGCATAAAATAGAGCCTACACTAAGTGGTGATACACCAAAAATGAAGTGACTAATCACAAATCCAATTGTCTAAAGTGGAGAGAGGTGAGTGATAGAGGGGATGGACAAATGCATCACGTAACAAAGATTAAGTTTACACGGAACACCACTTGAAACCCATTAAAAAAACTTTCTTAACATGCAATAAACATCATAGTATACATAGTATATCCTGAAATGATGAGAGGCCGAGAAGAGACAACAAAATAAGCAAGGGATGGAAAAAATGCATCACAAAACATGTTTTATTGCTCCATAAGTCACACAATAAATTGTGAGTGGAAAAGAGGCAAGAAAATGCCATTACAGAGCCATGAGAAGAGGCTTAGACTCTACATTATACCCTAAGTGAGAAAGAGAGAGGGCGATAGGAGAGGAAAATGAGAAACCCTTAAAAAATGCCCCTTCTTTGCAATACATAGGAAGAATAAGAGAGAAAGGAGGGAAGAATTCAAACCCCTGTTGTAACCAACCATGGAAGAGCATTGAATTCTACTCGAAAGCTTAACCACCAACCATCAATGCCCCTTGAAAATCCACCTAAAATATATCAATCATGTTTCCCGTGTCTATTTGGCGTGTTGGAGAAGGAAGAATGACAGATCAAATCGAATCGATCGGTTGTTCAAGAAATAAGATCATACATTAATGGCTTGAAATATGATTTCCTATTTTCTAACCACATAAGCCAATTGAAAATAATATTTTATGGCTCCAAGGTGTAGATGAGGTTGATATCTTTCAAACGGTACAATTTTTTTTTGAATTTTGAGCCTTTGGATCGAAAGATATGACCATTTGAATATTTGAATCAAATCCATACAAAAATGGTGAAAAACTAGTTTTACAAAATGGATCCGTGGGCCCAAAATTCACTTTTCACCTTTTGCACAATATTACAAAAGTGAAAACTCCCGCGCCCCGCAAGCGTGAAATTCACTTTTGGTAAAACTTCCTTCATGGCCCCACAGACCCACTTCGCAAAAGAAATCATCCGGGGCTGCTAGCTCACATTTTCCACTTGGGAAAAATTTCCTCCATGGCCCCTTAGACCCACTTTTACCTGAAACATGACCACGTTTAGAGTTGGCGCATGTTTGGGGACCACTTTTGGATTTTTCCTTTGAATTTGCATAGAAGAGACACGTGGCTCCTTCCACGTCTTTTCTCTGTTTCTTTATGTTTTGGCTAAGTTGCTTTTGTTTGGCGGGGCCATATGTCTGACCTTGGACACATGGAGGCTCAACACATAGTGGGAGACTGCCTCTCGATTTTTCTTTTGAAGTTGCATGGATGAGACATGTAGAGGCCTTTGTTGATCCTTTTTACTTAACCGATTCGGGCCTACTCTACCCCATTTGGACTCTGACCACATGGCGAGATGGTGTTAGTTTGATTCTCTTCTTTGGGCTACACCTTTGAAGTTGTGCTAATGAGACACGTGGAGGATTACGCTTATTCTCCTTTTCTTAGCTGATTCAATATCCTGTTGTACCCCTTTTTTAGGCTTGGGACACGTGGAGGGCCTTTACTTGTTTGAGAGGGCCTTTGGGATGCGCCTTTTTAATTTACATCGTTGAGGCATGTGGCGCCCTCCGTGGGCTCTGCGCCTATTTATATTTTTCAACAATCGGTTCTTTCCCTTTTGAATTCTTATTTTTCAGCACTGGGACACATGAAGCTCTATGCTCATTTGGGGGACCATCTTTGGCTTTGACCCTTGAAGGTGTGCCATTGAAACATGTGGAGGCTTTCATCGGTTCTTTAAAATTAATCGATTTAAACAACTAGCTTTGTCCACCTTTTGACTTTTAGACACGTGGGAGCCTCATGCTCATTTAAGGACCCACTATTGGGGCGTTCCCCTAAAGTTGCATCGTTGAGGCACATGGCTCTTTCAACTAGCCTTAGAATTTTCAACGGCCGATTCAACCTTTTGAGGCTTTGACCACGTGGAGGGCTAACACTAATTTGGAGGTCGTGTTTTGGATGTGCCTTTTTGAATTGTGCCAACCCGACGCATGGCACCTTCTATGAGTTTTTGTTCGATCCTGAGTCGAATCGTATAGGGCTAAGTTTGAAAACTTTGAGCCTTACTCCATTTTCCTCCCCGTGAGCCTCTCGGGTCTCCTTTGATGTTGTTTGATCCTTCACAAACCCTTCTCTTCCATTGTAGAGTTTGCTTGTAACCCGATTGTTGGATTTGAAATTTGGGCTCGCAATACTGAGCTGACCCTTAGGTTTTCTTCTATGCAGGGTCATGTTTGATCAATTTTCTAGGGGAAAATTTAGGATAATGATTTGGCTTATCACGGGGACATCTACATGCTAGATGAGGAGAGAAGTTGCCTTGAAGCATCCATTGGGTATGGAGTCATGAATTATAGTCTAATAAACATGAATCTGATCATAATCTTAAAAATTTGATCCCTAAGCCACTTGGAACACCACCGGAACCGGGGTTTGTCTCACCAAAATTCCATTTCCAATGTCCTGTGCATGAGCAAAAAAACACCACAACACACACTATGTACAAAACTAAAAATCATACATGCTCCAAGTGGAACATGCAAAGTGTGCAAAAGCACTTCTTCTACTAAAAACAAATATACTCCTACTCCTACACTAACTAGAGAGAAAGAGGACTCAAATAAATCCTACAACTGGCAGGGGGAAGTAGCTTCCCTTTCTCAAAAGGGGAAGCCATGCAAATGATTTGACATTGAATATGGCTACTTTTATGAGTGAAAAACTGACAAGAGGTTGATCCTCCACCCATATCATCAAGGTATCAACATCAATTGAAAATACCTCCTCAATTTGATTGGCATTGGACTTCTAGAGGTGTTGATGGTGACCCTTGGTTCTTTAATACTCGTCCTCATGTCTTGAAGTGGGCATGACTGGTTTTGGCTTCTCCCTTGGCTCTAATGAAGCCAAGTACCTAATTGGGAATGGTATGGTCCTTTAGATGTGCCCATGGTTCTGAAATTCAACTCCGAGGATGGATTTTTCCCGCAGATCTTCCCTGGGTGAATGATACGGAAGAGATGATGACATTCTCTTGCTCTTTCCCTTCCTTCTCCTATGAAGAACATGGAAGATTAATATCTTCCAGCCTTAGTTCTAGAGGGTCCCCGTGAGACACAAGATGTTTTCCTTGAATGCTCTCCTCCATGGCAGTAGGATCATGTGCTTGGAAGGTGGATGATGGAGGATAAAATTACGTGATTTCCGTGGGATCCTCTCCACCAAAGCAATCCTCCAAGTAAAATAGATAATCTACCTCCTTGTTGTGTCGCTACATATACTTGACCTCCTCCTAATCTGAAACTCACTCACCATGGTTCTCGTCATCCTCAAACATGAAATTTGAAAGATCAAACTCTTCTTCAACATCACATCTCAAAGGGGATGAAGTGGGAGGAAGAACTGAAGGTTATTTTGTGGCCTTCTCTGCACTTGGAGCCTATGAAACCGTATGGTCCTCCTCCATCACGAGTTCATGAATCAAATCAGGCCCTTCAAATGAAAGAGAAAATCTTCAATAATGCTTTTTCAATAAGTGGCCTCACCTCTAATTTTATGTCTCCTAGCAGCCCCTCTTCAATGGGACTTGGAGCTGATTGTTCTTCTTCTCTCTTGACTGGTTGTGCAGCTTGGATTAGATCAGCATCCTCTTCAGACAAAGTGCCATCATGGACACTGCATTCAGAGAAAATAGATTTTTGATCTTCTTCCTCTTGTTCTTGTTCTTCTTTTTCTGCAACCTCATCTTTAGCCACCACTGGCTCTTCAACTCGACCTCCTCAGTAGGCTTAACCATCAAGGGGATTTTTGTAAATCCAAATCTAGCAGCCCAACTCTTCATATTTTCTATCATTTCTTCTCTGTTGGGTTCCTCTTCTTGTTGTTCTCCTTGAATGGTCTTTGGAATCTCTTCCCCACATGGGATTGGGGATGTAAGAGGAGTGGTAGGTTGGGATTCAACAATTTTTCTATTGTTTGTGGTGGAGAGGGAAGTGGAACTTCTTGTTTGTTTGGAGGGGATGACTTCTTGGAAGGGAAAAGGGTAGGAGAATTGAGATGAGATGGAAGACTAGGGGATGGAGAAGGGAATCTAGCACTAGGGGCAGGAGATGGGGAGCTAGACTCATGACACTGCTATGATGATACTGATTGAGGAAGAGGAAAAGAAAAGCTAGGAGGTGGTGGACTTACCCATTGACAAGGTTGTCTTGTGTCCAACTCATAAGCCTCTATCTCCTTGGTCCATTGCGCAAGTTGGGGCAGCATCTCAACCATAATGTCAAGCTTCTCTAGCGGGCTATAGTGTCTTAGAAAATTGCTGACCCATAGACGAGTGCCTGTAATCGATCTTGAATGCCTTCATTTGTGTTGTATCCCTAGATCGCACCATGTTAACCTCCATTTCTTGAATCTTCTCTAGCAGATCGTGATCTCCACATAACTATCACCATTGAATGTATCCCCTTGTTCTTGATAAGCCCCATGGCTAAAATGATTTCGACCGCTCATATGGGTAAGCATAATGGTTTTGGATTTGATCATAATGTTGATTTGGAGGAGTTGGAAAATACGTTGGAGGATGGATGCACCATGGTTGCTGCAAGTGTGAGTTCCAAGAGGGAAATGAATTTATGATTGTACAACTTCAAGGGAGGGAATAAAATGAAAGATGTGGAAAGAAAAATGGATAAAAATGGATGGGAAGAAGGTGCAGAATCAGACGATTGGGTTGTTGACCAAATAAAGTCACTAGATGTGCTTTACATGTGCCTCTAAAGGCTGAATCTCACCAAGAACACATTAACTTGATGAAATGAAGTGGTAAGGTTCTTCAGACCTGTCCCATCGAGACATGCCAAAAATTTTAGTGCAAAATCGAACACCCATGAATGACCTCGTTTTGAGTGGGGCATTTGGTGTGATTGCAAAACATTCGACCATCTATCAAGTTGTGGGACTTGTAGACTCGAGATGGACCTCCAAAGAAGGTTGGTTCCTGCTTCCTAAACTACCTACCACAAGCTACTCTAGTGTAGGAAAGAACCTAATCTAACCTTCCAATGGACCAGGGAGAGAGAGAAATGCATAAAATAGAGCCTATACTAAGCGGTGATACACATCAAAATGAAGTGACTGATCACAAATCAAACTTCATAAAGTGGAGTGAGGTGAGTGATAGATGAGATGGAAAGATGCATCATAGACCAAAGATGAATTTCACACAGAACACCACTTCAAAACCCATTAAACACAACTCCCAAAACCTATAATAAACATCAAAGTATGCACGGTATACCCTGTAATGATGAGAGGCAAGAAGAGACAACAAAATAAGCAAGGGATTGACAAAAAGCATCAAAAAATAGATTTTATTGCTCCATAAGTCACATAGTACATCATCAGTGGGCAAGAGGCAAGAAAATTCCATTATAGAGCCATGAGAAGAGGCTTAGACTCTACATTCTACCCTAAGGGAGAAAGAGAGAGGGGGAAGGAGAGGAACAATGACCAACCCTTAAAAATGCCCCTCCTTTAAAATATATAGGAAGAATAAGAGAGAAAGGAGGGAAGAATTCGAACCCTGCTCCAACCACCCCGGAAGAGCATTGAATCCTACTCTGAAAGCTCAACCACCAACCATCAATGCCCCTTGCAAATCCACCTACAATCTATCAATCTGGTTCCCCATTTCTATTTGGTGTGTTGGAGAAGGAAGAATGGCGGATCAAATCGAATCTGATCTCGGTTGTTCAAGAAATCAGATCATACATTAATGGCATGAAAAATGTTTTCCTATTTTCCACCCACCTAATCCTCTTGAAAATAATTTATGCTTCCATGACGTAGATGAGGTTGAGATATTTCCAATGGTACCAAATTTGTTGAATTTTGAGCACTAGATCAAAAGATATGCCCATTTGAATATTTGAATCAAATATGTACAAAAATGGCAAAAAACCAATTTTGTAAAATGGATCCACGTGCCCAAAATTCATTTTTCAAATTTTGTAAAAAAATTACAAAAGTGCAAAACTCCCTGCAGCCCTACAAGCCCAAAATTCACTTTGGCAAAATTTCCTCCACACACTGCAGACTCCGCTTCGCAAAAGAAATTATCCCGAACCCACCGACCCCATTTTCCACTTAGGTAAACTTTCCTCCATGGCCCCGCAGACCCACTTTTACCTAAAACATGACCACATGTAGAGCTGGCGCATGTTTGGGGACCGCTTTTGGATTTTTCCTTTAAATTTCGTCGAAGAGACACGTGGCTCCTTCTCTGATTTTCTCTATTTCTTTATGTTTTGGCTAAGTCCCTTTTGTTTGGCGTGGCCATATGTCTGACCCTGGACACGTGGAGGCTCAACGCATATTGGGAGACTACCTCTAGATTTTTCTTTTGAATTTGTGCGGATGAGACATTTGGAGGCCTCTACAAATCCTTCTATACTTAGCCGATTCAGCTTGCTCGTCCCCATTCGGACTCGACCACATGGCGAGATGGTACTAATTTTATTCTCCACTTTGGGTTGTGCCTTTGAATTTGTGTTGATGAGACATGTGGAGGCTTTTGCTTATTCTCCTTTTCTTAGCCAATTCAATAGCCTATTCTGTCCCCTTTTCGGACTTGGGACACATGGACGGCCTAGGCTTATTTGAGACTTGCCTTTGGGCCACACCTTTTGAATTTGCATCGTTGAGGCACGTGGCACCCTCTGCAGCTATTCCCTATTTAGAATTTTAAATGGCTAGTTCTTCCTCTTTTGACTTCTTCTTTTTGGGCTTGGGACACGTGGAAGCTTCGTGCTTGTTTGGGGGACTACCTTTGGCTTCGACCCTTGAAAGTGTGTCATTGAGACACGTGGAGGCTTCCACTGGTTCTTTATACTTAGTTGATTTAAATGGCTGGCTATGTCTCCCTTTTGAATTTTAGACACGAGGAAGCCTTGCGCTCATTTAGGGACCCGCTCTTGGGTTCTACCCCGAAGTTGCATCGTTAAGGCACGTGGCTCTTTCCATTGACACTAGAATTTTCACCTGGTCGATTCAACCTTTTGAGGCTCTGACCATGTGGAGGGATGGCACTCATTTGGAGGCCCTATTTTGGATGCACATTTTGGAAATGTGACTATCTCGATGCGTGGCACCTTCTGCGAGTCTGTTGTTCGGCCCCGAGTTGACTCATATGTGGCTAAGTCCAAAAACTTTGAGCCTTTCCCCATTTTCCTCCTGTGAGCCTCTGGTCTCCTTTGACATTGTTTGATCCTTTACTGATCCTGCTCCTCCATTATAGAGTCAACTCGTAACCCAACTATTGGATTTGAAATGTGGGCTTGCAATACTGAGCCGACCATTAGATTTTCTTATGTGGAGGGTCGTGTTTGATCAATTTTTTTGGGGGGCAAAATTGGAATAACAGTTCCACAAGCATTATAACTTGCAGTGTCTTGAGATCATATTGACAACATCACTTGACTTTGTTGAAGTCTTTAATTTAGTGCAACAAGGTACATAGATATGTCATGTTTTATATTTAGAAATTATTAATTGATCAACTCTTACTGTATTTTAAATTTGACTTGAGTTTTATTTTGTGATGTATGACATGTTTTTTATAGTTATTACAAAAGAATTCAATAAAGAGGAGCAAACTACTTCTTGTCTCATTGTGTAGAGGGGAAATAAAATTAAATTCAACTTGATCATTGATGGGGAAGGCCATGAGTATCTCACTTTGGGTGAGTGGTAGTCATAGAAACTTGGCTTCGACAATATACTATAAAAAAATCAAATACTTAGTTGTTTAAAGTCTAAGATGTACATCAAAAGATACTTCTCTATTCACATTTGGTTCTTGCAACGAATATTCAATTGAAAAAATATCGAGGTAGGCCATTAAAAAGAATATGTGGAAGGTTTGTGAATCGAGATAATGAAGCAATTCTTGCTATTGTCAAGATTAGAGTTGATCATTGTGGTTCATTGGATTGAATCAGTAAAGGTATGTTCTTCATTATTTTAATTTGAATATTTACTTTGATGATTTTTTAAAATTTTGTATGATTTAAAATTCTATTTAATTATTTACTAACATGTTTATGTAGGTTAGTGTGCCAAAAAAGCTTCCACCTTCATGTGGTTGGCACTGTTAGTAGAGAATTTATTGTTCTCAAATCCAAGTGAAGCTAATAGAAATTAAATATTAGAAAGGAACAATAAATAGAAATTCTCATTTCACCACCTATATTATAAAAAAACTTATTAGAATTCTCATTTCACCACCTATATTGTATGAACCACCTATATTATTCACATCGTTGGAAATGGATATCCTTACACTCGAATCGAATAGACTACTTAGTGATTTTTCAAATAATAAGATAGCAAGAGGACCTTATTGAGATGGATAAAATCAATATGGGATTTCATAGAGGGTACCAAAATAGAGGTGTAGGATCTGATAGGAACTTTCTAGGTGCCACAGAGTCCAAGAAATCACCCATCGAAGTTATAGTAATTTTTTGTCTTAACGCTCTTAAGGGACTACGTCCAAATGAAGTAACCTAGAAGCACTAGGAGTGTAAGGAACCAAAATGACACCTCCCATAATGTTTACCAGGCCATCTTGATGCATGTGCATAGTCGATTCAAGTGCCACGACCTTCTATTTACAAAACATTACATCGAGATAGCGTTACATTGACTCAGATCGCACTATTTGATGCTTTTGAAAACAATAAGACATCGAGAGGACCGAATGGAGATGGAGAAAAATTATACAATATTTGGTATAATGTTATGACATAGAGGTGGGAGATCTGATGAGACCTTTCTAGGTGCTATGGATTTCAAGAAATCACTCGGTGAAGTTACAACCTTTTTTGGTCTCATGGCTCTTAAGGGACTATGCCCAGATGAAGTAGGTCGACAACATCGGAGTGTTGTCCTTCAAAATGAATCCTCCCTAGCATTTACCCGACCACTGGATGTGTTGGTACAATCAGTTCAGTGCGACGAGCTCCGTTTGTAAAATATTGGCTTCCAACTTCCTGTCAAAATAATCATTATACCTTGAAAATTAAAACTTTGGCACTGCTACTTGGTAACAAGAACTCATAAATTTCGTACTACTCGTTCCTAGAACCATCATTGAGTCAATTTGTACAAAATAAGCATAGCAATAGGGGAATGGCTAAGAACACACAGGGGTTATAAATCGCTTAGTAAATCTTTCTTGTTTAGTTTTGAATGGGAATAAATCACCTAGTAAATCTTTCCTTTTTAGTTATGAGTGGGAATATATTGTCCTATGGCTTGGTCACCTTCCATTCATTGATAATTCCTTCTATGATAAACCCATGGATGCTTTCAAAAGTATCTTAAAAATATAGGGGCATTCATCAAGCCTAGTGAAGGGTGTGATGTGATTTACAAAAAAATTGACATGCATATAGATTTAGGATTCATAACACCAATTTACAAATATATCTAGCATTATAAATGGAATCCAAAGAATAGTGTCTCCTTGTATCCAAGGATCGAGGAATATTGGGGTATTTGGTAGGATCTATCATTCATGAATCAATAAGTGTCTCGAATTAGAATGTCGTTGCATCCGAAGAAACATTCTCAAACATTGGAGTAATGCATCTTGGAAAATAAAATTGAACCTCATAAATCCTCTCAAATTTCTAGTCTAGGTCAAAGTTTAGGTCTTATTCCTAGTTCTCGTTTATGTTTTTGTTCTATTTTTGGTCGTGTTAATTGAATATGGAAGTTTCAGGAAAGGAATCCACAGTTGAAGAATTATTCCCATTTAGATTGTTGGAAATGATAATGGCATTGGCAGTACATATGGAATTTGGTTAGTGGAAGATGGGGTTATGACCTTGTTTTTTTTTCTTAATGCATCATAGGTAGCCTTTCTAGTATTATCAGAAATAAATCTCCATGCTTGTGTGATAAGTATATTACACATTATAGTGGTCTCAAGGCTCTTAAGGGACTACACCTAGACGAGGTATTGTCAACACTAAAATTTTCCTCCGTAATTTCTATTTCATTAATGTATGTATTAGGAATAGGATGTTGTTAAGTATAATTAGTAGTAGCATCGATAGAAGATAACGGTGCTGCTAGTACGACGCTGCCAATAATGTATAGTACGGCAATAGTCAAAAGTATAATAGGAATGTTGTGGTAAAAAGTAAATAGTTGTCGTAAGTGGTCCAGTAATGTTAAAATGTCAAAGTTGGGGTAAGTAGAGAAGTAGGGTCTACATGATTAGGAATTAGAAATATTATATTGGTAATAAGGACAAGGAGTGAGGTCATAAATATTTTGTATATTTTATTTGTAAAAAGTCTAAAAATGTGGAACCCATGTGAAATGATAAGGTTTATCTTATCTTAAAAGATAAGCTTACATGTACAGATAAGAGTTAAGGTATGGAATATGATTCGTTAGAGTGGATTTTTATGCTATATTAGAGATAAGATGGATAAGCCTGGAAGTTCTATAAATAAAGAGGCCACCCCCCTCATTTAGCATAGAAGGAAGTAGTGATAAATATTATATGAAGTGTGTAAAGGAAGCCATCAGTTTAAAGGTGTGTTGAAGAAGCCATTAAGAGGTAATTGTAAAGTTTCTCCCATAGTCTTGGCGAAAGGCAAGTGAAGTCAATAACACTTGAAGTACCTCATGGGTGGGATTGTAACAATTTCATGTTAATATTATAATTTACTTTGATATTTCAGATTTGTCATCATTCCGTCTTATCATAGTGGATGGTATTCTTGTGTTATGTTGTTGTGTTTCAGATTACATCCACCAAACTAAAGGTCATGCATTAGTAAATAATCATAGCACGAGGAGTTCCGGTGAATAATTATCATAGTGCCGATTGGTGATGACAGGTTTGGTTCCGTTCTGGGACCATTCCTCGTTGGTGGATTTTCTAGAGAGATATTCCCACTTAGTCAAAAATCAATTGGAGGGTAACCTTGTTTTTACTATGCATAGTAGTTACCATGGTAAAGTCATTTTTCCGTAAATAGTAGTTACCATGGTAAAGTCATGTTTGCTATGAATAGTATTTGCCACAGTAAAGTCACTTTTTACCGTGAATAGTATTTACCATGAGAACTTCACTTTTACCATGAATAGTGTTTACCATAGTAAAGTCGGTTTTTACCGTAGTAAGTCAAGTTTTTCCATAGTTTACCGTGGTCATTTCTATTTTATTTTGTAGAAATGTGTAAATTCACTTTCTAGTATAGTGATTCTAATTATTTGTGCACATAAGTCTGTTGACTGTACTTGTGGGTTGGTATTTCACGGTGGTTACTTTTGAAAATGGGAAAGATTCCTATTTTTTCAGCTCAATCTAATGAAGATGCTTCTTCTTTCATTCAAGAGTTTAAACAATCTTGTATTTGTAATGGCCTCATAAGAAGGGAACAATGGACTGAATTTTTTCCTACCTTTTTGGATGGTTCAAAGACTTAGGTGGTTTGAAACACTAGGTGATAATGTGAAAAATTCATGGGATTTATTAACTGAAAGTTTTCTTGAAGAATTTGGTGAACAACAGAAATATGCAGATCTCATGATCGAGATCACAAAGCTATCCCAAGGAGAGAAGGAGAAGATAAGGGATTATCATGCTCGTGTTCTAGAGCTAAGGAGAAAGCTCGACGCCCAGATCCGGAAGGAAGGATTAGCGGATGGGTTGATGAATGGCATGGATAATATCCTATGTAAGCACTTCATTCTTGGGATGAAGCCAGAGATTAGAAAACGAGTGAAGTATGACCGCCTAGCTACCATTGAACAAGCAAAGGAGATTGCAAGAAGGCAAGAAGAAAGCATGGAAGAGGAGCCCAAAGAAATTGTGGCTAAAGTAGAGCCTACACCAGCACCTTTGGTCCAGAATCCACAACCACTCTCGGTGAGCACAAATATTTCTCCTAGTACATCTACTGAGTATGAATATCTACTCAAAAATATGGGTCAATTAACTATTAATCTTCTTCAAGGAAAAGAATTTAGTTCTCAGGGAGGAGATAGAGGTCCAAAAAGAAATATTTTTGAAGTTGTATGTTATGGTTGTTATAAAAAGGGTCATTATAAGTATAATTGTCCAGATAGAGCTTCTACATCTGGTAAAGGAGATAATGATAAAGGAAAAGCACTTGTGAATTCTTTTGATGTAGTAGATAAGAGCAGAATAATGAAGTAGATGTGTTTGTAACAAAAAGAAAGAAAGAAAAAGATAATCAAGATGGAAATGATCCTAAGAAGATGAAAGGAGAAACTAGTAAGAAACATAGGAGAAGAAAGTTGGGTGTGCAGGATTTTCTGATTTCACAGGGGCAAGGACCATACTCCATCTTGGAAGATCTATCCAAAAGGCCTGTAAATATTACATATGGTCAACTCTTGGCTATGTCTTCTGAGAAGAGGCGGGAGTTGCGAAGTGGACTCAATGCTCGACGAAGGAAGGAGGTTGAGGTCCCTATTTTGGAGGCAGAGGCAGATCCCTATGCTCCACAAGCTGAGGTATTATGTAATGGTATTTCAATTCATGATGTCTTAGTTGATGGAGGTGCTGTAGTTAATGTAATGACCGAGTCTGTAATGAATATGTTGGGTTTAAAAATTGATCGCCCTTCAACACTTATGTTAAGGTCATTAAATAAAGGAAAACTAAACCAGAAGGTGTAGTTTCAAATGTGGCAATATCTGTTATGGGTGTTGTATGTGTGGTAGACTTTTAGGTGATGAAAAATGGTACTGTTGCGTACCAATGCTACCTTTGGGAAGACCATGGCTAAGGAGATTTCATGCAAGAAACTACTGGAATGAAGGTTTCATGACACTTGGACGTGGTAGAGAGAGGGTGAAGATAAATGTGATCCCTTGACATCATAAGGTAGAACACGTGGATTCAAGTGATGAAACCGATGATTGGACATCCTCTCGATTACTCTAGTACAAAGTGAAGTGGACACCGAAGATGAAGAAAGTGAGGTTGATGTTTCAGTCATGGATATGCTTCAACCACACCAAATCATGACCCCATAAAATTATCTCGAAGAAGAAGTTGATGATCGTTCCAACAAATAAAGATTGTGATCTTTGTGATGGAGAGTGAGAAGGAATCCTACCTCCGGTTCTTTCGAAGGTAAATACACATATTCACTTTTGATTACAAGGAACTCCATCAAGTAAGTTGGGTAGAACATTATATTGAGCTGGTAGATGGTGATAAGCTCATAAAGCAAATGCCATATAGAATGAATCCTAATTTTTCCAAGACTGTAAAAGAAGAAATAGATAAGTTGCTTGATGCATGATTCATATTTGCTGTGGAGAATTCAGAATGGGTTTCTCCCATTGTGATCTCAATAAAAAAGAATGGGAAGCTACGCATTTGTGTTGATTACAGGAAGCTCAATAAGGTAACAAAGAAGGATCATTACCCTCTTCCATTTTCATATCAGATCTTGGATGAAGTAGCTGGCCAGGAGTGTTATAGTTTTGTTGATGGATATAGCGGCTACAACCAAGTTCGTATAGCAGAGAAAGATCAGCTAAAGACCATGTTCACCACTCCTTGGGGAACATTTGCTTATAGAGTTATGCCTTTTGGGTTGTGTAATGCTCCGGCAACATTCCAGCGTTTGATGAATAGGGTGTTCGAACCCTACATTGGGACCTTCATCAGAGTATTTATGGATGATTTTTGCATCTATGGGAGCAAGTTGGACCACCTGCACCAAATGGAGATAGCATTTCAAAGGTTAGATGAAGCACAAGCCTCACTAAACCCTACAAATTGTGTCTTTAGATGTTCTACAGGCGTTTTGTTAGGGCATGTTGTATCCAAAGATGGTATTGGTAATGATCCTAATAAAGTTTCAAAAATCAAAGAGTTACCATTTCCTATGAATAGAAGTAAGTTTAGATCATTTTTAGGCCATGTGGGTTACTATAGAAGGTTCATCAAGAATTTCTCAAAGATTACACTGACCACTAACCCAGCTTCTTGCAGAAGGATGTTACTTATGAACCAGAAATAAAGCGCATGAAGCTTTTGAACAACTGAAGGAAGCCCTGGTGTCTTCACCTGTTCTAAAGAATCTAGATTGGAGCAAGCCATTCATTGTGTACACTGATGCCTCAGATGCAGCACTAGGAAGTACTCTGAGCCAAAAGGATGAAAATGGGAATGAACATCCAGTTTACTTTGGGAGCGAACAAATGAGTAGTCTTTGAGGTAAATTATCATCAGAATGAAAATGAGGCTCGCTATCATTTTTTTCGTAAAGAAGTTTAGGAATTACTTGCTTGGGTAAAAATTTCTAGTTGTAACAGATCATCGTGCTCTAAAATATATTGTAAATAAGCCTAACCCATCAGTGAGGATAGCAAGATGGATAATTTTGCTACAAGAATTTGAATTTGATATTATAGATAGGCCATGAAAGAAGCATGTCAATGCAGATGCACTCTCTCAAGCCTATGATGGTTTAGGATCATCTTGTGATGATGATGATTTCCTCAATGCAACATTGTTATCCCTTGACACAATCCCTAGTGAATACATAGATATTTGGAATTATCTGAATGAATTCAAGTTTCTTGATGGTGCCAATGCAAAGATTAAGAGAAATATTACTCAAGCTAGTCGTCCATATTCTATTCTGCATGGAGTATTATTTCGAATAGGACTTGATGGATAGTACAAGAGGGCAGTTGGACGTGATCAAGGGAAGGAACTGCTAGAAGAATTTCATAATGGTACATGTGGAGGGCACTTCTCTGGACAACTTACAACAAGAAGGATCTTGGATATAGGTTATCACTGGCCCACTCTTTTTAAAGATTGTTATAATTATTGTAAGACATGTGATATTTGTCAAACACATGGTAACCGTAAGACTTCATCAGCTCCATTATGTCCTATTCTTCCACTTGGTCCCTTTGAAAAGTGGGGAATAGACATTGTAGGTCCACTTCCAACTACCTCACGCCAAAATAAGTATATTGTAGTTGCCACAGATTATTTAACCAAGTGGGTTGAAGCTAGGCCATTGAAAACAACTTCCATGGATGAAGTGGCAAGGTTCATATATGAACGCATTGTCACCAGATTTGGTTGTCCATTAGAAATTGTAACAGATCAAGGAAGCCACTTCATTAATGAGGTGGTAGAAGCCCTAGTCAATAAGTTTTCTATTAAGCACAGGAAGGCAACAACATACAAGCCAAGCACAAATGGACAGGTGGAACGAACAAATTTTTTGTTGTGTCAAATTCTAGCAAAAGATGCAGCCTTACAGGTACATAAATGGGATAAAAGGATTCATGCAGCATTGTGGGCATATAGGGCAACATCAAATTCAGCAACATGATACTCCCCATTTCAGTTGGCCTATGACATTGATCCAGTTCTTCCTATTGAGTTTGATATTCCCACTGTGAGAGTTATGAAAAATGAAAGGATAGATGAAAGTGATTCAGTAAAAGAAGGGTTGGTACATGTTCATTTGCTAGAGGAAATGAGGGAAATAGCAAAGGATACAAGCCATAAGAAGAAAATGAAGCAGAAGGAATACTTTGATCAAAAGATCCGTTGGTCTCCATTTCATGTGAATGACTTGGTTCTAGTATATGATTCCAGATACAAAAAAAGAAGACAAAGAAAATTTCTTCCAAAATGGATGGGGCCCTACAAAATAGCAGTTGTGCATGAAAATGGTACGTACTAACTGGAGGAATTGGATGGCACTCCCATTACGAAATGGGTCAACCATGAAAAGTTGAAGATTTTCCAAGCACCAGAATAGTCTACTCCGAGGACGGAGTAGAAGCTAGGAAGGGGGAAGATGTTGACACTAAAATTTTCCTCCGTAATTTCTATTTCATTAATGTATGTATTAGGAATAGGATGTTGTTAAGTATAATTAGTAGTAGCGTCCGATAGAAGATAACGGCGTTGCTACAAGACGATGCCGCCAATAATGTATAGTACGGCAATAGTCAAAAGTACAATAGGAATGTTGTGGTAAAAAGTAAATAGTTGTCGTAAGTGGTCCAGTAATGTTAAAATGTCAAATTTGGGGTAAGTAGAGAAGTAGGGTCTACATGATTAGGAATTAGAAATATTATATTGGTAATAAGGACAAGGAGTGAGGTCATAAATATTTTGTATATTTTATTTGCAAAAAGTCTAAAAATGTGGAACCCATGTGAAATGATAACGTTTATCTTATCTTAAAAGATAAGCTTATATGTACATATAAGAGTTAAGGTATGGAATATGATTCGTTAGAGTGGATTTCTTATCCTATCTTAGAGATAAGATGGATAAGCCTGGAAATTCTATAAATAAAGAGGCCACCCCCTCATTTAGCATAGAAGGAAGTAGTGAGAAATATTATATGAAGTGTGTAAAGGAAGCCATCGTTTAAAGGTGTGTTGAATAAGCCATTAAGAGGTGTAATTGTAAAGTTTCTCCCATAGTCTTGGTGAAAGGAAAGTCAAGTCAATAATACTTGAAGCACCTCATGGGTGAGATTGTAACAATTTCATGTTAATATTATAATTTACTTTGATATTTCAGATTTGTCATCATTCCGTCTTATCATAGTGGATGGTATTCTTGTGTTATGTTGTTGTTGTGTTTCCAGATTACATCCACCAAACTAAAGGTGTGCATTAGTAAATAATCATAGCACGAGGAGTTCGGTGAAGAATTATCATAGTGTCGGATTGGTGATGACATTTTGGTTCTCATTCTTTGGGACCATTCCTCGTTGGTGGATTTTCCGGAGAGATATTCCCACTTAGTCAAAAATCAATTGGAGGGTAACCTTGTTTTTACTTGTGCATATAGTAGTTACCATGGTAAAGTCATTTTTGCCGTGAATAGTAGTTACCATGGTCCCCACATAGAGTTGTAGGACTTAAGGAGATGTCTCTAGGTACCATGAAGTTAGAGATATCACACGACAAAGTTATATCTTTTTTGGTCTCAGGGATCTTAAGGGACTACACCCAGATGAAATATCCTGGAAGCACTGGAAGTGTATGAAACCAAAATGAAGCCTCCAATAGTGTTCACTTAGCCATCTGGATGTGTTGTCACAGATGGTTTGGTCCCATGAGATTTCCTTTGCAAAATACAAAGGTGTCGGCGATGACTTATACTAACTCAAATTACACTATTTGGCATGTTTGCAAAAAGTAGGACAATGACAACACCAAAATGAGATGGAAAAAAGGGATATAGGATTTTGTAAAGGGTCCCTACGTAAAGGTGTGGAACCCAATAGGATGTCTCTAGGTGCCACAGAGATTGAGTAATCAGTCGTGGATCTTATACAATTTTTGGTCTCAGGGATCTTAAGGGACTACACCCAGACAAGGTATCCTAGAAGCACCGACAAGTGTAGGGAACCAAAAAAATCATCAAATAGTGTTCACTAGGCCATCTTGACATGTTGGCATAGACGGTTTGGTCCCATGAGATTTTGTTTGCAAAATATAGCATCTGACAACCTTACACTAACACAAACTACAATATTTTACGTGTTTACAAATAATAGGCAACAAGAGAACAAAATCGAGATATAAAAACCCAAGATAGACTTTCGTAGAGGGTCCCTACGAGGAGGTGTTAGATCTAATGAGATTTCTCTTAGTGCCACAGATCCGAGTAATCACCCATCAAACTTATACTGATTTTTGGTTTTAGGCCTCTTAAGGGGCTTTGCTCGGATGAGGTAGCCTAGAAGCACCGAGAGCATATGGAACTCAAATGAATCCTCTAATAGTATTCACCAGCCATTAACTTGTGTTTTCGTAGTCAATTTTGTCACATGAGATTTTGTTTGCAAAATATAGCATCTCAGATCAAAATGACCTTATACTAACTCAAACTACATTATTTGGAGTGTTTTTAAACAATAGGACAACGAGAGTACTGAAATGAGATGGAGAAAACTGAGATACAATTTCATAGAGGTCCCATATGGGGAGGTGTGGGATCCGACAAGACATCTCTAGGTGCCACGGAGTTTGAGATATTAGTAGGAAAAGTTATAGCCTTTTTGGTCTCGAAGCTCTTAATGGACTACGCCTGGACAAAGTAGCCTAGCACCGGAGTGTATGTATCTAAAATGAAGCCTCAAATAAATTTCACAAAGCCATCCGGATGTTTTTTGTAAATGGTTTGGTCCCACAAGCTTTCGTTTACAAAATATAGTTTTTCACAATTGTATAATCACTCAAATTGCACTATTTGGCACGTTTGCAAACAATAGGATAACAAGAGTACATAAATGAGGTGGAAAAAACCGAGATAGGATTTCATAGAGGGTACTTATGCGGAGGTTTAAGATATGATGAGACATATCTAAGTACCTTACACTGATTGAAACTATAGTATTTTGTGGATTTTCAAACAATAGGACAACTAGAGTATGGAGAAAATATGGAAAAAACTAAGATAGGATTTGTAGAGGGTCATTATGGGGAGGTATGAGATCTAATGGGATGTCTCTAGGTGTCACGAAGACCGAGTAATCACCCATCGAATGTATACGAGTTTTTATTCTCGGGAATCTTAAGGGAGTACGCTCGGATGAGGTAGCTTGGAATCAATGGGAGTGTAGGGAACCAAAAAATCCTCCACTATCATTCCCCTAGCAATACATACATGTTGGCAAATTTGGTTTGGTGCCATGAGCTTTCCTTTGAAAAATATAGTGTCTAGAAGCCCTACACTCAATCAAACTACAATATTCGGTGCATTTGCAAACAATATGACATCAAGAGCACCAAATCGAGATGGATAAAACTAAGATATAATTTTGTATAGGGTCCCTACAAGGAGGTTTTGGATCTAATGTGATGTCTCTAGGTGCCACGGAGACCGAGTACTCACCGTCGAAGTTATATAATTTTTGGTCTCAGGGCTCTTAAGGGACTATGCCTAGACGAAGTAGCCTAGAAGCACTAAGAGTGTAAGGAACTTAAAATAATCCTCTAATAGTGTTCACCTGACCATTAGGACAATATGGTGAAGTTGGTTTGGTGCCACAAGATTTCCTTTGCAAAATATAGCATCTGGTAGACTTACACACATTCAAAATACAATATTTGGCATGCTTGCAAACAATAAGACATCAAGAGCATTGAAACAAGATCAACAAAATTGAGGTAGGATTTTTAGAGGGTCCCTAGGTGGAGGTTTTGGATCTAATGAGATGTCTTCAAGATCTACAAAGTCGAATAAATCACCTATTATAGTTACAACCTTTTTTTGTCTAAGGTCTCTTAAGGGACTGCACCAAGATAAGGTAGCCTAAAAGCAACAACACCTTCCCGCATCGAAATGAAACCTCCACTAGCATTGACTTGGCCATCCGGACATGGTTATGCAGTCATTTTTGTGCCACAAGCTACTATTTACAAAATAATGGATTGGAAAACCTCTCACTCTCTCTCCCTCTCGTGTTTTCTTTCTCTCTCTCTCTCACACACAATCTTAATCTCACTCTCACAATGTATTGAGCTCACCATGTTCTTGTTAGTTGTTACTAAGTATCACTACCAAGTTTTAATTTTCAAGGTATAATTACTACATTGACGGGGAGTTCGAAGCCTCATTAGTCTTGTTAATAGTACTAATTACCCATGAAATATAATTCTCGATCTTTCATTTTCTTTTCTCATATTCCACATCATACTGATAAACAATTTTTTGATACATCTATTGTAAATACATATAGTTATTGAGAGTAGTGTTTGTGGACATAGAGGAAGAATGGAGAAGCTAAGTGTGATGGAGAGATAAAGGAAAAAGTTGAGGGAGAGAAACAGAGGGCTATTACTACCAAAATATTCAAAGTTCTCAAGCGACATGGAAATTACAATCATAGCAACATGCAAATGGCTAAGAACACACAAGGGTTATCAATTGTCTAATAAATGGGATTCAATTGACCTATGACTTAGTGACCTTCCATTCATTGATGAAATATGGATTTGTGAAACTGATTTGATGGTTTGAGAAAGTGTAAATAGGGTTGTTAAACATGTTTAAATAGTTTTTCAGTCATGGTTCAATGTTCTATTGTTTTTTGGTGTATTGAGCTAGTATTTGCAGAGTGTGAACTATTGAGAGAAGTAAATGATAAACCTCTAAGGTATTTTAGGAGTTAGAGTTTGAGATTTTGGGAGAACCTTAGGTATGGAAAATTTTAACTATTGAAGCTTGTAAGACTTTGTGGGTATCTTTATATCCTTCTATCCATTCTTGATGCAAAAACATTGCCTTAAGGGGCATAATTGACATTTTTGTAAGATGAAAAACAATGGTGTTTCAAGCCTTATGAATCAATTTAGTGATGGTCCTAATGATTTTATCAGGTTTTTAACATGGGAGATTACTAAGAAGAATTGAAGAATACATTAGTTGTATGATAAGATAGGAACCAAAGACAAAGAGACCATGACCAAGAAGAAGCATAGGTAAGGTAAATACACATATACAATTTGATAAATTGAAAGAATAATTACCCATATTAGGTAACTCTTTATATACATATATTATATAAATATTGATTTCCAAAGTTTGATGCATATTATATATTGAAAATGCTAGTACATGTACATCACAAATAAATGAAAAAATAATCTATAATGTCTTAAATATTGTCAAGTGCAATCATATTAGTTTCATACAAAAATAATCTCAAAATGTAAGGTCTCATACAAAAATATCAAATTCCAAATAGTATTAATGTGCGTGATAAATATAAAAATTCCATATAGGTCTCATAAAAAAATATCGAGTTCCAAATACCTGTTAAGTTCAAATGCAATATAGGCATACATATAATGCCATGCATATAGGAATACAAAAAAATCATGTAAGATATATATATATATATATATATATATATATATATATATATATATATATATATCATCAAAATCTATCCCTCTCTTGGACGTGCTATAAGAAGGCCCTCCCTTAGACGAAGATGGGGATTTATGAGATGACTTCGATCATCTCTTCCCATGCTATGAGTCTTCTTCCTCGAAGAATCACCTGTAGCTGAACTCGTAAATGTAAACAACTTAATTTATGTATGTTTTCAACATGTATTTAAAAACACACACTTAAATACACACACTTACCGCAAGCTCTCGGTCATGCCGAATCTGCATCTCACACTCAAATGAGTCATTGAGAGCTCTTGGAGCACAAACGGGGTATCAAAATGATGAGATCAAGGATTTTGTGCCCTCGAGGTCAAAATGGAGGGGGTTGAAGTTCCCTACATACACATAAGATCACAAAAATAAACATCAGAATTATCCAAAATAGAACTAAGTACATGTATGTGTAATGACAATATTTTAACTAATTTTATCAATATACAACTATTTTTTTACCCCGCCACGCCTGTGAATCAAATGAACAGGGTTGCTACCTGTCATAAGTAACTCCTATGTATACACAATGAAGGAAATTATTAACATAATTTAATAATTATACAATGAAGGACATTATTAACATGTAATTTAACATAATATGAATTACACGAGCAATTTAACGAAAATACATGTTGTTTGAATACCTCAGTGAGTTGTTGCGTAAATGAAATTGCAGCGGCAACACCTTTCTCTACTCGTCGCAGAGATGGTGGGGTGTCTAGTGAAGTCAACATCTTTATCAAACATGTATCATGTCAAGTTAGTTGAACATACATATATTTGAGTTCAATATATATATATATATATATATATATATATATGCATTTGTGAAAATTTTACACAATTAACATTCTAAATTACCTCTGTAAATATATGTGTAGGCATGGTGCTCGTAACCTGTGGTCGGGATGATGACACCCCTCCCACACACTATAATATCAATGCATATATGTAAAAATACAATTATTTCAAAAATTTAACATATATAAGTAAATAAAGTACTCTCATTTTTTGTAACACACATAATAAAACATAACAAATACCGCAAAGGTGACATCGATGAATGTAATCTAAATTTCTCATGTAAAAATGTATCGATATAATGGTATTATTATGTGCACCCCTAGCGCTAACTCCACCAAAACTAGTGTGCATGAAAGTATCATCCTCCTCGGGTCCTAAACATATCCTACCACATGATGATAAAAGATTTGGCCTCATGGTAGTACTCCCTGAGGGAATAATCTATGTACCTCCATGACCATCTAGATCATAAATATCCCTCGTATGTTGAATGAGGGTATCATAAATCTGTGAAGCATGTTTAGTATATCAATCTCTACTTGTCTCCTTCATTGCTCCAGGGACAGTCTTAGGGTGAGGGGGATTCTATGCGAGGAATCTACCTTCTTTGAATAGGTGCACATTGTGCACCTAGTCAATCCTATGTAGAGCCTTTTCCTCAACCCTATAAATCCCAGAAATTAAAATAGAGTTGAGTTGTGGAGCTTAATCACTTCACCGGTATGCTTTTGAAGAATTTATGGAATACACGGTAAATGGCATTAGTTGACGATTCATCGTTGGTCACCCATTGACCAGTATCATTCAGGAAAGGAGGAACCAACATCACTTAGGGGTAACCAACATCGGTTAAGGCTAACAAGCATCAATTTCTGTGTGTGACTATTATAATTAAGTTGCATGGGAATTAGGTCTATATTTAGTTTTAAAGTCAATCTAATGGTTGTAATTTCATATCTAAAGTTCCCTAAAATTGTATATGCATATAAGTATAAATATAAGATTTAGAAGGTAGAATAAAATTGAGAATAGAGAGAAGTTTCCTTTTGAGAGAAAAAGAGAAATTTTTGGAGAAGAAAGTACATGACATCCAAGAAGGTGTGGAAGATTACAAATCTTCATTGTATTTCCTCCATAATAATAAATTGGTTGTTTCTTGGTAACGTTAAATATTGTGTATTGTTTGTTCGGTGTAGTTCTATTTTAATTATTTTTATGCTTAGATCTCGATTAATATATGTGTACAACTAGTGAGATAACCCCAATAACTTGTATGAGAGCATATTTTTTTAGATTTGTGTGTGTTGACAGATTTACTCATAAAGGAATTTCTGATTGAGTGGGAGAAAAGAAATGGGAGAAGAAGGAAAATTCAAAGTAGATAAATTTGATGGTTATGACTATCTATTATGGAAGATGCAAGTGGAGGATTATCTATATCAGAAATATTTATACTTACCGTTGGATGAGAAGGAAAGAATTGCAAAGATGACTAATGAAGAATGAAAAATTCTTGATAGAAAGGATCTGGGATCTATAAGATTGAGCCTAGAAGCATTTGTGGCTTTAAATATTACCAAAGCAGGATCTATGGTAGAGTTGATGAAATATTTAGAAAATCTATATGAAAAACCTAGTGCTTCAAATAAAGTTTATTTGATAAAAAAATTGTTTAATTTAAAGATGCAAGAAGGTGGATCTGCATCAAGTCATTTGAATGATTTTCGGTCTATTGTAAATCAATTAAAATTAGTTAGTATCTCGTTTGAGGATGAAGTGAAAGTAATTTTATTATTATGCTATTTTCTAGATAGTTGGGATAACTTGGTAATGGTTTTAGTAATACAACATCTGCTACTAATGTTTTAAAGTTTGATGATGTGGTTAGTATAATCCTGAATGAAGAAATATGCAGGAAAATTACAGGAGAATCATCATCTAGGAATGATTTGAATGTAGAAAGAAGGGGAAGGAAGAAAGAGATATCAATAGAAAGAATAATGGGAAATAAAATTCTAAGTATGGTAGATCTAAATCCAAAGTAGAGGTATAATCTGCTCGAATTGTGGAAAGAAAGGTCATGCAAAGAAGGATTTTTGTTCAAGGAAAATAAAGAGAATGTACTAGAGAAAGGTAAAGAGGAAAATGTTGTTGCAAAAGAGGAAATGCAAGATTCTATAATTCTATCCTTAGATAATTAAATTGAGTCATTGGTTTTAGATTCGAAGCTTCTTTCGATATAACCCTAATAAGGGTTATTTCATAAAGTATGTATAGGTTAATTTTTGGCATGTTTATTTAGGAGATGATGAACCATGCAATATTACTAGTAGAGGTGAAGTTCATCTTAAATTGCATAATGGAAATACATGGATATTGAAATATGTGAGGCATGTTCCAAGCCTTAAAATAAATCTAATTTCTGTAGGACAATTGTGTGAAACTAGTTGCATGGTTACACTCACAGTTGAATCTTGGAAAGGTAATAAGGGGTCTCTAGTTGTAGAAAGAGGAAATAAGTTAGGATCATTGTATTTTTCTACCTATATTATTGATTCCTTTTCTGTTCTATCTACTTTAGATTTAGATATAAGCATGTGGCACAATTGACTAGGCCATATGAGTGAAAAGGGAATGAAAATCTTAAAGGAAAAGGGAAAGTTATTAGATCTTAAACATGTAGATCTTGATTTGTGTGAGCATTGTATTTTTGGAAATAAAAAGAGAGTGTGATTTATCAAAGTCGGGAAAAAAGGAACAATCATAAATTGGAGCTTGTACACATAGATGTGTGGGGACCAACCCAAGTATATTCTCATGGATAATCCCAATACTATGTTACTTTCATGATGATGTCACAAGAAAGGTATGGGTTTACTATATTAATCGTAAATCTTATATCTTTGAAAATTTTAAAATATGGAAATATCTTGTTAAAAATTAATCGAATTCAAAGTTAAAGTGCCTTAGATCTCGACAATGGTGGTGAGTACTACATCAAGAATTTCAATGAATATTGTTCAAGTAAATGGAATATGCAGAGAAAGGAAGGTTCCTAGGATACCACGGGAGAATGATGTTAAAGAGAAAATGAATAGGAAAATCATGAAACGTGCTAAAAGTATGAGGATACATGTTGGATTTCCCTTATAGTTTTGGGTGGAAGCGAAAGAGGCATGGCGAGTTTACTTGATTAACCATGGACCTTCAAGTTCACTAAAAGGTGGAATACTAAAATAATCTTGGACTAGAAAAGAGATTGATATTTATTTTCTTAGAGTATTTAGCTTAGAATATTTTGTGCATATTGACAAGGAAAATATAAAGAAATTGGATGCTAAATCCAAAATATGTAATTTCATTGGTTATAGATCCGGTGATTTTAGATTTTGTTTTTGGATTTAGAAGGTTCAAATATAATTAATATTCGTGACATTGATTGGAATGAAAAGAGAATGTAAAGGGATCAAGATTTTGTACCCAAAGGTGAACCAATGGAGAAGTTCATGGATGAAAATGAAATATCGGATTTAAAATTAACACCTACATGTTTACACATTAACTGGTATCGTTTACTCTTAACTAACATCAGTCCCTTGTACCAATGTCAGTTACAGAAGATATAGACCAATGTCGGTAGAATGTGACCGGTGTCATTCATTGTCATAAGTAGATACAAATATACAAGATAAGCAGGTTGAGCCTCTAGTACCCCAAATCTCAGTGAGAAGGTCACAAAGGGTAAGTAGACCTCTAGAAATAGTTTCATCTTCCTTGTCTAATTTATTATTGACTGATAGTGGTGAGCTAGAAATCTTTGAAGAAGTAATGCAGGATAAATCCCACAAGTAGTGGGAGCATGGCATGAATGAGGAGATGGAATACTTAGAGCAAAAACAAACATGCAATTTGGTTAAGTTTCTAGCAGGTAAAAGAGCATTGTAGAAAAAGTTAGTTTACATGATAAAGAAAGAAGAGGGTGGACAAAAGAGATATAAGGCAAGGCTTGTAGTAAATGGATTTTCACAGAAAGTAGGTATTGACTTTGGTGATTTTTTTTATCTTGTTGCTAAAATGACTTCTATTCATACTGTATTGAGTTTAGTTATAGTAGATGGTTTGAATTTAGAGAAACTTGATGTCAAGATGACATTTCTTCATGGTGATTTAGAAGAAGATATTTATATGAATCAAGATATCTTGCGTATGAAGTCAAGGGTAAGGAAACTTATGTGTAGATTGAAAAAGAGATTATATGGGCTCAAGAAATCTCCAAGGAAATAGTATATGAGGTTTGATAAATTCATGCATGAGCATGGTTATTTGAGATGTGAATTCGACCATTGTGTTTATGTCAAAATGTTTGGAAATGGGAGCTATATTATTTTTTTATTGTATGTGTATGATATTTTTATTGCAGGATCTAGTATGCAGGATATTGGTGAGCTTAAAGAAAAGATAGCTCACACATCTTCAATAAAGGATTTGTGAGCTGCAAAGAGAATCCTTGGTATGAAAATTCATAGAGACATGAAAAACAATAAGTTGTATTTGTCTCAGGAGCATTATATCAATAAGGTGTTGGAAAGGTTTAATTTGTAAAATTCAAAACTTGTAAGTATACCTATGGCTGGACACTTCAAATTGAGAAAATATCAGTTTCCTACATCACACAAGGAGGTTGAGTACATGGCATGAGTTTTGTATGCTTCAGTAATTGGGAGCTTGATGTATGTTATGGTTTATACCAAACTAGACATTGCACAGGTAGTGGGAGTTATGAGAAGATTTATGGATAATTCAGGTAAAGAGAATTTGAAATAATTCTAATGGATTCTTGGGTATTTGAGAAAGACATCCGGCATGTAAGTATGCTATGGAGGTAAAATACTTCTTTATGTGGCTATTTGGATTCGTAAATGGCTAGTGGTTTGGATGGATATTGGAGCACAATTGGATATGTTTTCACAGTAGGTCACATGACAACTAGCTGGATTTATAGATTGTAGAAGGTTGTGTCCTTGTCTACTACAGGATGAGTATGGTGCAGCTACATAATCTAGAAAGGAGATGATATGGATGAGAAGGTTCATGGAAGATTTGGGAAAGGAGCAAGAGGATTGCAGATTGTATAGTTATAGTCAAAGTGTGACTCTTCTAGAAAAGAAATCAGTTTTTCATTCTAGAATGAAACACATTCAGTTGAGATATCACTTCATATGGAAGGTATTGGAGGATGCGAAGCTAAAGTTGGAGAAAATTCATACAAATGAGAACCCTGTGTATATGCCAAAGAAGCTATTGGAAAAGGAGAATTTTGAAATACACTCCACTCCTGTTGGTCTTCAAGTTTGAGAATTGAAGAGGGAGAAACATGCCAAAGGAAATGATAAGAGGATGGATTTTTAGGGTACAGTGCAAAAATTTATCTTCAAGTGGGAGATTATTGAGTTGTGGAGCTTAAACACTTCACTTGGCATGCTTTTACAAATCTTCTCGGAATACACAATAACTAGAATTGGTTGACGAAGTTTCTTCAATCACCCATGGAATGGTATCGATCAGAAAGGAAGAACAAAGCATTGGTTAGGGCTAATCGACATCGATTAAGGCTAGTGACATCGGTTGCCTTTGCGTAACTATTATAATTAAGTTGTAGGAATTAGATCTATTTTTAGTTGTAAAGTAAATCTAATGGTTTTAATTACATAGATAAATTTCCCTAAGATTGTAGATGCATATATAAGCATAAAGTTAGGGTTTAGAAGGTAGAATTAAATTGAGAATAGAGAGAATTTTCTTTTTGAGAGAAAAAGATAAATTTGTAGAGAAGAAAGTATAGGACATCCAAGAAGGTGTGGAAGATTGCAAATTTTCATTGTATTTCCTATATGATAATAAATTGGTTATTTCTTGGTGGACGTAGCCCACCTTTGGGTGCACCATGTTAAATATTTTGTATTGTTTCTTCTTGTTTATTTCCATATTGATTTTTTTATGCTTAGATTTGATTAATATCTCTAAACAATCGGTGAGATAACCTCAAAAATAGTTTGGGATATCTTTGAGGATAAATTCGCAATAGAGTTTCCTCAAAAAATATAGTTTCACCTCATTGTTATTGCAAAGTGGAAAATCAAACACCATCCACCAATGGTCCCAAAAATTATTTTTGATCAAAACATTATTGCACCAGTGGATGGGAAACCGTTTTCATGACAACGGAACATGAAAATTTGTTTGGCGGTCCATGAATAAGGCACATATAAGGTCATTTGTAATTTATTTTGTATTTACATCCACATATAAAAATTTGTTGGAATAATAAACCCTACAAAACTTTGTATAATATGTCCAATGATCAATTTTTCCTATTGCGACATCAACTTAATCTACTAATTCCTCCAATGTGTTTGCAAGAGAGGCATGGTGGGGGTTTGTAGAATGTGAATCCCTCATTGTTTTGATTAAATCCTCAATTTCAATCTTGTTTTCAACTATGTGAGCTAATAAATATTCTTTAATTATTGGGTGATGTTTAGCAATTTGTAGGAGCTCTAGGAGGTATGATAGAAATAACAAGGTTTGGTTACGATGAGAGTGCATTGACCTCAAACTGTAACAATAAAAAAATGTATTCAATTCAAATTCTACTCTATAATTACCAAATTTCAATGTAATTTCGAGAAAATAATTATTCCTATCTCTTCTCTCGTGGTGCCATCGTCGATTTCATAACTCATGGTGATTTTGAGACGATCATTTGAGCAAGATCCAGTTGAAAAATGAAATGCGAGGCCACGAATTTTCCATAAAACTCCCGTTTGGGGGGAGTAAAAATGATAAGGGCTCGAAATTTTTAAAAATTTATAATGAGACATAACGTGTACATGTTATAGGTTTGGAAATTATCAAACTAAATAAAATATAGCGTGATTTCATTATAATAGAACACGTATGCATTTTGTTTGTTTTCAATTTTTGTCCATTTTTGGCCCCCAACTCATTGCAGCTACCCAAGTGATAACAAAACTCTAGCATTATAGCTCCAATCATATCATCATCATACTATCATAATTCCATTCGATACCACTTGTATTACCATAATATCATCCTCATGCCCTTGTGTTTCTAATTGTATCATCATACCATCGCCATGCCCTTGTGATTCGCTTAGCAATCACATTTCTGGGCATCCTTCAAATATACAATAGGAAATTTTACTGGTTAGTTTTACAAGTTCCTCGCATCCATCCCAATTCATCATTAACCATATATGTTTGGTTTATTTACATCTATTTTGATCAAACCCATGCTTTCGTTATATATTAACATGTTTCTACTTCCGTTTTATATCATATTCTACATGTTATCTTATCATTATCAGATTAATTTCTTGAACGTCGATTGACATCCTTGCAAGGAATTCCATAGAACTCTAGGGACCAGCCTTTGCCAGGAAATCTGACATATATCTATCTAATACATATTCTTCTAAGTGTCTATAATTGGTAGGTTCCTCTAACGGAAAAATAAGGAGAGATATTTCATCCCTAGGAATCATCATCCATCTGTATGAGGATCGGTAAACCCCGCATCTTTTGAGGTTAGTTTTGTTTTTATTGTTTCACTATGTTAATTTGAGTCTAAAGGTAAAAATATCTATGATATATCTTGCACACCCAGTTGGACCCTCCCATGATTTATTGCTGTTGGTTTCATAACTCGTTACTTTATCCCTTATTTTCCTACTAGTGTTTGCTGTTATAATTTCATTTTCCATACCGTATGGTATTGTTTGGTTAATGTTTACATTGTGGGAAGTGTTATTGATTTGTGTTGTCTTAGGGTGTCTGTGTAGGTTCTAGTAGTGATGGTTATGTTATTTTTACCTCATGGACTCTGAAGTTTTGGTTTTTCCATGTTAATTATCCTCTCTAATCATTATATTAATACTTGTTTGCAGGGTTTTGGTGTTTTCTAGAGGTGGCATTATTCTCATCATTTTGTGGTTTATAGTAATTTAGTTTATTATTTTTGAAACTAATTTAGTTCATTGTTTGTATTTTATGGTTTATAGTAATTTTTTTATTTACAATAATTTAGTTTTGTTGTTTATAGTTAGTATAAAGTTGTATTTTTATTATTAAAAAAATGATTTTTTTGTCCCAAATGAACCCCACCATCCATTATCCTAAAAGTTATTATTAAAGGAAAAAAACATAAAAAAACTCAATAAAAAACAAACAAAAATAATTTACCTTTGTATTAATCTACCCAGGGCTTACCCTATCCCTCCCTACCATAGGTCGGCGAGCTTGGCCAAGATGTTCCCATATTCCTTCAACTTTCATGCTCACAACTCAACTCTCACCCTCACCAACTCAACCACCCCATTAATTCCTTATCCCTCACCTCCCTCCTCGGCCCAATCGGTTCTTCCTAGCCATACCGACCTCCTTGCACACATTCCTCAACCCCTTATGTGCACCACTCCCCTTCCCCGTCGAACTCTCTCGACCCTCCCCATGATACACCAATCCCACATACCTACACTCTTCCCCCCCCATCCGAACAGCCTTGTCCTCATACCCGCATCCCTCTCTCCTTATCCCACATCTCTCCTTCTCCAACACACATGGCCACTAGGCCACCCCCTTCCCCCTCCATGTATCTCCCCATCCAACTCACACCACCACTCGGTCACCACTCTTTCCTCTTAGTTAAACCTCTTCCCATCCATGTGGATCCTCTCCCATAGCCTAAGAACTTCCCCCACGTGAATCCCAGGTCCCGGATTACACTCCTACCTCAACACTCGGTCCCCATGTCCCTATCACATGAAACCTACTCCTCCCACACATTCTCGAGCCCCTCCCTATTATGGACCCTACCTAGCCAATGTCCCAACACATCCACTACTTTTCCTCTTGCCGAAATCGACCCCTGCCCACCAACATCCCGATCCCGATCAGATTTCACCTCTCTAATCACCTACTCAACTCATCACGCCTATTCCTACATGACCCTCCCTCATCCACAAAACAAGCTACCACAACTCCCCTTTTTCGCGCGTGACCACTTAGTCACCCCACCACACCACCACCATTCCTTGGGAAAACAAATGGTGATACCTCCACTCTCAACAAAACAATATGAACACCTATAAAAACCACTACTTACCACACTTCACCAATACACCACACACAATAAAACGACTAACCGACCCGGTTATAAATTTTTGCTTTTAATCTCTCGATTTTTGGGTTCACTTTTGTATTCCTATATTTCTTCTATTACATTCACTCATAGTTTATTATTTCCTCTCATTAGTATTCATTCCATTATTGCCATCCAATATTTTATAGTAATTTATATTGTAACTCATTTCATTGGTCTATATTAGTCTAGCATTTATATTAGTCTAAATCAGTCTATGTTAGTCTAAATCATTTAATTTTTCTATATTAGTCTCACATTTCGTAGCCTCCAATTTATATAGTCAATCATTTCATTAGTCTATCATTTGTATAGTTTCCTATCCTGGAGTTATTTCATTCACTTTGGTGTTCGCTTTTGTAGCTTTCTCACCTTATGACCAATTGTTTCTTATTTTGTATCACTTAACGCATTTTCTTTCCTTATATTATTTTTTAGTCTTTCTCTTATCTTGCATCACTTATTTACTCTTATTGACTAGGAGCATTGACTATAATTTTTATTCATTAATTATATTACTTAATTTTATTTCCATACGTAGGACCTTCTTTCGCTATCCATCATTAGAATTTTTTTATTGTTGTTCTCGTATTTGTTTACACCATGTCAACTAATTGTCTTATTTGATGTTGTAGGTGAACTCTAAAATGTTGCGAACACCATATTACGTTGTCAAAGATTAATATTTGAAACATATACACCGCTCCACTACCATTCCCCAAGCCCTTGCTCATTTTTTTGGTCATCGTGAATGGTGCCGCTTTCGGTTCCTTGGATGTCTCTCATCACCGAGTATTGCCTTTCAAACACGTCATTATTATTTACTCACGTTTTCATCTAACCCTCTTTTTGGTGCCTTTCATCCACACATTATTGTCGTTTTCTTTTTCTTTTTTTGTGAATCTAACCACAACCTCGTCGCATCTATTCTCTTCTCTTTCACTTATCAAAAATGATCCGAGAATCGAAACATGAATTTGATATCCTTCATTGTTTTATTTCAGTATTGTGGAAAACTACTAAGCTGTTTCTTTAGGATCCTTAACTGCATATTAGTTTTCCAATTTTAATCAACATCCTCACATCATATAAATCCATATTTTCTTCTATATTTCTGTTATAATAACTTTACAGATAGTCTAAATCATTTTATTTCTCATGTTGTGATTTCTTGGAACCTACTCTTCACTTGCATCAACTTGCAGTCAGATAAAAAGGAAAAGTGCTATCTAAGTATTGCTCATTTTGCACTATTTGATCCTTTTGCATCACAACTTCCCTTTTCCTTTATGTGTCCTAATCAAAATACCACATTTGGATTTGGTTTTAAAAATAATTTTTATTGTCTGCATCCTTCTTGATCACATAGTTTACGTAGGGGTTAACTTGTTGCATCTCACATTGCCATCCACAACCTAAAATCATGAACAACTTCAACACATCTAAAACATCATTCTACTAGGTGGACTGATCAGGATTTCATCACCCAAAAAAAGGTGTCGCGGTGTTTTGGATGCATTAGAAATTTTGTACAAACTTGTGCCTCTCGTACCTTTGGTTATATCAAGGACTCCAAAGCTAGAACATACTGAAACCAAACATAGAATGTCTTTATTAGGTACCTTGTTATCCATCCCCTTTTATTTTTCATACATTATTAATAAATTAAAAACAAAAAAATATATTTCCCTAACTTTCCTGGTTTAGTTGGTGTATAAGCTACTTTTGTTTCATGCCCATAATTACTCGTTCGATTGCTAAGAAAATAGAATATAACTTTTCTTCAAATAACTCTTCATCTCAACAAACATCCACCACAACATTTTCCTTGTCCATGCCCTTGATTACCTCTTTCATGGGAACTCAACCCCTCATCAACATTTCTCACCAAGAACCCCTTTTTCACACTTCGACCTTAGATGAGACCAATTCTTTCTTATACCATCAACCTATGCCATCTATCCTAACCACCCTACCATCCTTTAGATCGAGCATTTTGGCTCCTATCCTTCCTCGTGGCAATGTAGAGGTCCAACAACTTCTTGATGCCAATCGATGGCTCTCCAAGACTATATCCTTAAGAAGTCCACTATGCTTCCTCTAAATGGTCCCCTTTGCTTCAACAAATTTACTCTTATAAAACCAATCACAAACCACCCAATTCGTAGTAAATGAAATTTCTACGGCCCAATATGACCTATCTTTATCTTCTATCAATCCCTCATCTCACCGAACTACTCATCTAGTCACACCAATTCCTCGCAATCTCCCTTTAATCAATACAACTACCGTAACTACCATTCTTATCACCTCTTCAGAAATTATTATCACTAGTTTCCATATCTAACATTCCCAAACATCACAGCCCTATCCGAACAACATGATCCTCTCACATCACATGTGCATTTCAATGCTTCCCAACCCCCTCTTATGGGTATTTTGCATTATTAAATGTCTAACCAAGTCCATCAAAAATTTTATGCCCCTTCACTCATCATTTTCCTATCCAGTACCAATAATCATACAACATCCCCATGACACAACATCAAAAATTCAAACTCAACCCTTAACTCACATTCATCAAGTCAATCCCCAAACACACATTCAATCCCATCAACAATTTTATCCAGCTACCTCACAAGTTGTGTAACCATGAATCGATTACCACTAATTTAGGTCCAAAACTTGCATTATGATATGAACAAATCAGTAATGAACCTATCCATCCATCTTTACAAATTAGACCATATCCTCCACATTGGTAATGGCTGAAATTTTCCAAGTTTAATAGCGAGGAGGATCTGCAACAACACCTTTGTGAATTTAGACATGCATGTTACCTCATTTTACATGATCATGACCTAATTATTTTCACTTTCCCCATGTCCTTGGTCGGTCATACATTAGACTAGTACAATAGTATCCTTCAATACCGATATTTTCCTTCACCCAAGTCACATAGTTGTTCTTAGAACACTTTTCGATAAACATTACATGAAAAATCACTATCATTGACCTATATACCATCCGAGAGTTTCAAGATGAGTCCATCCTAGAGTTTTTTGCAAGATGGTATGGCATTATTTTAAAACTATCCTTCTCTCTTCCACAAACTGAACTCATTGAGATCTTCTCACATTCATGTATAAAGCATATATCATCTACCTTGCAAATTGAATCATTCCAAACATTTGACAAAGACTTCACAATGGCTTCTAAACTTGAAATACGCACCCTTGAGCAAGGTCATTTAAAAAAATATTGAAAAACATAAACATGTATTTTAGTCATTTTTACACCCACCAAAGAACAAGGGAATCCCACACGCATCAGCATTTCACCCAGTGGGTGCTGGGCACTCACCCGAGGCACACACTAGTGTTGAGTCTCTCTTTTATGTGAGTTAAGTGGGAAACCATCATCTATGTTAGGAACTTAATGAATAAATGTTGAAATGAGACATACAATCATCATAGGGCTCATAATGACCTCTAGACAAATGTATTCATTCCAAATAGAGGGTACTTACGATAACAAATATAACTACAATAGAAAGGAAAATACATAAGGATTTACATCTATTCCATAACATCCATGAACAAAAATGAAAATATATAGATATGAACTGAATCAATTACATTCATACTTATTCATGTTTTTAACCTCATTACATTTAATGGATCCATTATACTACCACAACTTGATCAGAATGAAGTCATACATCATAACAAGGATCATGTCCTTCATCCATACAAAGAAAAATTTATATCCCAGCCCCTTAATACATTACTCCCTTATATAGCCTCTACCCAATCCCACAGAGTTCTCGTAGTATTTCTACAGAGCTCCACTCTCTATATTCTCCTCTATCGTATATCCGATCTAATTTCTTTTTCTTTTGTGAGTGATTGTATTTATAGGTTTATTCAACCACCGACTTTCTTTTAGGGGCTAAAAATCTATCACGAAGTGTCCAAATGGTCCTCCATAGAAGTATGCTCCTTTAGATTCGAGCTCTCCACTCCTTGTAATGACGGTCTTCTGGAATTCTCTATCACTAAGAATATTACTTTCGTGGGCATGATGTTGCCAGTGGAACCTTATTCCCTCCTCAATCACTATACGGTCATGCTTTTCTTGTGTGCTGCCCAAAATGCCCAATATGGTTAAGTCCTAAAACCTTAGCTCTTTCCGCACGCGTGCCATAGGTTTTCTTAAATCATTCCTTAAACCCTATCCTACGCACCTTCTCTCGCGCGCCTTCTTCAACTAGGCCTTGCACATCTATGCACCTTTTTGTACTCAGCCAATATTTTTGGGTCCCAACATCACCCCACACTTCACCTGTTCTCTACCCTCGGAAACATCTTTTCAAGAGTAAATAATTACAATATGTTCTAAAAGAATGAAATAATTTGGGAAGAGTAAGAATAAGGGGATGAAGGAATGGGAAAGAATAAAATAATGGAAGGGTAATTATTGCTGCAAAAGGAGTGGGAAGTCCCTTTTAGGTCAGCCTCTAGCTTGTTCTAGGCATCTACTTCATTCTACGCTCTCTGGTAGAGGTCACCGACTAAGGTGCTCACTTCCTTAAAGCTTAACCCATCTCCCTGGGTATTCATAGTCTCAACTACCCCTTCCAATTATTTTCCCATGTCCTCAAGTGCATCCATTCTTCTTGTGATTTATGGGTACAATTCCTTCAACCAGTTTTTGATTGAACCCCTTAAGGTTTCAATGGCCTCAGATTTCTTTTTGACCTTAGAAAGGATTCTGTCCCTTTCCACCCTATTTCCCTTATTATTCTCTTGAAACTCCTTCAGCTCTACTTCGTGAGTGGTGACCAAGATGCTCGCCACTCTATCCCTGTCTACGTAATTATCATATGCAGCCTCAACAGATTGGGTAGCAATCTTGACATCCGCAAGTACCTTTCTATACTTAGCAATGATTGCTACCAATTTCAATTTTTCCTCCCTCACCAAGCATGTTGCCACTTCTTCCATGGACTCCAGGGCCAACGGTTATCTCTCCATGGTGAGGATGCGCGTCAAATATTCTAAGCATTCAAGAGTGGATCCATACTCTGCGTGGGTGGTGCTAGCTCTGGATGCTTCAACACGTCGCGCTTGTGATAGACTCCATATTTTTGTATACTTCATGTACCTTCACCTTCTCATCCCTTAGTTCATGCTTCAGCTACGCTGCTGATCAACTCTTCTTGTTTCAAGCCCTTAGTCTTCTCGACTAGCTCCTCTTCCTTCTTTTATAGCTCTCCCTCTAGATATTTTAGTTTGCGCAGTTCTTCCAAAGAGCTTAGCCTCAACCTCAACTATGACCTTGTTGAGCACATTACATAATTGCTCATTTGAGAATTGTTGGGCATTTACGAAGGGGTTGGCTCCCTTAGACTTCAGTCATCTGGAATTATTTCCTCTTGGTATACTTCAAACTCTGGCTTGTCAATATGGGACTCAAACGCCCCATAGAACATCTTCCTTGTCCTGGGGCACGTGCCCTCCTTGTCAAATGACACCATAGCTATAATTTTTTCCATGGGTATAGTGCTCTAGAAGTGCGCACGTAGCACCTTCCTTGGGTCAACAACATAGCCCATGACTTGTCCTTGTTCTATATCAAGGCTCTTCCTTCTCGAGCATGTGGCTTTGGGGAAAATCACCATTAGATTGGGACCTCCTCCCATACTGACTTGTTCTTTCTCAATACTTTCCTCCTTATCCTCTTCCATCACTATGTCAGCGTTGTGCTCTAATTCTTGTTCTACCAAGGCCTCAATTATTTTCATTGCTTCTCTTTCTACCGCCTCGTTTACTTGCTCCTACGTAAGGCTTGGATTTTTCTACTCCTACGTGCCAACCTCCTCACTTCTTCCCATGTCTTAGGCACCTTCCTCCTCCTAGCTACCCTTGTGCCACATGAAAAGGAACTCATGTTATTCTTCTTCACCCTCTTCTTTTGAATCATGCATGCTAAAGATAAGTGGCTCTTGATCTCCTTCAAGATCATATTCTTCATCATCATCATCCTTTTCACCTATGTAGGCCTCTAGGCTCTTAGTTTCTTCCGAGTCGTCCTCCTCTACTATCCTCTTCTTCTTTATGAGAGGTGACTCTTCCACATGGGATCCAACCTTCTCTGCTTCCTCTAGTGACTTTTTCTTGGCGAGGGGTTGTTCTGGAATCTCTTCTTCTGGGGTCTTCTCCTTTACTAGGGACTTCTTCCTATGTGCATAGGTGTTAGGTTTGGTGCTTGCCACCGGCGCGCTTACTAGCTGGGAAGTCTATACACTTGGTGATTTTTCTTCTTCTCTCTCCCTTTTCTTGAGTGCAGAATTTCTTCTACCCATGGGATATTCAGGTATGGAGACATCATTCTCTAGGTATGCACCTTTCTCAAATTTTGGCCTAATGTGGAGATATACACGTGTCGTGGACTTTCTTATAATTGGTAGAGTTAGGGGTTTCATCATTCTGACTTCATGTGCTACATACTTTTCCATGTACACACACTTCTTGGGGTAGACCAACATTGTGCGCATCTCCCTGTGGTCCTGATCAACTTCACTAAGGTCAAACCTTAGTCTCTTTTCTTCTTTGAACTTGTTAACTCCCACTTGGAAGTACTAGGTGGTGAAGGAGAATGGGAGTTTACACCATGGGCTCATGGTTTCATCCACCAACTTGAATCTTCCTATGTAGAAGTGTTGGTACACAACAAACTCAACTTCTCCCTTTGTAAGCACGGTAGTTTCTCTAGGATTCTCCACTCTACCCCGAACACATCCCTTAAGTGCTTATACCACTTTTCCATGCATGCCTTATGGGAGGTTGTCATTGTTTCACATGTATACTTTGCAAATATTTTTACAAACGAGGGATCTTCAACCGGATACTCCTAAACAAAATTTTCTACCACGTCAGGCACTCCTATCTCCAAAAATACAATTTTCAGGAGGATATTTCCAAAGAGTATCTTGTCTCCTTCTTGTGCATTGTTGATTATCTCATCTACAATGAAGGCCGATAAATTGTAGACTTTACCCTGTAATATTTTTTTGCATACATTCAACCAGGAATTATTCACTTGCGTCCACCTTTCTTGATCATTTAACTTTGTGACTAGGTGCACATACATTCTCATGACGGGACCTAGGATTTCTACAATATCAAAATACCAGTGCTCAAGGCATAAGATAAAACAACAACGAGAAAGGGAAAGACAAGAAAATAAAATGCATTAAGGGAAATCCTAAACTAACTTGAAATACTGCCTTATATACAAACACCAAGAAGACTTATTTATAGTAGGAATTTAGCCTACTCCCATTGAAGTGTCCTAGCAATATCGTCCCATCCAGCACTTGTAACTGGAATGCACCCAAATCAAGGATGTACGAGATGGTGTAGGGACCCAACCAATGCACTTTTAACTTCTCAGGATGGCGCAAAAACTTGGAATCATATAGAAACACCATCTGGCCAACCTCAAACTTCTTGTTCCTAATGTGGCGATCATGCCATGCTTTTTGCTTTGCTTTTTCTATTGTTTGGCTCCATTTGGCCAATGATCACCTTTCATCCAACTTCATTAATTTATCAATCCTTTCTTCCAGTGCTTTCTCATCAGCCAACCCTCTTGCATGCACTATTCACAAAGAAGGTAACATGAACTCAACCTTGGTAGGACATCCTTTGTTCCAAACACCATTTGAAACATTGTGGCTTTGTTCAACCTTTTATAAGTTATCTTATAAGCCCATAATACGGCTGACACCTTGTCATCCCAATCTTGTCTTCTAACATCACAAATATTTGTCAGGGTATGACTCAATATTTTTTAAATGCTTCCACAGTTCGATTTTCTTGTGGGTGATAAGGTGTAGTTTCATGATGAGCCACCATGAATTATGATAACAGTATCCTCATGGTCTCATTCATGAAATGTGTACCCCTATCGCTGGTTAAAATTAAAGGGCATCCATACCTCATGATAATGTTCTCCCACAAAAATCTTGTTGTTGTAGCTACTATACAGTCTTTAGTTGGGGATGCCTCTGCCCACCTTGTCAAATAGTCCGTGCAAGTGATTACATAGCGCGATCCAGTCCTATGCGCTGCAGTGTAATAAGGCCTACAAAGTCTATTTCCCATTTCTCAAAAGTTTCAACACTAGGGATAGGGCGCAAAGGCATTTCATCTCTCCATCCTAGCTTGCCAACGCACTGACAATGGTCACATGCTTTACAATACTCCTTGTAATCCTTATACAAAGTTTCCCACCACAATCCTGCCATTAATATTTTATGTGTGGTGGCGTTGCCTACATAATTTCCACCTACACTTCCTTTATGTGCTTCCTCTATGATGGTAAAGTGCTCATGCTCTAGTACACACCTGCATAAAACTTCATCACGCCCTAGTTTGTATAAGTCCCCACTGATCAACATGTAGGGCATGATGCATATGGCTAGTTGTTTTTTCTCTAATGTCTTCATCCCTTCTAGTGCCATACCCATTTTAAGGAACACAACAATATCCTCCAAGTATGAGGGTACATGCCACAACCTAAATAGCTACGCATCTGGCATGGTATCTTCAATGCTTTGCACATCCTCCCTTGAATCAATCCTAGACAAATGGTTAGGTCTAGAATTACTCTTTCTTAGTTTGACAACTACGGTGAACTCAAACTCTTGGAATAATAACATCCACCAACATATGCACCCTTATAGGATGGGCTTGTTCACCAAATATTTTAATGCCATATGGTCAGTGTAAAATATAAAGGGAGTTGCTAGCAGATACTTCCTAAACTTATGAAGTGCGTAGATCATAGACATTGCCTCACGCTCGATCGTAGTATAATTATAATATGCTAGTGTCAATTTCTTACTTTCAAATCACAGAGGATGATCAATAATCCCATCACTAGGTTGTATAATTACTACTCCAATGGAGGTCCCTGAGGCATCCACATGCACATGGAAAGGATTATTCCAAGAAGGGAAACATAGGATGGGTGCGGTGATAATCCAATCCTTTAAAGTGTCAAATGCCTTCTACTATGCCTCTCCCCAATGAAAGGCACTCTTATGTCTAAGAAAATCTTCTAAAGGTGTGACGATCTTGGCATACCCCTTGATGAACTTCCAATAGTACCCCATGTGCCTAAGAAAACCGTGCACCTGCAATTTGACTAGTTGGATCCCCCAATCCCATAATTACAACAATTTTGGAAGGATCCACCTGGTAAGTCTTTTTGCATATGATGTGTCCCAACAGGTAGCAGATACAAACTTCTTGATGTTGAGGAATATCCTTAACTATCGAGACCTTTCAAAAATCAATCTCAGATTGTCACAATAGTCTTTGACCAGCCTATACATGGTATAATCATCAAGGTACACTAGAGAAACTTGTGGATGAAGTCCTAGAATGCCTGTACTACAATGCATGAGAACACAATAGTTGCATTCTTCAACCCAAAAGGCATGACCGTATTAAAAAAATTCCCCACTCGGTGGCGAAGGTTGTCTTTTCTCTCGGTATTCCTTTGTAATCCTCACCTAGTGATAGCCTTATCCTTATCCTTACATCCTTTTTGATACTAATCACCATTGGACTTATCCACTCTGACTCCTCCACAACCTCTATGATTCCTGATGCTATCATCTTGTCTATTTCCTCCTTGACCTTCATGCGTAGATTGGGGTTCATCTAATATGGTCTCTTCCTGACTGGGCATGTACCTTCCTTTAGTTTTATCTGCATCTCCCCCAGGGAATGGTGAATACCCTTGATCTCATGGTAACCACTTGGGAATAAGTCCTAAAATTTGTGCAATAGATCAATGATCTTAGATACTTCCTTCTCTTACCAGTAGTCTCTAATGATAGCTTCCTTGGGTTCCACCTTCGACCCAATGTTAACCTTATTAGTCTTCATGGGCTAATGGTAGGCATGTGTTCTTTCATCACCACTTTTCATCACTTTGCACGAGCCTAGAGAATGGTTAACTTCCAAATTCTCCATCTCTTCACCTTCTATGACATAGACCATCTTTCCTTTTTATTTCTCTGCGCATGCATGCTCAAACTACACCTCATCAGACTCATCTTTATCAAATTATACCTCCAAGCATGGCTCTCCTAGAAATTCTACAAGTCTATCCTCTGGATTTGCACTATCCCCCATCGTAAGGCACTTGACCTCCTATAATGCCTTATCCACTAATGCTTTGGTGCTTTGATACTCAAATGCTTGGACGAGATCAGCTACTAGTTCTTACTAATTCCTTTTTTGGTGGCATGTCCTAGAGTGGATGTAACATCCACACGGGAAACCTTGAAGTGTAGAATATAGTTTGTGTACCTAGAGGGATGGTGGAAAAGCTTTTGTGCCTTCCCTCCAGGCTCTCTCACAGGCTTGGATGTGGAAAGGTGCGGGCTCCTTACGATGGTAGTATTTGATGGTGGTGGGCGTATTACTTCTAGAAAACCAAACAAAGAAGAAAATTCTCACTTCACACCATTATGATAAGATCTCGTAGTGTTTCACCCACCATCATGCTACAGAGCTGAGAAAGACATAGTTTAGCATCTCTCTTCTTTCATTCTCATTTCTCCACTGGGCCTCCATTTCTTGCAAGAAGGTCTCAGTTTAAGCCCCTCTAGAATACATAGGTAACTTCCTTCCTCTTAGGTGCCTAAGGGAGCATACCTTAGGTGCTCTAGTTACAAGCCCCTTCTATTTTTCCCAACCAACTCGTAAGTTCCATGTGCCTAATTCTCACATGCTAGATTAGTGGTGTCACTTACCGACCGAGCATCCTCAAACTGGATAACTTTATCGGTAGGATGGATTATCTCTGGGTCTTGAATAGAACACACATAAATATGATCAAGGACCTCTTCTCCTAAGGGCTCTATGTATGGTGCCAACTTCCCATCTGCAAGGGGAATGATAACCCTTTCTTCCTCATTCTCAAAGCTGATGTACCCCTTATTGAACTACAGTCAACAATATTTTTATAGCACCATGGGAACCTGTAATGTTGGGAAATTATCCACCTCGGTGAGTTCCAAGTCCTTGAAATCCCCAAGAAACTTGGACCCTTGAATGGCAATCCACCGCATCCTTTAAGATACCGATGGGAATTTCCTTTATCTTGTTAGCCATGTACAATAGATTCGAAGATGGCTATAATGCAGCCTTCCCATTTGATTCCATGCATCCAGTGTTAGTACATTGACCTTGGCTCTTGTTTCAATTAGTATATTTCTTAGCAGACCATCCATCCACGACTACATTTAGGGTAATCTCCTTGTCATAATCCAAGCTATGGGAGGGAGGTTTCTCTGCGCACCTTCCTTTCGATCTCTACTCTTGTGCGTGGTACTTTCTCTCGAAGAAATTCTCATAATAGGGGAATGATATTATCCCGCCTTAGCATCTTGAATACTTCCTTAACCTCATCCATGTCCTTATGCAGAGCCTCAACACTTCAGCTATACCCGCTACCTAGACTACTCTTTAAGACACTATATTTCTCCCTACAAGCTCCTTATAACTTCCATAATTTCCTTATATACCTCCTTCTAATGGGCATGGTCTGGGTACTTCCCATGCACAACTTCCTCTCTTGAAACTAAGGTTCTTTTCTTTGGTACCTCTCAGGTGCATGCAGCCTCCACTCGAGTAGTGACCATGACAGGTTCTAATCCCGAGTCACGCGCCACTCTAGGCATCCACTGCGTATCAACCTTCTTAATGCTTACCATTGTAGTGCCCTTGTCTTTCTAGTGCTACTGATTCATGTGCTCAAACAACTCAGGGCACTCCTCATACTTGTGTTTCTTCCCACACCATGAGCACTATAATAAATTTGGGCATTCATGCTTGTAGTGGTATGTAGACCCACAATTAAAATAGGTTCCATGTGGGAACTCACTTTTACCTCCTGCACAATTACCATGACCATGGAATCCTCAGAGAAATCCCCTTCCACACGCACCTTCATCCACACATCCTTATAACGGTGGACATCCTCCTTGGAGTTACTAGTAATGCTAGTCTTGTGCACACCATGATCAATGGCCTCATGGATTTGGTCAATCAGTCTACAATCCTTAGTATCATCGGTTGTAGAGATGCATTTTTTGTAGTAGTAAGACACATTCTTTCGAATTACATGCTATAACAAGGGACATATACTTGCATCATGGTCCCCATGATAAATTTCACATCTAATATTACGGTGCATCTGTCCTCCGTGGGAAACTATCTTTAACATGCCCCTCTACTTCAAAATCAGACACCATATACCACTTCAAGTCTCATGGGCTGAGTTCGCAGACAACATTTCCAAGCTTAGCCATAGTAGTGATTTGAGCCTCCAAAATGGGCTAACACTAATATCAACACTTCAAACAACTTTGGTGAGTAGAGTGGCTTCTAATGCCTCGTGCGGGTCTGTGAAATTTTTATGAGATAAATCTCTTCTAAAAGGAATTATCAACCCCCAACAAACCATTAAGCATCCTGTTAAGGGTGAATGTCATATGACAATTTTGAGAGGAGGGTTTTGAACCATGCATCATACTCCTGCACACTCTCTATCATTCCCTATTGAATTTCCTTCAAGGTCTTGACGTTCTTTTGTTCAAACTTAGTGATGTGGAATTATACCAAGATGGTGTTCTTTAAAGGAGTATAATCCACCACCATTTGATGAGGGTCATATTTCCTATACCATCTATTCGTGTGACCTTGTAATGTCGTTGCAAATTGACTATCCTTTTGCTCTAGGGTTGTGATCCCCTTTGCACGCCATAGCAGCTCACACTTATGAACATGTTCTACAACATATTCAATACCTATGTAATGTAGCAGATGTAAAGACATCTCAAAGAATACTTGAGGAGGTGGTTGGGGCCCTTGTCCTCCTCAGCCAAAGCCTTAGTTTCTCTCGATGTTTCCTCCACCGCTTTGGATCCACTAGGTCTTGTGCCTCATGAGCCACCAAATCGAATGGATCCACCAGTCCTATTCTCTCCCGACTCACCAGATCCACCAAGTCCACTAGGTCCTGTAGTTGTCATGCCATGGTCCTCAAAGTTCCACTGACTACACACCGATGGTCTATGATAATTCCCCACTACTACTAGTGTACCCCACACCACTCCCAGATGTGAGACTGAAGGCTTGTGTACTTGCTCCTTATCCAAAATTCCTCGAATACTAGAATAGTATGTGTAGCCATAGAAGTGGAAAATGAGAAATTGTATATCCTAGGCACAGATCTGTCACTTCTACCGATATCAATCAAAGTTAGCGATATCGCTTCCTTGATATGGAAAAAAAATCACTAGGGTTCGGTCACTAGGTGGGTTCAAATGCATGCCAACGAATCTTCTCTCTCCATGCAACGAAATCTCATCAAAAGCTGAAGGGTTCTCTCTTACGTACTTGCAAAAATGGGGTAGCACATACTTCTTAGGTCCCATGTCCTTCGTGTGAACCTCAACTCATTCCCGCAAAGATCTCGCCTCCATAGATCCATCACACTTACAACCTCACATTGTCTGGAAATCTCCCTTTCATGTGCTTCACTATACTTGAGTCATCTCTCCTCCCTTTCCTTCTCCATCATAATATATTCCATCTTCCTCCACCTTAGCTTCCTTGCCCAATGCTAAGAACGGTTTAGTTGGCCATCAAAAATGCCTATAAACTCAAGGTAACAATCAAGATCTTCATTTCCATAGGAATATCACATAGAAATGATCCTTTGGGCTCCTCGTAAAAACTCAAACTTAGCAACTTCTAGACAAGAATATGTGGAAATAGTGTACTCCAGAGTGTAGTTGGCCAACACTCTCTTCCACCACTAATCAACAACATGTGTCCAGGTCAGATCTGCATCCTGCAACTTCTGATAGTCCTCTTATGTCCACACATGCACTCTATAGAACCAACTTCTCGTAGATGCATATGCTGAGAGCCATTCATACATCTCTACCAGAAACAACAGAAAAATGTTTCATGCATTTCATGGTAGAGATTCTCTTCCACCCACCTCCGTGCATCAAACTCGGGCCCAATATTGAATCTCTAAGCAAACTCATCCTCTATGCTCCTAAACCAAGATTCAACACTCTCTAGAGTTAGACATTTTTTCATTACTCATTATCCAGACCATGATGCATGTCATTTCCCACTACAACTTTGAAAATAGGTCCCAAAAATAGAACCAAGATGTAGTCATTTTTACACCCACCAAAGAATAAGGGAATCCCATACGCACCAACCTTTCACCCAGTGGGCGCTAGGCACTCACCTGAGGCACGTGCGGGTGCCGAGTCTCTCTTTTATGTGAGTTAAGTGGGAAACCATCATCTATGTCAGGAACTTAATGAATAAAGGTGGAAATGAGACATACAATCATCATAGGGCTCAGAACGGCCTCTAGAAAAATGTATTCATTCCAAATAGAGGGTACTTACAGATAACAGATGGAACTACAACAGAAAGGAAAATACATAAGGATTTACATCTATTCCATAACATTCATGAACAAAAATGAAAAGATATAGATATGAACCAAATCAATTAAATTCATACTTCTTCATGTTTGTAACCTCATTACATTCAATGGATCCATTAGAATACCACATCTTGATCGACTCAAGTCATACATCATAGTAGGGATCATGTCCTTCATCCATACAAATAAAAATTTATGTCCTGCACCCTTAATACATTACTCCCTTTTATAAAGCATCTACCCAATCCCACATATTTCTTGCAATATTTATACAGAGCTCCACTCTATATATTATCCTCTATTGTATATCTGATATGCTTTCCTTTTCTTTTATGAGTGCTTGTATTTATAGGTTTCTTCAACCATCGACTTGCTTTTAGGGGCTACAGATCCATCGCCAAGTGTCTAAGTGGTCCTCCATAGAAGCATGCTCCTTCAAATCTGAGATCTCCACTCCTTGTAATGATGGTCTTCTGGAATCCTCTATCACTAAGCATATTCCTTTGTGGGCATCATGTTGCTAGGCTGACACCTTATCCACTCCTCATTCGTTGTTCGGGTCACACTTTTCTCGTGTCTTGCCCAAAATGCCCAATATGGCTAAGTCCTAAAACCTTAGCTTTGTCCGTGTGTGTGCCATGGGTTTTCTTAAACCCTTCCTTAAACCATATCTTGCACGCCTTCTCCTTGTGCACCCTTCTTCAACTAGGCCTTGTGCGCCTATGCGCCTTTTTGTACTTAGCCAATATTTTTGGGTCCTAACATGTATTTACTAAACCATCTACACACAATGAAAAATATAAAAACATAGCCAATGTTGTGGTGGTCAAATCCTCTTCCGCACCTACTTCTAGTGTGTGGCCTCAACAAAGATCCCTAGACAAACGCCCAACTATACTCCTCTAGGAGAATCATATGGTTTGATATTTGATAAGTTGATGGCGGTTCATCTCATTGCGATCCCATAATTTGACCACTAGATGAGACGATACGTAAACCAACGTGGTATTGTGAGGATCACTTTTGTAAGTATCATCAAGTTAAAGGAAACGACATAGAAAAATGTAGGACCTTTAAGGATCTCGTCCAAAAACTTATTGATCAAGGTGACCTCCAAGTAGAAAACCCCAATGCACCTCATAATCAACCATTGGATTTATTTAAATAATATTTCCCTAATCATGCTCCAATAATTAAAACCATTACTCCCACATATCAACCTCCTAATTCCCAAACCATTAATGCCATTTTCACTACTGATACTATTAATCAGGAACCTCCTACGCCAAAAATTACGCCCATTACACCAACCATCACATCTCCATCAACATCAACCATGACCACAACCTCTTCAGGATTGATTACATCCACTTCACCATCTTTTCCATCTATGAATTCATCTATTGAACCCCCTTCCACATCTATGACAACTACGACCACATCAACCTCCTCAACACCTATGCCAATTTCCACCCCAAGTATGACTACCTCTACCTCAACATCCAAGATTCCACCTATGACTACACCATTACCTTCTCCCTAATCAATACAAGTGCAAGTGACACACCAATCATATCAAATATTCCTAAAACATGTACACCCACCCATCATAAACCCACACAATAAACCAACCATTTAGACATAGTTAAACGCATCATGTAGAAACCCCTTCCACCAACAATATTACACACATTGCTACCAAAACCAGTCACTATAACCAAAGATGCCACTACTTCCACCAAGGACAAATATCCACAAGCAAAAATTAAAAACCTTGGTGTCCTTACCCAAAAGCCTCTCACACATCTGCACAAAAAGGTAGAGCTTCCTTCCCCTAAGACCAATCCTCCTAAAGCCACATCATCATCTTCTATTTTGGGACCCCTCCCTACATCATCTTCTTCTATTTTGGGACCACTCCCTTCATCATCTTCTTCTATTTTGGGATCATCCCCTTCATTGAAAACCTTCACCACTAATAAAACAACACAACAACAACCTCTTTCTAAACCACCTCCCAAAATTGAGTCTAGGTCGTCCACATCATCAACCAATATTCAAAATATAACATATTCGGCTCCATCCTTGTCCAAATTTAAGATAGTATCAACATCTCCCATCACACCACCTCACATCAAACCATCATTAAATTCATCACAAAACCTTTCACCTATAGCCACATCATCACATATTCCCTCGAGATATTATACTATAATGTTTTACTAATTGCTCCAATTCTCGAAATCACCTTATCACTAATTAATTCCTTCAACCCAAGTACACCAAGACCATCATGGTTTAACTCAAATGTTATTTGTGCATATTAACATGCACTAGGGTGAGACACTAAACAATGTACAACACTTCAAACCATCATACACAATATTATCAATGAAGATGACCTCCTTGATGAGGAGGAACCAACTCTTCCACCAACCATACCCATTTCCTCTGCCCAACCTTCATTTACCAAAATATCTAACTCACTCGAGTCCATCCAAAACTTACGTTGTCAGTCCTCCAACTACATCAAATCCTCTCAAGGAATGTCCTCCTCTAAAAATTAATGCGATTTAGGTAACTACTCATTCAAGTTCATATGACTTCAAACCAACAGTCCAAAAAATCAAGGAACTTTATTACTATTCCTCCTCCTAAGGAGGTTACCTCATCCACACCCCCATAAAACCCTAAGGTTTTTTTCGCCACTCCCACCGCTTATCCTTTATCATTCCCTCCATCTTACTCTAAGGCCAAGGTATCTATCTTTGTAATTATTGATCCCACTTCCATCAAATAGACCATTGTAAAAAAATTCACTAGGCCTCAAGTAAGATGTCACTTTATGAAATTATCTAAATCCATCCTAACAAAAACAAGAACTTATTGAATATTTTGATGCGGAATCAAAGCACCATCTTGATGGCCCAATTTGAGTGGGGTATACAAAGGTAACCTACATAACATGGGGCCATCTCTCAAGCTTTGGGACTTGCGAACTTGAGATGGTCCTCTAGAGAAGGCTTGTTCCTTCTCCTAAACTATCTGCCACAAGCTACTCAAATGTTGGTAAACTATATAATCCTAATATAACTTTCCAATGGAACAGGAGAGAGTGCATGAAAACAAATCCTACACTAAGGTGGTGATACACCAGAAAAGGATGTTGCTGATCACAAATCCAACTACCTGAAATGGAGAGAGGTGAGAAATGGAGATGATGGAAAAGATGCATCACAAACCAAAGATAAAGTTAACATAGAACAACACTTCAAAACCATTAAACACAGCTCCCAAAACCTGCAATAGACATCAGATATATGCACAATATACCCTACAATGATGAGAGGAAAGAAGAGACAATAAAATAAGAAAATGATGGAAAAATGCATCACGAATTTTTTTATTGCTCCATGAGTTCACACAAGAGATAATTAATGGGAAAGAGTCAAAAAATTCCATTACAAAGAAAAGATAGGAGGCTTAAGCTCCATATTACACCCTATGGAAGAAGGAAAGAGGGGAAAGGATAGAAAAAATGACCAACTCCTAAAAAAATGCCCCTCCTTACAATATATATCTAGAATATGAGAGGGAAAGGAGATGAGAAATCGAAACATGCCTCCACCACCCAAAAGAGCATTGCATTTTCTTTCCTCAACCACCCTAAAAGATCATTGAATTTTCCTACCTCAACCACCCCAGAATAGCATTGGATTTTCCTACCTCAACCAACCAAAAAGAGCATTGAATTTTCCTTCCTCAAGCACCCCAAAAGAGCATTGAATTCACCTACCTCAACCATGATGGGTTCCACTACAAAAACTATGCCTCTATGTGTTGTTCCTTGTTGGGTAAGAAAGGAATCCCATAATTCATTATGGTGCTAGGTGAGAAGCCTGACAGCCTCAATTTTAGTAGAAGATGTCGAGAGATTTCCAAAAATTCCTCTCTTTCTCAAATCCGAGCTCCTAGTCGAAAGTTATGGCAATTTAAAGGTCGAGGTCAGGCGTTCCATGTAGCCTCGCAGTCTATTCATGAAAGATCCATGTGGAATCTCCACACATTATTAATATTTTATCCCCTCCTTTCACTCTTGAAGTTGTGATGGTTGGACACTTGGCATCATTTGTAAGCCTGCTCTGCTTTCTTTGTGTTTTAGCTAAGTCCCTTCTATTTAGGAGAAACTATGTTGGACCCTAGACATGTGGAGGGCCAACGCACATTTGGGGACCTGCCTTTGGATTTTACCTTTGAAGTTGTACTGAGATAACATGTGGAGGCTTCCACTAGCTCTTAGAATTTTCAATGGTTGGTGCAAATTTATTAGGCCCTAGATATGTGGAGAGCTTGCGCTCATTTGGGGACCCCTCTTTTTTTCACCTTTGAATTCATATCGATGAGGCATGTGGAGGCTTCCACTGGCTCTTAGACTTTTCAACATTTGGTGCAACTTTCTTGGGCCCTAGACATGTGGAGAGCCTGCACTCATTTGGGGACCTCGCTTTTATCGCACCTTTGAAGTTATGCCAATGACGCACGTCGAGGCTTTCATTAGCTCTTCATGCTTGTAATTTTCAATGGCCAGTGAAAATTTATTAGGATTTGGCCACGTGGAGAGCTCCGCACTTGTTTGGGGACCTCACTTTTAAACATCATACCAAAAGTTCACCGAAGAGACACGTGGAGGCTTCCGTTAGCCTTTTTTATACTTAACCGATTTGGGCCTTGAGTGAACACTTCCTTTGGATCTGTCTTGAAGAGGCATGTGAGGAGGATGCTAATTTAATCCAAGTTACTTCTTGGCATGCAAGGAGGGTGCAAGGGGATAGAAAATAAGGCACGTATGTAGGAAGAGGGAAGAAAGTGAGTGCACACAACGAAAGTGTGAAAATGGTAAATGTAAGTGGAGTAGAATGCAAAGGAGGAAACAAGAAGGCACATGAGGGTGCATAGGCAGATTGTAGTAAGGAAGTGAGGCATGTGGCAAGATGAAAGCATGTGAGAGGAAAGTAGAGATAATGCATGTGTATAAATGCATGTGCTACAGAAAAATAATGCATACTTACGAAAGAAAAGTATGGAAGAAGGGTGAAGATATCCAATTGAGGAAGGGTGAGTGATGGTAGAAAGAAAAGAGGGCACATGACAAGAAGACCTAGAACTTAGCTGATTTGGAAGGCATTTGTAAAAGGGTGTGTTGAATAATTACAAGGCCCAAGGGAGAGTGTGAAAGGACTACAACTTATGTAAAGTGCCAAATGGGCAAGCCTATGGGCACACAACTTGAAATGTGAAGCATCAGAGCCAGAATGAAAGTAAAAGTCATCCAAATAGCTAGGAGAGTTATTTGGATAACAATTTGGAAACTTTTGGGGCCATCTTGCTTCTATATGAAGACACCAATAGCCTTGGAAGTCCATTGGGCATGGAGTCAAGCTTTGTAAACACAATTTGTGATTTGAATCTCAAAAATATTGTCCCTGAGCCACCTAAAACATTATTGGAACTGGAGCTGATATCCCCAAGTGCTACCTTCAATGGAATGTGCATGAGAAAAAAAGACCACACCACACTATGTAAAAATATAAAGATCATATGTGCCCTAAGTGGAACATGCATAGTGTGCACAAGCACTTATTCTAATAAAAAAACCTACCTACTCTATGCTAACCAGAAGCAAAGGGGACTCAAACAAATCCTGCAACTAGTAGGGAGAAGTAGGTCCCCTTTATCAAAATCGAAAGCCATGTATATGATTTGGTGTTGAACATGGATTTTATTATGAGTGAAAAATGACAAGAGGCCGATCCTCCACCCAAATAATCAAGGTATCAATTGGAAACAAGACAAACAAATACCTATATTAGTTGCTCTATATTTGGATTGAAGAGGCATTGCAACTGATCCTTGGTACTCTGAAACTCATCCTCATGCTCAAGAGCAAGAATGAATGGTGGAAAATCTTTTCTAGGACGATATGATCCGACGATGATGTGCTGTTTACTCAAATTGAACTCCAAAGATGGATTCTTCTTGTAGACATTCTTGGAAAACAAGGTTACTTGCATGTTGATTTTCTCCTTGCATTGCCTCGAAAGCATATTATCCTCTACTTTGATGACCGATGTGGACATGGTGTCATCATTTTTTCCTTCCTCCTCCCGATAAGAACATGGAAGATAAAGATCCTACAACCTTGGTTCCAAAGGGATGCTATGAGATATAGGCTACCGTGCTTGAATGCCCTCCTTCGAGACAACAATTTCATGTTCTCGGAAGGTGGATGATGGAGGAGAAAATTATGTGATCTCCTCGGGATCCTCTCTATCAAAGAAATCCTCTAATTTAGATAGATAATATGCTTCCTCGTTGTCTGCTGTGTGTGTTTGACATCCTCCATGGTGTCCTCCCGATCTGTAAATTTCTTGCCATGGTTCCCCTCATCTTCAAACATGAAGTCGAAAGCTCGAGACTCTTCTTCAAAATTAGATTTTGTAGGGGATGAAGTGGGAGGAAGAACTGAAGGTTCTTCTATGTCCCGCTCTCGTATTCGAAGCCTTTGAAACTCGTATGGTTTTCCTCCATAGCTGGAATGTACTCCTCTCGTTTTTGATTTAGAGTAGCTTCTTCTTCCTCACATGGACTGATTGTGTAGTTTGAATTAGATCAACATTCTCTTCAAATAAATTTCCATCATGGACACTGCATTCAGAGCATATGGACTATTGATCTTCTTATTCCACTACTGCTATAAAATCAGCCTTAGCCACCACTAGCTCCTCAACTTTGACCTCCTCCATAGGCTTAACCAACAAGGGAATATTTTCAATTTCGAATCTAAGATCCAAGCTCACCAAGCTTCTAATCATTTCTTATTTTCTTAGCTCTTCTTCTTGTTGCTCTCCTTGACTAGATTTTTGAGTCTCTTCCCAACATGGACTCGAGAAAGTAGGAGGAGTGGTGGGTGGGGTCTCCACTAGTTTTTTCTTTATTTGTGGTGGAGGGGAAGGTATTGCTTTTAGATCTTCTAGAGGGGACTTGGATTTTGAAGGGAAAAGGGTAAAAAAATTAAGATGGGATGGGAGAATATGAGAAGGAGAAGGGAATTCAACACTAGGGGAAGCAAGTGAGAAACTAGACTCATGACACTGCTGCGATGATACTTGATTGAGAAAGAGGAAAAGAAAAGCTATGAGGTGGTGGACTTACCCATTGACAAGTTTGTCTTGTATCTAACTCATAAGCCTCAATCTCCTTAGTCCATTGTGCAAGTTGGGGTAGCATTTAAACAATGAAATCAAGCTTCTCATGTAAGCTATAGTGTCTTGGAAAATGGCCTTCCCATGGACAAGCGCCTTGTAACCAATTCTATAAGCTTCAATTTATGTTGTATCCCTAGATTGAAGCAAGTTAGCCTTCATTCTATGAATTGTTTCCAGCAGATCGAGTATTCTCCATATAACTATTATCATCATATGCACACCCTTGCTCTTGATAAGCTCCATAGTTTGGTGGATGACCAAATTGATCTGCACTGCTCATATGGGTAAGCATAATGGTTCTGAATCTAATCATAATGTTGATCTAGAGGAGTGAGAAATAAATTACGAGGTGGACTGAATTGTTTCTATTAAAAGTGTGAATTCCAAGATGGGAATGAAGCCATGACTGCACAAATTCATGAATGGTAGAAGATGAAATATGTGGAAAGAAGAATGGGTGGAAATGGATGGAAAGAAATTCTGCAACTCAGAGAATGGGTTGTTGACCAGATGGAGTCGTTAGATGTGCTTTGCATGTTCCTCTAAAGGATAAATCTCACCAAGAACACATCAACTTGATGAAATGAAGTGGTAACATGCTTCAAACCTGTCCCACCGATTATTCTAGAACTATTGATGTGGAATCACAAAGATCCTCCAGATGGCCCGATTTGAGTGGGGCATCCGGTGTAACCTGCATAACATGGGACCATCTCTCAAGCTGTGGGACTTGTGAACTTGAGATGGTCCTCTAGAGAAGGTTGGTTCCTGCTCCTAAACTACCTGCCATAAGCTACTCTAATGCAGGAAAACTATCTAATCCTAATCTAACTTTCCAAGGGACCAGGAGAGAGAGTGCATGAAAACAAAGCCTACACTAAAGTGGTGATACACCAGAAAAGGAGGTTGTTGATCACAAATCCAACTTCCTGAAATGGAGAGAGGTGAGAAATGGAGAGGATGGACAAGATGCATCACAGACCAAAGATAAAGTTCACACAAAACACCACTTCAAACCCATTAAACATAGCTCCCAAAACCTACAATAGACATAAGAGATATGCACAATATACCCTACAATGATGAGAGGTAAGAAGAGACAATAAAATAAGCAAAGGATGGAAAAAATGCATCATGAAACAAATTTTATTGCTCCATGAGTTCACACAGTACATCATTAGTGGGAAAGAGGCAAGAAAATGCCATTACAAAGCAAAGAGAGGAGGCTTAAGCTCCACATTCAACCCTAGGGAAGAAGGAGAGAGGGGGAAGGAGAGAAAAAATGACCAACTCCTGAAAAAATGCCCTCCTTATAATATATATCCAGAATATGAGAGGGAAAGGAGAGAAGAAATTGAAACCTACCTCAACCACCCCAAAAGAGCATTGAATTTTCCTACCTCAACCACCCCAAAAGAGCATTGAATTCACCTACCTCAACTACCCCCAAATGAGCATTGGATTCACCTACCTCAACCACCCCAAAAGAGCATTGAATTCACCTACCTCAACCACCCCAAAAGAGCATTGAATTCTCCTACCTCAACCATGATGGGTTCCACTGTAAAAACCCATGCCTCCATGTGTTTTTCCTTGTTAATAAAGAAAGGAATCCCATACTTCATTATGGTGGTAGGTGAGAAGCCTAACAACCTCATGTTGAGTAGAAGACTTGAGAGATTTCCAAAAAGTCCTATCTTCCTAAAATTTGAGCTCCCAGTCAAACGTTATAGCCATCTAAAGGTTGAGGTCGGGTGTTCCACGTGGGCTCTGAGTCTATCCATGCAAGATCCATGTGGAAGCCCCACGCCTTCTTAAGACTTTACCTCCTCCTTTTCACTCTTGAAGTTGTGATGGTTGGACACTTGGCATTGTCCACGAGCCTTCTCTACTTTCTTTGTGTTTTGGATAATCCCCTTATGTTTAGGAGTAACTATGTTGGACCCTAGACATGTGGAGGGACAACAACGCGTCTGGGAACCCACCTTTTGATTTTAGCTTTGAAGTTGTGCTTTGAGATGACACGTGAAGGCTTCTACTGGCTCTTAGAATTTTCAACGGCCAATGCAAATTTCTCGGGCCCTAAACATGTGGAGAGCCTATGCTCGTTTGGGGACCCTACTTTTGTTGCACCTTTGAAGTTGCATCGATGAGGAACATGAAGGATTTTGTTAGCTCTTAGAATTTCAAACGGTCGGTGAAAATTTTTTAGGCCCTAGACACGTGGAGAGCTCCGCACTCGTTTATGAACCCCACTTTTGTCACACCTTTGAAGTTGCACCGATGAGGCACGTGGAGGCTTCCGCTGGCTCTTCCCATGCTTGGAAGTTTCAACGGCTAGTGCAAAATTATCGAGCTCGCTACATGGTGAGCCTCTGCGGTTGTTTAGGGACCCTACCTTTAAACATCATACCAAAAGTTTGTTGAAGAGACACATGGATGCTTTTCGGCGTTTTTTATACTTATCTCGATTCAAGCCTCAAGTGAACATTGCCTTTGGATCTGTTTTGAATAGGCACATGAGGAGGATGTTGATTTAATCCAATTTTCTTCTTGGCGCATGAGGAGGCGCAAGGGGACATAAAAGAAGGTGCACACACAAGAAGAGGGAAGAAATTGAGCGCGTGGGATGAAGGTATGAAAAGGGGAAATGGAAGTGGAGCAAAATGCAAAGGAGGAAACAAGAAGGTGCACGAGGTCACATGGATGGATTGCAACAAGGAAGCAAGGCACATGGCAAGATGCAAGTGCATGAGAGGAAATTATAGAGAATGTGCATGCATAGGTGCATATGCCACAAAAAATAATGCATACTTGTGAAAGACAAGTATGGAAGCAGGGCATGGATATCCAACTGAGGAAGGGTTCTGATGGTAGAAATAAAAGAGGGTGCACAACAAGAAGACCTAGAACTTAGCTGATTTGGAAGGCATCTTCGAGAAGGGCACATGGAAAAATTACTAGGCATGGGGGATTGAATGGAAGGACTACAACCTATGAAAAGTGCCAAATGAGAAGGCTTGTAGGAGTGCAACCTAAAATGTAAAACATCGAGCCATAATTAAAGTAAAATTCATCCAAATATCTAGGAGAGTTATTTGGATAATAGAAGCTTTGCAACACATCTCGATATCATCTGATGAGCCTCAACCCCTTGCGGCTCTAGTTGATGCTTTTACAAAGATCGTCACCATGTCCTTCAAGGATTTCTAAATCTACAACATTCCACCCAAAGAACATGATCTTTGCCTCTTCATCATGGTTGACATAAAAAAATATTCATCTAACAAAGTATGATTGATAATGGTGCTAGTATTAATATAATTTATTCTCACACATTCAACCAACTCAAACTACCTAACATCATTATCGTTGAGTCCCCTACCATCCACCTGTGACTTTAATGATGATGTCAACCCCCATTTGGATATGGTTATGCTTCCCATTTGCGTTGGCCATAAAATCCTTTGTGAGATCTTCTACATTATAAAAGGAGACTTTTAATATAATCCTATGCTTGTACTTCCTTAGATTTGTGCCATACACCGCTGCGTCCAATCCACCATCCACCATTGTATTAAATATGAATATGAAGGAAAATTCATACTCTCCCATCTAGTGCCCCTCCTTTCAAGACATGTCATATGACCTATCGACCAAATGATGTGTTTTTCCTAAATCCAACCGTTCTTCTAACGCATCTACCAATTCGCCTATGCCTACATCTACATTACACAATGATGGATCTTTCAATGATTTGATGCAACACCTTTCCTTAAGAGAATATTAAATCATCACTCTTAATTCTCTTCCTTCTCTAGACTACCTTGGCCACCCTAATAAGGCCCCCCGATGCATCAGTCAAACATTTAGGAAATCATCTCATTTCACCCTCCTTTCTCAAAAAAAAAATTCTACGACGACCTTTATTTCCCTTCTTCTCATGTCGAATATTTCCCACACACCAAACCATATACCACCATGATAAGGCCATTATGTATCGATCAATTTTTTTGGAAATTGTCTCGCTTAGGCCCTCCTTTTTAAATACCAACTTGTTCTACGGTGGCCTCGATCACCTTTATTATCAATTCAAATATCATCCTCACACCAAACCATATATCGAAGGTTTTGGCTTCCTCGGAAAACCATCCTTCTCTTACACATACCTCGGCTATTATACATGGAAGATGTTTGGTATGTAGCATTATGAACAAGGTCCCCATGTCTATGTATTCAAACAAACCCATGAACCCTGTGAAAAAATTGGTGTAGGATACAAAGATCCCCACATCCCCCCTTCAAGAACTTCTACGTCCTTTCCCATCGACATTGATTTGACTCCCTTCTCTCCATCTGACTATATCACTAATCTAGATGATATTGTATTGATCTCCCCTATATTATTTTTAGTCTCCATCATCTCACTTAGACCAATCACTTATCAGGTTGGAAACAAAACCTGGTCCTTTCCTCTCAAAAATCTAGAGATGGTAGGGGAAGATTCCCCTACCATTGACATTCTTCAAAGTCTGCAAGGATGATAACTCCATTATTTCTTTCATAGGATCTGAAGATTCTCATATCCAAAATTCCATTCCCCCTAACACTTCCACTATGGACATTAATATTGGGACTCCTCAAGGGCCCTACATCCTTAAGCCGAGCCAATCTTTAGAGCCTCAAGAACTTGAAGCCTTTACCTCTTTCTTATCCAAACATAGCTAGGCCTTTGCATGGTCATACTACAACATGTTGATCCTTGACCCTCCATTATTTCCATAACATTTTCACCACCCCAATGCTAAACCGGTTAAGCAGAAGCTTCTCCACACATATCCTCAAGTTTTCCTCCTTGTCATAGAGGGGTTGTAGCATCTTATTTTTTCTAATTTCATAATCCCCATTAACTATCCCCATTGGGTTTCTAACATTTTACCCATCAATAAAACATCCGTAAAATTCATATATGCACAAAATTTTGAGATGTTAATCTCACTTTCCCGAATATTACTTCCTCTTCCCAACATTGATCAACTTGTGGATCTTACCATGGGTCATGATATTCTCTCTCTTATTGATGGTTTTTCTGGATGTAATCATATTTTCATCATACTAAAAGACAAACATAAGACCTCCTTCATCACCACATGGGGGACCTTTTACTAACATTTCATACCCTTCGGTTTGAAAAACACCTGAGTGCCACTTATCGGTGAGCCATGACTTATATTTTTCATGATCTCATCCGTTAGACTATAGAGGACTATGTTGATGACCTCTTGTGAAATTCCAAACATCAACATGATCACCTATCTCTCCTTGAAATCATTTTCAATCATCTCATCCATTTATTCCTCTCCGCCTCATCTATTAGGGGTATTAAAGTTGACCCCACAAAAGTTAGGCCTAGGTTCAGATCCTTTGTCCACTTCATCTTGCAAGTTTCGGACTATTTCCAACCATTTCATCATCTTCTTCATAAATATTTCAACTTCCACTAGGATGATAACTACCAAAAATCCTTTGATGATCTTAAATAATATCTCCTCTCACCACATGTGCATACACCTACACGTGAGGGGGAGCCTTTTTATCTATATGTTTCTTCCACTAATTATGCCCTAGGATCTATGTTGGCATATCGTGATCAACAAGGCCATGAACAGGACATTTATTACATCAGTTGCACCCTTCAAGATTATGAGACTCATTACACTGAGCTTAAAAATTGTGTTGCACCCTCTTCTTCTCCACTTCTAAGCTTCGACATTATCTTCTCAATCAAAAGACTTATGTCATTACTAGATCTCATCTTCTCAAAATGATGCATTCTAAGCCTTATCATAATGATCACATCACTCATTGGCTCATGCTCATAATGGATTTTGACCTTGAGTTCATCTCTTAAAGGGATATCAAGGGCCAAGAAATTGTTAACCAATTAGTTGAATCCTCTTATTGGAGCTCATCTTCCTCATGAGCAGTTTCTAGATGAATCCATCAACAATTTCCACCATGAGTATTCTCCTCTTAAGATGACTCTTTTTTTTATGGATCTAAGTGTCAACAAGGGGAGGCATTGGCATCATTATCATTCCTCCTTGGGATACTCCTATCCCCATCACTCAAAATCTTGACTTTGAGTGCACTAACAATATGGCAAAGTATGAGGCTCTCATTTTGGGCCTTGAAACTGCCATCCTTTTGGGTGTACAAATCCTTGATATTTATGGGGATTCCGAACTCATTGTCAAACAAGTTACAAGTGATTATCAATGTAAAAATCATATTCTTCAGAAATATAAAGACATTGTCATCTTTCTCCTTAAGGCTTTTGATTCTTACACTATAAAAGCCATCTCTCGATAATCTAATCATTTCTTTGACACTATGGCTTCGCTCATTTCTCTCACTCCCGTATAGATGATGAATACCATCTCTCTATTGTTATTTTGAGTTACGATCAGCCCTCTCACATTCATAGTCTTCCTTATGTCAACCATGTTAACACAAAGTTGTGTGACCTTTGGTACTTGTTGATTGCGAATCACAAAGCACCCATGGATGTCTGCAACTTGATGGGTTAAGACTCTCAGTGCAATTGCATAACATGGAGATTTTCCCAAGTGTGGGACTTTGCGAATCGGGAAAGCTCTCGGATGAAGGCCGGTTCCTATTCCTCTCTGCTCGAGTGTGCACACAAAAATTGCAGAGGGTTCACTAAAAAACCTAATCTAACTTGCCAAGGAGACAGGGTTGAGAAAATGCAAGAAAATAAACCTAATCTAACCAAGGTGATGCACCAAAGGAATGATGAACAACTATTTTTCCAATAAACACAAACCATAAAAATGCAATACAATAAACATGCACAAGTAACCAAAATTGCAATGAGAGATCACTTGAATGCAATGAATACAAGAGAGGGTTGAAATCATCCACAGACTTGGTTTTTATTGCTCCAAAGATTGATACAGTCCATTACAATGGCCAAGAGGCACAAACATGTATTACAGTTTGAATGGGAGGTTTGGAACTCCATAAATCCACTTGCTGATAAGAGAAGAAGGGAGGGGAAAAACAAGAATGTCTAACCTTTCGAAGGAATCCCCTCCTTACAGTTTATAGGAAGAAAAAGAGAGGGAGAAGAGAGGAATTCGAAAGCTACCCCAACGACTTCCAGATTGCATTTAATTAATCTCATTATGGTGGTGGGTGAGAACCCTAGTAAACCCAAAAATGACAACCTGTATTTTGAATTTTTGAAGAAATTGTTCTCACCAAAGTAAATATTAGTTGGATAGAGGACCCTGTAATGTTTCCAAAAAGTTCTCTCTTACATGAATCTGATATCCTTGTGAAAAGTTATGACCATTTGAATATTTCCTGCATCAGGGTCTGCTTCCTATCGGGTTCGGGGTTCTCCTTTGCATTTGCATGTGTTTGATGTTTATGTTTTCCTGAAACCCGCTTCTGCCAGTGTTGCCAAGATTTCCTTTGTTTCGGGTTTGGAAGTTGGACTTGCATATGCATTGGGTTTTGAAGGTGGCTCGACATGTTTTCGCCCCATGCTTTCCGACTTGTTTCCCCGACTTCAAAACCCAATTTTCCTAGGTAGTGTTTCAGGTTTTCGGAACTCCCAAGCATCGAGACATGTCTTACAATTTTCATTATTCATGTCTCATGTTTCTGAAATCCTTTTTGTTGGGTTTTCGGACCTGCGCAACATATTTTCTTTGTGTTGGGTTTTCGACCATGCAATGCATCCCCCAAAACCCGAAATGAAGGATTTTGGGACTGGGGACCTATTTGGCAACCTCTAAAACCTAAAATGAAGGATTTAGAATTCTAGACTTGTTTTGCATGCATGAAAACCCGAAATGACCTTGGTAGGAGTAGAGGCATGCAATGCACCCTCTCGAAACCCGAAATGAAGGATTTCAATTTTCCTTGATTTCCATATTTTGTTGTTGTCTATATTTACGGGGTAGATATACATAACAATACTCTCAAATATTTTATTATCTATCCAAATCCATAATTACCTCTAACCTATCTAAGAATAACAAGAGGTCATTTCTTCAACATGCTAATAGCTACGTAATTCTTGGCGGCGTTTGATATAAATGTGGGTTCAACAAGATCTCCGCTTCAATGCCTTAAATCCCATGAATCTACTCGTGTTATCCAAGAATTCCATGATGGAACTTTTCGTGTACACTTTAGTGGCTAGGCTATCACTAAGCTCGTTCTTCACCTTGTCTATTATTAGCCTTCTCTTAATTAAGATTGTTGCGAATATGTTAAGAAATATGTCATATGTAAGCATAATTCTATTATTATCCACATTACAAAGGGGCCTTAATCTCATCGGTACCATCAATCCTCATTCTTCACAATGTCTCCATTCTATCATCACTACGAATGATGACTTCACCAAGTGGGTAGAAGTAATTCCACTCACCATGACCAGAGCGAATCAAATCGTTAACTTTATCTATCACCATATCATTTACCACTTCAACGCCCCTTAAAACATCATCACAGACAAGAGAAAGTCCTTCAAAAATGAATATATCAATAATATTTGTGACTCATTCAATATCAAGATTAGTTTCTCATTTTATTATTATCCTCAAGTTGACGCCTAGGCCAAAGCGAATAATAAGACCTTGTGTAACATCATTGCTAAAAACATCGATAAAGAAGGTTAAAACTGGAATATTCAGCTTCCCTTCACTCTTTAGGATTATCATACCAGCTTATATACATCCACAAGTTCTACCCCATTTTCTCTCGTATTTGGCTCTGAATCCATTCTTCCCTTCGAAGTTCAAATTCCATCCTTATGCGTGTCTCTTTACGAATTCATTTCGATGATGATTATTGCTAAGAGAGTTTAGGACAACTTGAGTTATTAGATGAGTTCCACCTTATTGCTGTTGAGCATCATCATGTTTATCTAGAGAACATCCAAAGTGTGCTTATAACAAGCATTTGAAAGAACATGAATTTAAAATTGGTGACCTTGTCTTAAAAAAAAATCGAATGTCACTACTCTAGAAAGGAGTCAACATGGAAAGTTTTCCCCCAACTGGATTGGACCATACATTATCACGCATAAGTATGGGTCTAGGGCCTATCATTTGGCTTCCTTTGATGGTAAACTATAAATATAACCTTTTAAAACATTGCACTTACAACCATTCTATTGTTAACATATCTACTAATGAGCAGATAGTCATATCTTTAGATCATTCCTCCATCATTATCCCCTTCCATCTATCATTATAATGATATGAAACTATGTGGTCTACCATCACTTCCTAGACATGACCTTAAATATTGGCATCATGGCTATGTCCATAACATATTCCTTATGGATAGGTTCTCCCCTTTTGGTGAGATATTTGTGATCGTACACCTATCACCTTCTTAATTACCTATGAAACCACATTAAGGGTCTAGGGTTGTATCTTATACAATCATCATCCCCTCCTAAGTTGTCTACCTAGCTATACCCAACTCTTCCACATCAAAAAAAAGAAAAAAATAAAGTCAAAATAATGGATGGTCCTATCTCATACTATCTTACCAAAAAGAATACTCGATCCTCGAAGGAAAGCTATAACACATATCTTATCCATCCATGTAAAAACAAAATTCAAAAATCCAAAATCAAAATAAAAAAGTAGACCATACCCTCAAAGGATGGCTACTCAATCAGTATCATGGTGGAAAAGGCTTCTCTTATTGATCATCCCTCTATATATCATAACAACCTAAGAAATATTCCCCACATCAATCAACTTCCTCATACACATCACAAATATTTTGCATTGATCAATTTACATCTTCCCCTTTCCTAGAGTTGAATCATAGTCCTAGGAACAAAAACTCGTGGAGAACCCTTTCCCGCATAAAATTTACATATCAAACCCCCTTTTTCGTGTCGACATTAGGTTTATGAGATTATTGCATCCATGTTTCCCTCATGGTCTTTTGGTATAACTAACTATTATTGGTTATGTGTTAACACATGTTATTAGCTGCAAGTGCAATTCCTTAAGTGGTACCCTTTCTTTTTTACCTCTAATCCGGTTTGAAGAATGGTTTCCCCATATGCTCCTTGCTATGATTATGTGTCATTTATCTCGTTAAGGTCACCTTTTATCAAGATCGCATTCTTGCATATCTAATTTCAAACTATGCCATCTATATCCATATGTTTACTTTTAAGGATGAAATCTATTAACATCATCCATAAATCCATGAAATTTTTAACGTCTATGAACACTATCTCTAATGCACTTTTTGGTTTGGGAATTCTACTTGATCTCCATTACAGTTTGTGAATCCTACTTGAGGATCCCTCTCAAGGAGAGTTTGTTATCCTGCAGCTCCTCATCCCCCACCATGGCCAACATGTCCTTTCTCCATCCATCCTCCCACATCACCTTTATCTTCCCATCAATTATCCCCACATCACCCTTCTCACCATTCATGTCCCCTTCTACCACTTGGCACGGACATCACCCTTCTCAACATTCCTATCTTTTCATCTCCAGCTTGGTAGTTTTACTTAATTATTCACATAACATGGCAATCCTACTCAAAGTAAACATGTCATTTTGGACAATGCCTCACTCACAATCCCCTCCATTGACCATTCCTTCCTCCTATTCTCCCTTACCAAATAAACTTTATTACCCTTTCGAACCTATCAACTTGCGAATACATACATCATCTCCCCTTGCAATTTTACTCCTTTCCCCATTTTCTCCTTTTTGATCCATCATCCTTCATACCACTTCTTTCCATTCTTTTCATGTCTTGTTTCTTCACCTTCACCTCATCCATCCTCATCCTATGTGCCTTCATATTTTCATAAATCATCATTCCTCCTTTATTTACTCTTTCCACTCCTCTAATTCTCCCAAATATACACTCTCATGTCTAACCATCATTGTTGTTGGTCTCCCCCTAAAATTATTTCATGATCATCTTCGGTTTCCACCCTAATAACTATTATTATTGGTCGACCCCTAAAAATCACTCCACATCACTCTCCACTACCTTTCTCACTCTCTTCATCCTTCTTTTGTTTATTTTCCATTCCTTCCCCATCTTGCACCAAAAATAATTATTGTTGGTCTTCCCCTAACATCCCTTCGTTGGCATTTCCTCTTCCATTCTCCATTCCCCTTTTACCCTTCTTCACTTTTCCTCTCATCCTTCACCAACAATAATTATTGTTGGTCTTCCCCTAACATTATTTTACTAGAATTGCCTCCTCCATCATCCATTCTCTCTTTCCTCCCCTTCCTTGTCTCCACCTCCCCCTTTCTTATCACTTCTTGCCACCTCTCCATCTTCCCTTCACCCTTTTCAATATCTTTACTATCTTCATCATACAACCCTCTTATCCTTGTCTCATGCATTTCTATATATTTTTCACTCTATTTCCTTCCCCCAATTTAATTCCCCATGTTACTCTATCTCTCCCTCACTATCCCATATTTTTATCCTCCCACCTTCCACATGCATTTCCATGTGGTTTGTACCATATTCCCTTCCCTTATTTTCTCTAATCTTCTCCACATCTTCCTGCTCTCTTCTCTAGTTCCTTTATTTTCTTTGTTCTATTGTCTCTTTCATCTTCTTTAAATTCTCCATCTTCTTCACCTCCCTCACTATATATTTTCTATTCTATTACCTTCATTTTGCACTTCTCTCTCCTTTGTTCCTTACTTCATCTTCTACTATGTTGTCTTTTATCATCTTGTCTTCTCCTTTTTGTTTTTTTGCTTCATTTCCTTCTCCTATCATCCCTCTCTACTATTATCTTCCACCTCTTTTTCTCATCTCCCATATTTGTTTTTTTTTATTCCATACCCTGATCTCTTCTATAGTTTCTTTCTTTTATCGGTTCTATCATCTATTTCCCATTCATAAATTATTCATCTTACTCATCTCTTCCATTTTTTTCCATTATTCCTCTCCCTTCATTTTCATCACCTCCCTCATTGTATCTTTTCTCTTCTAATTATTTCATTTTACACATCTCTCTCCCATTTTTTTCTTTCACCTTCTACTCTTTCACCCTTTCTCATCTCATCTTCTCCTTCTTGTTCATCATTCCTCATTACCTTATTCTCCTATCATCCTTCTCTACTTCCTTTTATCGAAACCCATCATGTGCGCTTTATTCCCTACCCTTGTCTTCTTCACCTCCTACTTCTATACTTTCTTTCTTTTCTCCATTAATCATCTCTTTCCTCTTCTTTACATTCTTCATTTTCCTCATCTCCTCCATGTTTCCATCATTTCTCTCCCTTCATCTTCATCATTTCCTCAATTTTTTCATCATTTCTCTCCCTTCATCTTCATCACCTCCCTCCCTTTATCTTTTCTGCTACCTTCATATTACACATCTCTCTCCCTTTTCTATGCTTTCACCCTCTACTTTGACATTTTCTCTCTTCTCATCTCATCTTCTTCTTGTTTGTTCTTTCTCCTTCCCTTCTTCTCCTATCATCCTTCTCTATTATTCTCTTCCATGTCTTTCATTTTTTTCTCTTCATCCTCCATGTTTGCTCCACTTCTCCTACCATAGTTGTTTCCTTTTCTCTATTCTATCAATGATCTCTTTCATCTTCTTTACATTCTGCACTTTCCTCATCTCCTTCATTCTTTCCATCATCTCTCTCTCTCCTCCTTTTTAGTACTTTCACCCTCTACTCTATCACCACCCATCCTTATCCCTATCATCCTTCCACCTCTTTCATTCCTCTTTTTTCTCCTCCTCCACCATGTCCGCTTTATTCCATATCCTTGTCTTCTTCACCTTTGACTTTTCTTTCCTCATTTTTCACCTACCCATAATCAACCACTCCTCCTGTCCTTTCCTTTTCTCTCTTTCCACTCTCAATTGTTATGTCCTTCAACACATCTTCACACTTAACATTCAAGGTCGATAAAAATCTCTCCCCATTTACAGACCGCAACTTCTCCATTCTATTACACCCCATTCTCGTCCTCCTCTCTATGGCCTTGACCCCTCATTTTTCAAGATTCTTTCATTATCATCAGCCATCTTGAGAGGGAATCATCACATATATCCCTCATCACATCTTCCCAAGGCATTTTTTTCTTGGAGGATACCATAACAGATCATCACTTACAACCCTCTATTTTCCCTCACAAATGTCTGCTCTATTTTTTCTTAGCAAAAGTAGATTGAATTCTTCCCCATTCACATGAGAAAAAGGAATGATTTCTTATCAAAGGAATACCTTCCTTAGGATATATATCTTCACAACCATAAATCCCTTTTCTTGGGGCATAATCACACATTCCATCTACTTTCTTTGAAAGGACACTACTTTCATAGTATCCAGATGCATATTTTGATCAATTCCTCATGTATGAAGGATAACACATCCTCTTTTTCCTGGACACATGTCAGACCCTTGTCTAGACATCCATTCACATTTTTTTTGTGCCTATATTTGATGAATTCCTTGGAACCATTAGCCACATGGCTTGCACATCCATATTGTAATTATTTTTACCACTCACTAGTCAGAGGACATTGTCGTCATCTCCATTGAGACTATCCTTTGTTCCCTATTGACATGATATCATAATCACTACCATATTTTCCATTTTTTTTATCCTCGTTTGGGATATCTTATCCCTTCATCTTATATTCTCATCCTTATTCATATATCTATTTCAAACTCGTGATCGACATCCCTTAGTTCATCAATCCCAAGTTTGAGGGGGAGCACCCAATCAATCATATTTTCATTACTTTCTCTTTTTTGTCTTACATCTTGCCTAACGTAAACCACTCATCAAAAAGGGGAAAATGTAGACACCAATTTTTTGTGTTGTTCCTCCACTTCACCCCACGTCTTCTCTCCTTCATTAGGCTTGCCCATTCAAATTCCTCTTCCCTCCTAATTTCATTCAAATTCCATTTCCCACCAAAAATACATATTCAATTAATCAATGTTAATTGGTTAATTGATCCCTTTTAAATCAATAATCCTCATTACATGCTAATATGCTCCATGTCAATCCACTTAATAATTTAAAATTCCAATTTAATCCATGTCACCCCACTTCTGAATTTAAAATTCCAAAATAATCCATGTCATTCCACTAATGAATTTAAAATTTCAAAAGTAATCCATGTCATCCCACTCAAAAATTAAATATTAAAAAATTATCCATATCTAATCCCACTCAAGAATTAAATATTCAAAAATTATCCATATCTAATCCACTCATTAATTTAATATTAAAAACAATCCACATGTTCTGAATTTTAAAAAATAATCCACATGAAATCCACCTTTGAATTTAATATTCTAATCATGTCCCCCACTCACCTAATCGGAGTTACTTTTCCAAATCAGGATTACCTAAATTAATCTCCTCCTCCAAGCTATAAATAAGAGCCTTCCCCCTCTTTCAGACAAGTTAGAAGTGATAGAAAAACTCTGGCATTATAGCTCCACTCATATCATCATCATACCATCATAATGCCCTTGTGATGCCACTTGTATCACCATAATATCATCCTCATGTCCTTTTGGTTCTACTTGTATCATCATACCATCCTCATGCCCTTGTGATTCCCTTAGTAATCCCATTTCTTGGCATCCTTCCATCTATAAAAGGAAAGTTTGTATGTTTGTTTTTCAATTTCCTGCATCTATCCCAACTCGTCATTGAGCCATACAGGTTTGTTTCATTTACATCTATTTTTATCAAACCTTTTCTTTTGTTATATATAAGAATTTGTCATCTTCTGTTTTATATCATATTCTACATGTTATCTTATCATTATCAGATTAATTTCTTGAACGTGGATTGACATCCTTGCAAGGAATTCCATTAACTTCTAGGGACTAGCCTTTTCTAGAAAATCCACCATATATCTATCTAATCCCATCTTCTTTTAAGTGTCTATGATCTGCAGGTTCCTCCGTCGGTGAAAGAAGGAAAGATATTTCATCCATCAACATCATCATCCATCTCTATGGGTATTAGTAAACCCCGCATCTTTTGAGGTCGGTTTTATTTTTATTATTTCACTGCATTAATTTGAGTAGAAAGGTAAAAAAATATCTTAAAAAGATTCCCAGATCCCTCTCTAGGTGCACTAATCGAATTGGATCTACATCCACTACAAATTTTTGAAGATCGTTGCGACACTCTGCTTCTCGGACATTCAATCACTTTGTTTAGTTCAAGATCCATGTGAGATAATTCCAATTAAGGTAAGTACCTTCCCCTTTCATTTCATTTAATTTAAAATATCAAATAAATTATTTAGCACTTATATTTCATTTATGTGTCATTTATCATAGTTGTACATTTTTTATTTTTAATATATTATCCATATTTTATTGAATTAGAAGCCCAAACATTTGAAACTTTTGAGTTTCCCTATTCTCAGTGTCGGTGCATAACCACTATTGTTTGAAGGAGGTAGTTCTTTGAACCTTTGCGGTGGTTCGCAACTATGGTAGTGGTTCTATAACCGCCGCAAAATCATTACAAATAAAAACAAAAATGGCTTATTTTCCATCATTTGAACGTTTATGGATCACCCTCATCGACTTAACCATTTTATACAAAAATGAACATGATGAGGGTATGCATTGTAAGTTTCAATAAGAGACTACATAGAATTTGGTACTTCTAGATCCACTTTTATATCACACCTACACAATTTTAGGCTCTTAAGTCTCGTAAAATCTTCAAGGATCGATGAGGTGAGGAAATATTTTCCCGACATCTTCTCTAGAATGCCACTTTCCCTTGGTAGGAAATTTATCTTTTACCAAATCAAGCACTGTCCTACACTCATTTTTTTGTTCCTCTCTTTTTGTTGTACTACCATGTCTTCTTCCAATTCCAAGCTAACATTCCAGAGATAGATCATCAATAGATTATAGTAGTCATCGCTCTTCTTCCCGATCAAATATGGAGGTCCCAAAGAGATGTAAACTCTAAAAATTCAAAACTATATATATCATCATATAAGGAGGAAAATTAAAGAAAAATCCATTCTTACACGGTTGTTCCAAAATTTCAAATGGGCCATATTGAAGAGGTTTTAGTTTCTTATATTTACCTTATAGCCTTTCGCTACTCAAGTACAACCATACCTTGTCATAAATAAGGAAATAATTCTCAGTTCTGTGTTGATCATGCCTTGTTTTGTACTTAGACTGTGAATATTTCAACCTCTTATGTACTTGGTAATATATCTCTTGAATTACTCAATGAAATTATCATATTTTTGGACTTCTAGATCCACTTTCACGTTGTGTATGCATGGTAATATCAAAACAACATCAAATGAACTCTTAGTAAAATAACAGAACATATCTTAAAAGGAGTCTTACTAGTAGAAGAATGAACTTTCCTATTATCGAATGTTGGATATATACCAAATTATCATCACAAGTTATAGGATATTTCATGTTCTAATGTCTCAAGAGATGAACTAAGGTATGGTCTACCAATTTTTTTCCCACCCATTTGTGGATGAAAAATAGTTTACCTTTTCATCTTAGTATTTATCTTCTTGGAAAAACTAGATAAAAAAATTCCTATCAACCATGAGTCCTCGTATGAAAAAATAGAATTAGGCAAAAAAATGAACCCACACATTAGCAAATAATAAATCAGCTACATCATTCTATTTAATGGTCTTCTTATAATTAATGATAATACACATTTTACTGAACAATTCCACTACCACAAAAATATAATCATACCCTTTCTTGGAAGTGAGAAATCCACCCACAAAATTCATGGAAATGCTTGCCCATGGTCAGGAAGGAACTAGTAATGGAATATATAAACCCAAATTTATGTTACTAGGCTTTCTTGTACTACATAAAACATAACTCCGGTAAATTTGGCAACTTCTTCCTACATGTTTGGCCAATAAACATACCTATGTAAGTGCACCAAAATATTTTTCACACAAAATTGACCACCCACTTGAGAAGTGTGTGCTTCCTCATCAACTAGACCCTTTCGACTAGAAACATAAGGTCTCTCATTCTTGTAAAGAAAGACATTCGGGGAGAAGCGTATTCTCTGCTAAGTGAAAATTCCTCACTTGGAGGTTTTTGCTAAAATATTCCTCCAAAATCTAGATCCTTGTCATAACCTTCATGATATGCTTCATACATAAAAGGTTAAAGAAGAGTTAAAGTTCCCATAGATAAAATTAAAGTAGGTCTATATAACATATCATCTAACTAGTTAGTCACACCTTTCTTATATTTTATGATCAAATGAAATTACTACAAAAAAACAAATCCACTTATAGTGTCTAACTTGTTGAAGTTTATTTTGAGCCTATAAATATTGAAGAGGTTGGTGATCTATGTGTATAATAGTTTCGTTACCCATCAAATATTATTTCCATTTCTTGACCAATCACACACGAGAATACGATTCCTTATCATATGTACAATAATTGGAAAGTTCCCTTGAAATAGTTCATAATGACAACATGTGGGCTTACATCCTTAAAGTAGTAAAACTACCATAAAATAGTTAGTAGCATTTGTTTCTACTTTAAAAGGAAGTTGCGAGTTAGGTAATGCCAAAGCTGGAGCATGAATAATCCTGTATTTAAATGAATCAAAAGAATCATGTTGTTTCCAAAATTGGAGCATGACTAATCTTGTATTTAAATGAATAAAAATAATCTTTTTTTCTTACCTTAATTGAAATCCTTACCACCTACTATCACATAATGTACTAGAGTTGTTATGGAAGAGAATTTATTAGTGAACTTCCTCAAATACTCAATAGCACTAACAAAATTCTTGGTCTCGGTCAAACTAGATGATGTATGCCAATTCGAATGGACAATATCTTATCCGGAAAAATCCTCAACACCCCATCTCCAACCATATGCCCCAAAAACAAAAGTGATTGCTAAGAAAATGTACACTTTGTCTCACTCAAAACTATTCTATTTATTATATTTTTCCCATATTATAAACAAATAAACCATATAAAAACACAGAATTCAATTAATTCAGACATCTTATTCATGATTGATGAGTTACATATATAGATCAATTAACCCCTACAATGGTGGAGTCAAACATGATCTTTAATCCCTACATAATCTCAACCCCATCTCCTAATATCTCTCTACCATCCCTATTTTTCTCACACTATATTATTACTAAATGAGTTTCATGTCTCATTTAAATAATAATATTAAATACTCACACACAATACAATATTAATAATGTTACAAACAATATATTCGTAACATTCACTCCCCTATTGTTAACATTATTAGTTCCCCTACACACCCCTAATGTGAACAATGTAGAAAATAATAGTTACACTTTCTCTGTAGCTTGCACACCCCTGTTTGCTCATGATCTTGGTACACATATGGACCTCAGTCCAAGGTAAGAACCCTGTTCATGAACCTCTGTTCATCCCCTTCAAGTATCATGATGCTGAATTTGTACTTGTGTTTTATTCTTTCTATTACAACATTACATCAAGGAGGTTTATAAAATGAAATTATAATTTGCCATTTTTTCCTTAATGAGATTTTTAGCTTTAAAGGAATGTACAAAAGAGATATTTGAGTCTCATGTACATTCTAAAATGAGGTAGTGCTTACCATCCTTCACCAAGCAAGTATTGGTTGTCTCTTCTCATGAAAATAACATCCCGATATACAAGTATGGGATGCCTAATAATACACCACACACATCAAGAGAAACAATATCCAAAGTACTTTCATCAATGTACTTTATATCAATACCAAACATAATTTCACGTTTCTGGTAACCTCTATGTCTACACCTTTCTTTACCCAACCTAATGAGTATGAATTCGTATGATTATAAATCTCTAACTTCATCTTATTAACAAACTCCTTACTTATCAAATTAACTTGAGAAAAATATCAAAATAGCATCCACTTTTATTTCCTTTACTTGGATGTTTATATGAAAAAGCTTAGTAAGTTCATTTTCTTGAACAAAATTGTTACTACCAAAACATACCTCTATAGAGACACAGGTACAACATATTATCTCATCCACATCATCACTCCAAAATATTTACTCTCCATGGAGAGTGGTCATTTCCTTATTTTTTATTCTTCTTATTCTTAAAGGGACGTAATTGCAGGTGGATATTCCAACATTTTCCCTGGAATGAGTTTTATCATCACAATGACCACAATGAACTTTAATAGCCTTCTTAGAAATGGAAGTGAAATTCTTCTTACATTTCCCTTTTCCTTTCTCCTTTTTCTTGATGTTACCTTGTTTGTTTAAAGTATGCTGAGAGGTAGATGAAATTTTCTTCTTGAACGTCTCTAGATAGTGGGCTTGATAAAAAGCCTTATCTACATTCACCATCTTGGCCAAGAGGATTGGTCTCCTTAGGGGGCTATGGAGTCCACTGATGTACTTCATTAAAATGTCCTAGTCCACTACATATTTTCTCATTGTGACAACTTTGTTCGGAAGTTGCTAGTGTACTCATGCACATTTTTTCCTTGCTTATACCCGATATATTGCCTATACATGGACCTATCTTCTTTATAAAAATTGGATAAAAGTCATTGTTGATTATATTCTTAAATTAACCCCTTAAAAGTAGGAAGAAGCTTCTTAACAACCAAAGTTTGAACATTTTTTTGAACCAAGTTAAAGAATTATTGGTTAATTCTAACTTTGTAAATGAAATATGCCCACTCTCATCGATTTTATGTAAATTTAAATATACCTCAAGTTGAGCTAGCCAATGTTCTATCTTCTTAGATTTTAAATGAGAAGGGGTAAGGTTAGCACACCATTGTTATTCTTCATATTGATGAGTTTCTTCTTTATTGTCTCCTATTGCCTCTTTTGGAACACCAAGCTTATCTATGAGAAATTCGATGATAGACTCCAACTTTCCAATAGACAAGGAAATACCCCCAAATCCTTGGAAATAATTTCCACATCCACCTCCAACTTATAGAAATGTTCTCCAATATCGCATGCATCTCCATTACAAGCTATGCTTTAGATTCCTTGCTTCCACTTATTGGTGGAAATATCTGCTTCCACTTCACTACCCTTCTTCTTGAGAGGCATCTAACTGAAAATGTCAACAAAGGTTAAACCACACAAAAAAATTATCTTAACTACTCTAATACTAATCTAATCCACAAACTTGATTCTTTAAAAGATAAAAAGATCATATTATAATAAGAATGAATGAGAAATGGATAGATTTTTTATTATGACAATATATTATGCCATAATCACTCATAATAATACTGAAATGAAGAGACAAAAGAAAAGGAGACAAGATTCTTATACTAGAGAAACCCAATGTCGAAAAAAATCCAACTAGGTAAGTAATTGCTTCCTTTCACTATCTAATTGTCAAAACAATACAAGTTCACTACCAATAGATGGCCTTTTATAAGGATTAAGATTCCTTATATTTGTATTTACTTGCTTATAATCCTCAACAAGAAATAAATCAACTATTTGTAAACAAAACAAGGATAATTATGAATTTCTCCTTCGCTCACTTAGATGAATGAAAGTTCTTGCATTTATAGTTGATATTCCATAGGATGAAAGGAAAGGAGAAATGAATCAAATTGGGAAACCCAAACATATGCAACTGTTGAGTTTCCCCATTTTCACATCATTGAGTGTAGAACCCTCGCTATTTACAGGAGATGATTACAGAACGCCATGCTAATTGTGCAACCACAGGTGCCTACAAGTAGTGGTTACCCAACTATTAATTTTTGAAGAGAAAAAAATTCTATAACCATTCGATCGGTTTTGTAACCGTTGCATAGTCATCACACATAACAAAACAAGAAATGACTTATTTTACATCATTTGAAGGTATCTAGATCACTTTCAGCCTAACTTAACCATTTTCTAGAATAATGAACATGTTGAGGGTATCCATAACAAATTTTAGTAAGAGATTACATAGAATTGGGTACTTCTAAATCAATTTTGGATCAATCATGTGCGATGCCACTAATAAGAAATGGAGGATCATCAACATGGAATAATAATCCTTTAATCATATCATCTTCAAGGAACTATTTGGATGTAGATTTAGATTTTTTATGGAATGGTGGTTTGAATATTGTAAATTTCAATGTTCTGAAAAAGTGGGATGGAGGGATAGTATTTTGCATCATCCATATGATAACTTTTTTCTCGAGGAAATTCTAATGCTTGGAGAGAAGCGTGCATGAGCTAACACTATTTTAGGGAATCTATTTTGTTACAAAGACATCGAAGGTGATATCCTATTTACTTGTGATTTATAAAGAAATAGTATTAATCTTTTTTATATTAGGTCTACTATGCAACAAATGTCCAACACCCTTTCAAATTTCTAAATAGGTGCTTTATTGGTGCCTCCATAATATTGGTGCCCTACACAACAATGCTTAGTTTCTCTAAGATTTAACTTGGAATTAATTTAAGTGGGGAAGGGATACAAAGGAAACACACTCATATAAAAATCAATAAATAAAAAAATTTATAGGCCAACCACTTATATTTATTGTGTTTTCCTCATTGATATAAAGAGCACAATATATCTAGGTTTATATGTTGTCATGGGCTAAGCCTACAAATGAATGAAATATTTTTTTAATGAATGAGAACATTATAATCATAAAAAAATTCCCAAACACACCAAAACTCATATATGACTTGGTGTAACCAAAAACACTTTGGCAGAATGAAACAAGATTCTTTTGTGAATGATAACAATATAAAAGAGAAGAGGTAAAGGATAAGCAAGACAATATACTTTCTCCACAAGCAATCAACTAATATGTTTGTAGGAGGGCCACTTATGATGTGGTGTCATCTCTATTCACATAAGGATATTGTTATACTAATAAGGAACATGAAATCATCGGGTTAATATTATGAAAATAAAAAATGGAAACTAGGGTAGTAGATACTCCTATAGCAAAAATATGACACCCAATTGAAAATCAAACCCATAGATAAGTGATTTGAGAGGAGAAGGTCAAGTAGGAAAATATATGTCTTACCCTTATTGGCAAAAGGATCATGGTATATTGGAGTTTATATGTTATTATGGGAAGCAATTCCATGATACAATAAACGACATATTTGTTTTGTTGTAGTAAGACATGTTTATAACATGTAATTGAATAAAATTTTAATTAGTATTATGAATCCACAAAAGAGAAGAGGGTAACTTGAACAAGAAAACGTACTCTTCTTCCAACAAATCAGCCCTTATATTCAAAAGAGGGCAATGTCTATTATAGTATCACCTCATTGAGATAAGAATCTTGGTATAATTCAATTAATATTATGTAGATTAAAAATAGAAACTTAACCCCATAAAATTAACCACTAAGCATAACTCTTAAAACTCAATGGTTAATAATAAGATCATATATAATTGATCTTTGTAGTGTCCACTTCCTTTGACAACCTTTTATACCGATCATGACACTTTCGACCATATTATGGAAATTATTATAGTTTTGATTTAGTATGATGTTAGATATTTGATCGTCGATTATTGTTGACTCGATTCTTATATGATGCATGATAATTATTAAAGACACTTTATATATTGATGATGTTATCTTGTTGGACATCGTTATATGACGGATGTTGTTTGGATTTGTGATATTTGGATATTGTTAGTAGACCTAGAAATGGAAAATTATTGGATAAAAATATAGTTGTTGATAAAACTATAAATGATATTGTTAGATTGCTTTGATGTGGTTGTGGTTCATATATCTAGATGATTTTAGATTTTTAATTGTATTTATATTATTTTAGATGTTCTGATATGGCCATGAGGCCAAAGGAGGTATTTAGATATTTGCAGTTAAAATTATCACAACAAACATTGAGCGATTGGAGACCAACCACATTAGAATTCTAGATGAATTTCAACAAGGTCATCATGGCAACTAGTTTTGTTTGAGAATTTTGTGTGTGTGTTAGGGATTTCCATGGGGGATCACCTTTAAATGTGACAAAGGGATTTTATGTCTTTCTTTTATTTGGTCCCTTTTTGTTTAATTTTTGCATGTGTTTTATGTGGTGTTAATATTGTGAGTAATCATATTGTTTAGTTAATTAATTAAAATATGTCATAAGAATGTAATTAATAGAGTTGTTGACCATATTTTAAATTTTTGTAAGAATGTGTAAGAAATGTGTAAGTAGTATGTAAGTGATGTGTAAGTTAATTTTTGAGTGTGAAACACTCCACCTTCTTAGAAATTCAAATTTTTCATTGGAGGCTGATTTTGGAGGTTTGTGGGACAAGTTAAACTTGTCCCATTCCTCTTAAATTTCCATACCAACCTTGCCTATGGTTGAAGGGTTAAATTTAGACCTTTTTATGTATTTTTACAAGTCAAGTTGAATGTTGTAATTTCACTTTTCTTCCATGATTTAATTTCATTCCTTATGGGGTATGGACTTGTTTGAGTGTGTAAGTAAATATGCCATATTATTCACCCACCTATTTATTATGCATTAGAGGATGAAGTTGACTTTTGGGGTTGGGGTTGAGGATGTGTGATGTGGCATCCTATATGGATCCACCTGATCCACTTCTCTTCCCTCTGCTATAACATTCAAATTTCTTGCCCTGTTTTGGGTTGATTAAATTTGGAGACTTTTTTTTAGGTGAATTTTCATGTTGTTTTGGGAGCGGTTGCTTTGAAGGAGTTTTGGAAAAATTGTTGCATACTTGTGCTTGGTTGTGTTTGGATTGCTTGCATTGGGATAGTGCTTACTATTTTGGAAATTGGAATAACTACATCATGGAGAGGTAAGAGCTTGACTCTTGAAATGCTCTTCTTTTAATTATGTAAAATTTAATTGTGAATGTTTTGGCATGTTTGTGGGTTGGTGGGTAGATGGCCTAGGAATGGTGTAGGAGAAGACTATGGGGTTTATTTTGTAGAAGGTATAAGTTTGTTTTGGGAGGTATATGGGTAGAGGGAGTTGGGATTTGGGTCCCACCTTATAAAGAAATGGCTTGCATTTTGCATTACTCGTTATGGGGTGCCATAAGAGGTTGGGAGGCATAATGAAATGTGAGGAATAAGGGGTACTTGGGGAGGCACAAGGAATGTCGGGGTTTTGATATACTATTTTTGGTGGGTTGTTCTCAAGTGGTGATACCCAATTTTCCCCTTTGGGAGGCATAAGCAGCATCCCCCATAGTTCTTTCTCCTTTGGTTTGCTTGATGAAGCCTTAGTATTGTTTGTCAGGTGTTAGTGTAGTTATAAAGCTGCATTCTGTTTTGGACTGTATTTTATTGTGAAAATGTTGTGTATATTTTGTGGAAGCTTGTTGTTTCCGTAGTGAGTTAGATCACATCTTCTATTGCATTGTGGTTGGGGCTTGGGGGCCAATGAAGAAGGATGGCTTCTCCTCTTCATTAGATGTCTTGGTTGGGTGGAGTCTTGCCTTTCCCCTACTCCTATTGTGATCAAATTCGAAAGATGAGAAGAATGCTTGTTGTTGTTCGGAGCTAAGAAAAGACAGTTTGACATTCCCTTGTGAAATGAAATTTCATTGTAACCTTCGACTTGAAGTGGATGTTCTCATAAATGTTTGTGATGGAAAGATGTTGTACATTTTTGCAAGTGAAAATTGAAATGTAAAAGAGTTATATTTTGTATTCATTGGAAAGAATGTGAAAGAATGATACGTGTTTGGAATAATGTATTATGTATGTAAATGGAAAAGAAGTTGTAAGAGTTTAGTTGGATTAATGAAAATGGTTTTGTCTTCTTGTCCATATGATGTTATTCCATTGGAAATCTGTGTTTAGCATACTCTATGAAATCTCTGTTTGAAAAGTGCTAATGTGAAACTCATGAAAAGAAAATATATTATTCTTCCTTGTGTTCAATAAATGATTTTGGAAGGAATAAAAGAAATAATATGTAAAATTTCCTTTTGAAATCAATAAATGAATGTAATACTTTTCTCAAATTGCATTGTAGTGTTGAATCTGATCATTTCAATGTATTGAAATCTTTTTTTGAATGGAAAAATTACATGTGAGAAAAATATAGTATTTTGTCTCTTTGAAATGTGAAAAATTTGAAATCAGAATTGCATTTGGTCTTGAATAGTTTTATTTGAATCAACTAAAATGTGTTAGATTGGAATTGGAACGTATTCTAAATACTAGGAAGAAGAAAGTGTCAAATAGACCCGTTAAAATTGATCCCTGTTATTTGAAATTTCAAAATTGGTAATCATTTAAACCAAAAATGCACAGTTCGAACCTACAACAATAAAATAAAAAATTAAATGATTGAATTGAAGTAGTAGGGCCTAAATGAATTCAAATAGACAAAAACACTTAAAGGAACATTTCAAAACTTAGCCAAATCGGGCTCAAACTGTTTTGCAGTCATTTTTCTGTCAAGAAATGGAAATGCTCAAATTGTAAATCAATCAGACAAATTGAACCTTGAAGCCTTCCTTAAATCCACCTAAGAAAAATATTCCATGTCTTTTTGACATGTTGAGAGAGGAAAAAAATCAAATTGAATGTATCTAACAAGTTAAAAATTACTAGTTTGCACTGTAAAAGCCTCGGGACGTCTTCTTAAACTTGACCCCATCAATTTTATCAAAATCTAAAATTAATGATCCCGAGTAACGAGGACGTCAAGATATTTCTAGAAAGTCCTCATTTTCCCCAAACCTAGATCTCTTTCAAAAGTTATGGCCTTCTCGAATTTATCTTCATTTGGCGTTAAAATTTTTGGAAAAATTCCTTCTTAGGGCCATGCAACCCGAATTTTTTTCCCTTAAGCACTTCGGAAAACTTTTGATATTTTCCCATCTGCCCTACCATCCCACATCCAATCAAAGGCTTCCACATTGAACCATGAGGTGTCAAAGTGGGGGATCCCTTTTAACTTAGCGCTTTCAGAAAATTTTGGGAAAATTTTCCAAATTTTCCCCCAGCCCGTAACCAATCAAGTGATGCCATGTGGCATCACGAGGCATTAGCGGAGGAATGGGTCCCTTTTTTCTTTTGCATCTTGGAAATTTTTTGGAAAATTTTCCAAGTTTTCCCGCTGTTCCCTCGGCCCGTAGCTAATCGGGGGGGTCACGTGGGATCGTGAGGTACAAACGGAGGCGTGGGTTTCTGTACCCTCTTAGCCCTTCGGGGTGTTAAGTAAATTTTCTCCCTGCTGACCCACCTTCCCCAAATTGGCTTAATAGATGCCACATGTCTTTTATGGACTCGCGGGAGTGCGGGCGCAAAGCCAACTTTTCACCCTACACGGGAGATTTTGCAAAATGTCTCCTACCGCCTTGATTCTCCCAGCGCCGACTTGTGAAGCACCGCGTGTCCTTGTGGACTGGCAAAATCGCGGGAGTGCAAATGTGGTTTTTTTGCTCCAAATGGGAATTTATTTCCAAAATTCCCCCGCGGCCCGCCAACCCGCCCTTTGGGCAAATTTTCTCCCTAGGCTCGCAGGCCCGCTCTTGGGGAAACTTTTCACCCCAAGGCCCGTCGGCCCATAACTTGAGAAATATGAGGAGTTAGGAGGACTTATTTATATCACTGGAAAGGTGAGGAAATTTCCTATCCAATGGAAGTAATTTAGGAAAAATTTGAATGTGTTAAGGGTGAGAAAAATCAAGTTGAATATTTAAGTCTGTTAGAGAGTAGATATGGTGAGGAATTTCCTATGAACCTAATTGAAACTTCTAACACTAAATTTTAGACATTATGACCTCTAATAATTATTAATAAGAGAAAATTATACTCTAGTAGACTAGAATTGTTTTGGAGCCTGTTAGTGAAAACTATTCTCTTGTAACTTGGTTGTAGATTCCTTTAATAAAAAAAATTATTCCAAAATTTTCCTAACTAATCCTAGGTTGTTCTTGGGTCTCAAGTGGGTTGTTTTTAATGAGCGTTACACTTGGTATTAGTGCAAAGTGGTTCCAAATCCTGGACCATTGGGCACACTAGAAAACTTGAGACATGAAACTTAGACCTAGCAAAGTTTTAAATCTAGAAAACAACTTAGTTTATAAATTACATCTTTTAGTAAACGTGAAAATGAATAAAACTTAGGAAAACTAAATCTCATTTTGTTACGTGTAGGAGGTGCATATTAAATGAGGAGTATTTTAACATAGACCTAGACATACCACCACCATATCCTATTATAGCAGCCATCCTACCCCAGATTTTGTAGACTCTTCAGGATGTTAATGCCGCTTTACGCGGAGGATCAGTAGGAGGTCATGCAGCCAAACATGACAGAGTCCCTTCTATTGAGGGTCAGGTATCTCCTCGTCCCAGTGAGGAGCATGAGGAGAGAACTCCCATGAAGAGTCAGCCAGGGGTGATTTATCACAAAGGGAGTAGGGTGACCGAGTTTCAGGACATAGAGAGAGGTCTCAGAGCCCTAGGCTTAGGGATGAGCATACAGAGAGACCTAGAGGCCATCAAACCTTAGCTCCAGATCACATCAGGGAGATCCTGAAGCTTTGACCATCAAATTATTTTAGTGACATAGGTGGATTTAAAGCAGAGGCCTAGTTGGTGAGCTTGAGCGGATGCTTCAAGCTCTGTCCTTATTCTAGCAACACAAAAGCTTGTGTTGCAATCCATCTACTAAGGGATGGAGATGGTGTTTGGTGGAGGACAAAGGAGCAGAAGCTCCATGTTGATTCTGAGATAGTTAACTAGGAGCTCTTTGAGGAGCGTTTCGAGAAAATATTTGTCACGAAGGTTCATACAATAGCAGATAGATGAGTTTCATGACCTCTGACAAGCATCACTTCCAGTGGTGAGTATGAGAGTAGATTTATGGATCTACTCCAGTATGTTGATTACATGCAAGATGAGTAGGTGTGGATCCATAGGTTCATCTCGGGGCCTGAATCTAGACATTGGAGGTGCAGTGTGGATCCATTGTCCATAGACATTAGCTGAGGCCATCGAGAAGGCCTATATAGCAGAGGAGACTCGGGGAAAGACCCAACAGAGGCTAGAGACCGAGTTCGGAGCCACATACTGCAGATGCGGGATGGAAGATCGAGGGGTTGGAACCTCTTGCTTATGGTGGATAGGGTTCAAACATAGTCATATTTTAGAACCCAAAGTAGTAGAAATAGTCCCACCCACCTTATAGACCTCCTCAGAGGTTTGATGCATGACAGGTTGGAGAATGGGGCCTCCTCCCAGGGGTCCCATCGGGACACAGGTTCCAGGAGAGATCACTCAATAGGAGCTCACCAAAGACAAACCTCAAAGAGACCACGGTTACATCATCAGGATCCACACCATAGACCTCCAGAGTACCGACTGGACTTGCTACATAGGGGAGAGGATCATGAGGATGTTTTGGTTGTGGTGTTACTGGAAATTTTTGGAGAGACTACCCACAAAACCCTAATAACAAGGGTAAGACATAGATCTCAGAGCCTACTATTGGTGATATGGGGTGCATTCATAGGATGTATGCAGTGGTTGAGAACCACTAGGCAGAGCATCAGAGTATAGTTATTGAGACCACAGGTAGCATTGGTGGTATTCCTACCTCCATCTTGTTTGATTTTGGTTCTTCTGATTCTTTCATTACACCATCTTTAGTAGAGTGATGTAGGCTAGTGGTAGTTAGGTAGGGTCATAGTTGGGATGTTGAGATGGCTTCTGGAGCCAAGATCTCTATAGACTCCTTAGTTAAGGAGTGTGTGGTGGATTTGGGACCTTTCACCACTACCTCAGATCTCCATATCCTTCCTTTGGGCTCATATGGAGTCATCTTGGGTATGGATTGGTTGTCTGCACACAAGGCCAGAGTGGATTGTTACCACAAGATTATATCTTGTGTAGATGATTTGGGAGTTGAGTTAGTGATTTCAAGGGTCAGGAGACCCATTTCTATTTCGTACCATCTCTGCTATGCAGCTTAAGTGGTGTGTATGATGGGGTTGCTATATGTATGTTGTTACAGTCAGTGATAGATTAGAGGATGGGTCTAGTGGACCATCACTAGATGATCACCCCATTTTGAGAGAGTTTTTATGTCTTTTTGGGGGACCTATCGGGGTTACCATCCCCACGTGAGATTGATTTTCATATAGATCTAGTTCCTGGAGCAAAGCCTATCTCACGAGCACCTTATCGAATGACCACACTAGAGCTCTGTGAGCTCAAGTTGCAGCTTGAGGGCCTTTTGGAGAAAGGCCTTATCCATCCTAGTGTATCCCCTTGGGGTGCACCAATGATCTTTGTGAAGAAGAAGGATGGATCCTTGTGGTTGTGTATTGATTACCGCCAACTAAACAAAGTAACAATTAAGAATCGTTATCCCCTTCCATGTATTGATGATATGCTTCATCGGATGAAGGAGCCATGATTTTCTCTAAGATTTATTTTCCCTTGCATTAAAGTAGAATGTGGTAGGTAGTTTAGGAGAAAGAACCATCTTTTCTCGGAGGTCTATCTTAAGTAGCAAGTCCCACAACTTGGAGATAGTACCCATGTTATCCAATCACACCGTGAGTTCAAGTATATGCACTTGTATAAACATAGGGTGCTTTGTGATTCGGTGAGAACAGTATCACAACAAACATTGGGCGATTGGAGACCAACCACATTGAAATTCTAGATGAATTCAACAAGGTCACCATGGCAACTAGTTTTGTTTGTGCGTGTTGTGTGTGTTAGGGATTTCCATGGGGGATCACCTTTAAATGTGACGAAGGGATTTTATGTCTTTATTTTATTTTGTCCCTTTTTGTTTGATTTTTTCATGTGTTTTATGTGGTGTTAATATTGTGAGTAATCATATTGTTTAGTTAATTAATTAAAAGATGTCATAAGAATGTAATTAATATATTTGTTGGCCATGTTTTAAAGTATTGTAAGAATGTGTAAGTAATGTGTAAGTGAATATGTAAGTGATGTGTAATTTAACTTTTGAGTGTGAAACACTCCACCTTCTTGGAAATTCGAATTTGTCCTTGGAGGCTGATTTTGGACGCTTGGGGGACAAGTTAAACTTGTCCCATACCTCTTAAATTTACATACCAACCTTTCCTATGGTTGCAGGTTTAAATTTAGACCTTTTTCGTATTTTTACAAGTCAAGTTGAATGTTGTAATTGCACTTTTCTTACATAATTTAATTTTAGTCCTTATGGGGTATGGACTTGTTTGAATGTGTAAGTAAATTTTTCATATTATTCATCCACCTATTTATTATGCATTTGAGAATGAAGTTGACTTTTGGGGTTTGGGTTGAGGATGTGTGATGTTTCATCCTACATGGATCCACCTCATCCTCTTCTCTTCCCTCTTCTATAAAATTTAAATTTCTTGCCTTGTTTTGGGTTGCTTCACTTTGGAGACTTCATTTTTAGGCGAATTTTCTTGTTGTTTTGAGAGCTTTTGCTTTGAAGGAGTTTTCGAAAAATTGTTGCATACTTGTGCTTGGCTGTGTTTGGATTTCTTCCATTGGGATAGAGCTTGTTTTTTTGGAATTTGGAATAACTCCATCATGGAGAGGTAAGAGCTTGGCTCATGAAATGCTCTCTTTTATATATGTAAATGTTAATTTGTGAATGTTTTGGCGTGTTTGTGGGCTTTTAGGTAGATGGCCTAGGATTTCTTATTTTTAATGAGGGTAGATGTATTTAAATAAAAGAAACATATTCGGCTCCAGTCAGTTAATGCTCATTCCCGTCAAATGACAGAAAACACCGCGGACCCAAAATAGCTGCCACACTCAGAAGCCCATAACTTTTGCATTTCTCAATGAAATCACACAAAATTGGTACTGTTGGAATTGTGGCTCCAAGACCGATGTACAAAAATCAATAAATTCCATATTTGATGAGATATTGATGTGGAGTTTTCACAAAATGTGGCCAGGTTCATAACAGTGTTTTATTTGGTGGTTGGGAGTGCAATTAAGAGGCATGGTCATCATTCTTTCTCTGCTGCAGCACCTGGGACAGTATGGGGAGCCTTTTGCAAGTAATATATAATCATTTTACTCCATTTAATGCCTCTTACAAGTGGTTGAAGGACAGATTTCAGGATTTCCATTTTCCCTTCTCTTTCTCTTCTCATTTTTTCTATAAATTGGAGTGTTGGGCTCATTGTAAAAGAGAGGTAGTTTTTGTAGCAAAGCTCTGCCAAAATTGCTTTGTGAAGCTGATGTGTTACAAGCCCTTTTTGTGGACTCCTTGCATGGTGATCCAGGCCCTTTTCTTGTAACCAATTGAACTGTGCATATCAGGAAGCAATAAAATATAAGTTTGTGGATGCATCTTCCCCTGTTGTGTTTTCTTGCATTCTTCTTTCCCCCTTCAACCTTGATTACAAGAATATTGTGTCTATTATTATGATCTTGCAAGAATCCATTATCATTGTGTATGTTTGAGATATTGTTGTAAAATACATTTTGTTAGATTATGGAGAACTGTCATCACCCCTTCTAGCGTGCGCTTTGCTTCTATATCTCATGCATTCGAAAACTAATCTCACACCCTTCTTTTCTGGTGTATCACCGCTTTAGTGTAGGATTTCATTTTATGCATTCTCTCTCCCTGGTCCCTTGGAAATTTAAATTAGAATAGTTATTTTCCCTTGCATTAGAGTAGAATGTGGCATGTAGTTTAGGAGCAAGAACTAGCTTTCTCTGGAGGTCTATTTCAAAGTAGCAAGTCCCACAACTTGGAGATAGTACCCATGTTATCCAATCACACCGTGAGTTCAAGTATATGCACTTGTATAAACATAGGGTCTTTGTGATTCGGTGAAACAGATATCACAACAAACATTGGGCGATTGGAGACCAACCACATTGAAATTCTAGATGAATTCAACAAGGTCACCATGGCAACTAGTTTTGTTTGTGCGTGTTGTGTGTGTTAGGGATTTCCATGGGGGATCACCTTTAAATGTGACGAAGGGATTTTATGTCTTTATTTTATTTTGTCCCTTTTTGTTTGATTTTTTCATGTGTTTTATGTGGTGTTAATATTGTGAGTAATCATATTGTTTAGTTAATTAATTAAAAGATGTCATAAGAATGTAATTAATATATTTGTTGGCCATATTTTAACGTATTGTAAGAATGTGTAAGTAATGTGTAAGTAATATGTAAGTGATGTGTAATTTAACTTTTGAGTGTGAAACAATCCACCTTCTTGGAAATTCGAATTTGTCCTTGGAGGCTGATTTTGGACGCTTGGGGACAAGTTAAACTTGTCCCATACCTCTTAAATTTACATACGAACCTTTCCTATGGTTTGCAGGTTTAAATTTAGACCTTTTACGTATTTTTACAAGTCAAGTTGAATGTTGTAATTGCACTTTTATTACATGATTTAATTTCATTCCTTATGGGGTATGGAATTGTTTGAGTGTGTAAGTAAATTTGTCATATTATTCATCCACCTATTTATTATGCATTGGAGAATGAAGTTGACTTTTGGGGTTGGGGTTGAGCATGTGTGATGTTGCATCCTACATGGATCCACCTCATCATCTTCTCTTTTATCTTCTATAAAATTCAAATTTCTTGCCTTGTTTTGGGTTGCTTCACTTTGGAGACTTAATTTTTAAGAGAATTTTCTTGTTGTTTTGGGAGTTTTTGCTTTCAAGGAGTTTTCAAAAATTGTTGCATACTTGTGCTTGGTCGTGTGTTTGGATTTCTTGCATTGGGATAGAGCTTGTTGTTTTAGAATTTGGAATAACTCCATCATGGAGAGGTAAGAGCTTGGCTCATGAAATGCTCCTCTTTTATATATGTAAATGTTAATTGTGAATGTTTTGGCATGTTTGTGGGCTGTTGGGTAGATGGCCTAGGAATGGTGTAGGAGAAGACTATGGGGTTTATTTTGTGGGAGGCATAAGTGTGTTTTAGGGAGGTATAAGGGTGGAGGGAGTTGGGATTTGGGTTCCACCTTACAAAGAAATAGCTTGCATTTCTTTACTCGTTATGGGGTGCCATAAGAGGTTGGGGAGGCATAAGGAAATGTGAGGAATAAGGGGTACTTGGGGAGGCACAAGGAATGTCAGGGTTTTGATATACTATTTTTGGTGGGTTGTACTCAGGTGGTGATACCCAATTTTCCCCTTTGGGAGGCATAAGCAGCATCCCCCATAGTTCTTTCTCCTTTGGCTTGCTTGATGAAGCCTTAGTATTGTTTGTCATGTGTTAATGTAGTTGTAAAACTACATTCTGTTTTGGACTGTGTTTTATTGTGAAAATGTTGTGTGTATGTTTTGTGGAAGCATGTTGTTGCCATGAGTTGGATCACATCTTCTATTGCATTGTGGTTGGGGCTCGGGGCCAATGAAGAAGGATGGATTCTCCTCTTCATTGGATGTCTTGGTTGGGTGGAGAGCGTTGCCTTTCCCCTACTCCTGTTGTGATCAAATTGGAAGAATGAGAAGAATGCATGTTGCTATTTTGGAGCTAAGAAAAGATAGTTTGACATTTAGTTGTGAAATGAAATTTCATTGTAACCTTCCCACTTGAAGTGGATGATCACATAATTGTTTGTAATGGAAATATGTTGTACAATTTTCCAAGTGAAAACTGAAATGTAAAAGAGTTATATTCTCGTATTCTATTAGAAAGAATGTGAAGGAATGATACATGTTTGGAATAATGTATTTTGTAATTAAATGGAAAAGAAGTTGCAAGAGTTTAGTTGGATTAATGAATATGGTTTTGTCTTGTCCATATGATGTTATTCCATTGGAAATCTATGTTTAGAATACTCTATGAAATCTCTGTTTGAAAAGTGGTAATGTGAAACACGTGAAAAGAAAATATGTTATTCTACCCCGTGTTCAATAAATGATTTTGGAAGGAATAAAAGAAAGAAGATGTAAAATTTTCTTTTAAAATCAATAAATGAATGTAATACTTTTCGCAAATTATATTGTAGTGTTGAATCGATGATTTCAATGTATTGAAATCTGTTTTGAAAGGAAGAAATGCGTGTGAGAAAAATACAAAGTATTTTGTCTCTTTGGAATGTGAAAAATTTGAAATCAGAATTACATTTGGACTTGAATCATTTGATTTGAATCAACTAAATTTTTTTAAATTGGAATTGGAATGTATTCTAAATACTAGAAAGAAGAAAGTGGCAATAGACCTAGTAAAATTGTTCCCTATTATTTGAAATTTCAAACCGACAATCTTTTAAACCAAAAATGCACAGTTCAAACTTGCAACAATAAAATAACAAATTAAATGATTGAATTAAATTAGTAGGGCCTAAATGAATTCAAATAGACAAAAACACTTAAATGGAACATTTCAAAACTTAGCAAAATCGAGCTCAAACCGTTTTGAAGGCGTTTTTCTTTCAAGAAACGGAAATTCTCAAATTGCAAATACATCAAATAAATTGAACCTTGAATCCTTACTTAAATCCACCTAATAAAAATCCTCCATGTCTATTTGACATCTTGAGAGAGGAAAAATATCAAATTGAACGGATCTAAAAAGTTAAAAATTACTAGTTCGCATTCAGAAAAGCCTGCAGATCGTTTTCTTAAAATTGACCCCTTAAACTTTATCAAAATCAAAAATTAATGATCCCTGAGCAAAGAGGACTTTAAAAGCTTTCCAGAAAGTCCTTGTTTTCCCCAAACTGAGCTCTATAAAAAGTTACGGCCTTATAAATTTTTCTTCATTTGGCATTAAAATTTTGGGAAAAATTTTCTTGGGCACGCAGCCCGAATTTTTTCCCTTAAGCACTTAGGAAAAAATTTTGATTTTTTTTTCAAATTTTCCCCGCTGCCCCGCAGTCAATCAAAGGTTGCCACATGACACCATGAGGTGTCAGTGGGGGGGTGGATCCCCTTTTTAACTTAGCGCTTTAAAAATTTTGGGAAAAATTTCCAAATTTTCCCTGTAGGCCCGCAACCAATCAGGCAATGCTAAGTGGCGTCACGAGGCATCGGTGGAGGAACAGGTCCCTTCTTTTCTTTTCAGATCTCATTTTTTTTGGAAAACTTTCCAAGTTTTCCCGTTGTTCCATCGGCCCGCAACCAATCGAGAGGCTACCACATGGCATTGCGAGGTTGGCAGAGGCGCGGGGCTCTTTACCCTCTTAGCCTTTTAGGGCATTAAGTCAATTTTCTCCCCACCGCCCCATCTTCCCCTCGTTGGCTTAGGAAATGCCATGTGTCCCTTATAGACTTATGGGAGTGTGGGCGCAAAGCTGACTTTTCACCTCGCACGAGAGAATTCACAAAATGTCTCCCGCCACCCCGTTCTCCCCGCGCTAACTTGTGAAGCACCACTTATCCTGTGGAATGGTGGACTCGTGGGAGCACGGGCACAAATGTGGTTTTTTTCCCCACATGGGAATTTATTTCTAGAATTCTCCCCACGGCTCGCCAACCCGCCCTTTGGAAAAATTTTCTCCCCCCGGGCCCGCAGGCTTGCCCTTGGGGAAAATTTTCACCCCAAAGCCCGCTGGCCCATAACTTGAGAAATATGAGGAGTTAGGAGGGATTCTTTATATCATTAGAAAGGTGAGGAAATTTACTATCCAATGGAAGTAATTTTGAAAATTTCGAATGCATTAAGGGTGATAAAAATTAAGTTGAAACTTTAAACCTGTTAGAGAGTGAGTATGGTGAGGAATTTCTCTCTGAACCTAATTGAAATTTGTAACCCTAAATTTTACACCTTATGACATCTAATAATTATTAATAACAGAAAAGTATACTCTAGTAGATTAGAATTGTTCTAGAACCTGTTAGTGATAGTTGTTGTCTTGTAACCTGGTTGTAGATTTCTTTAATAAAAAAAATTTATTCCATAATTTTCCTAACTAATCCTACGTTGTTTTTGGGTCTCAAATGGGTTGTTTTTAACGGGCATTACAATCTTCTTATTATTAAAAATTGTGGAAAAAGTCTTAATAAAATTATAAAATAAAACGAATTAGTAACAAATTTAATAAATATATTATAATGTTATTTTATTTTTATTGGGACTAAACAAATACAATGGATAAGGACATTCATGCCCATATTAAAGGTGAAGATTACATTTTAAGTGTAGTGGACATTTATGCCCTTTATTAAAGTGGAGATTACAGTTTCTATGTACACTTGTCAGTAAACATATATTTATATCATACTTTATCTAAAAGAACTTAAATTTTAAAGAGACTTATATCAACAAACCATCATCATAACCATTAAACAACCACAAATCTTATATAAGAAAGAAATTCAAAACAAATGAACCAGACTATGATAATTTCTTATTAAAAGAAAGTATATTGTTGCACATCCATAATCTCATATCCGTGACTGGAGATACATAAAAATTTGGAGAGTGTCGAAATCGTAACCAGGGTAACGCAAGCATCTGGATCCCTATCCATGAATTGGCTCTTCTTTTAGAAGTGGTCTGAGTCTCCTACTTAAAATGATAGTTTTTTTCAAAGGTAACAGGGTGTTCGAGTTACGTACGCATGCTTAAAAATGGTGACAGCTATTTCTTTGAACGATTGTCTACTCTCAAACTGTAAAAGCGAAGTCTTTCCACAATTATCTGGTGTTAACAAAAGCAAAAATGAATTTACACGCAATAAATATGCATCTGTCACTTTGCAAGTCTCCATCGCCAGCAAACAGTAATATTCCCCTCCATTCCCTGAGATCTCGCTCAATCCCACCGCGTAAAAAAACAGGATCCTTATATGAAAAATACCAGAAGACAATATTCTCATTACACCCACATCAGTAAAACGGAACATCGATACATTTACGTTGCAGAGTATGTAAAGTGATACAGAAAAAATGATACAATAAAACGAAACATCGATACAGATGCAGAAACTGAACATGTTCAGAACCCAGATATAATAATGTAGTATAACACAAGACCTCCCAACATATAAATACCAAAATGCCCACACAATATGGCGCTGCCATTTCTGTTACCGGAACCACCGTGGTGATAGAAACCCACAGGACGACCTCGCCCCCTTCCCCTTCCGCCTCCTTTGGCCACTCTCAGATTTTCTCGTACATAATAGTATTTACCCTCGGAAATTTCTGTAAAAACATGAATAACAAACGATCAAAATTGAATCCATAATCCCCTAAAGTAATAGCAAATACAAAGGTTTCTTACGGAGTGTATCTGACACAGCAAAACTGGTATTTGCAGCACCGCCACTGTAAGAACTGATGTTGGCTGCAGCAGAGACTGTGGAGATCCAAAGCGTGAGAATCGTAAGGAAAACGATGACGAACAATTTGAGAAGGGCTGCCATGTTTATTATGGCGGAGTAGATCTGGTTGCTTCCAAGATGAGAGTTTTGTATTTCGAGAGGGTCGTGCAAATAACCCACACAAGAACTACGCTTCGTGTCATTGAAAAATAATATAAAGCTATTTGTAGGGACTTTGCCGCGGATTAAAAGAATAACAATTTTATTATTTTATAGATTTGATCGAAAGGGAACGACGTTTAGGGTTTTGGATTGAGCATTACCATAATGAACAATTTTAGAAATTTATTTAATGCTTTGTATAATAATAGTTAAATGTGTAGACATCTTGTCGCGTCACTTTTAAGGACTTGGGCATTTTTTCGTTTTCCTTGTCATTTGTAGATGAATAATTAATTGTGTATTTATTAAAATTTATCTTAAAGTGGCTTCAATTGTACCTCACGAAATTATCAATATTGGATTACATGAAAACATCAATAATTTGGAGCGATACATATAGAAAATGAATATATATACTTTTATTTAAAAATAAAAATTATTTTTCTTAATAGTATTATATAAATATAAACATTTATTTTTGGTACATAGTGTTAGTGTATTATTATTGGTTTGAGTTATTACTATGTGTTTCTTTATGTCATTAGACTTTCTATGTTTATGTTTGTGTCATTAATTTCGACTTTTCTTCTTATCTCTTATCCTTTTCTCCCCTTTATTAATCTATTTTGTCTCTCTATTTATCTTTTTATTTACGGTGATATTTTTCTCCTTCCTCTTAGGTTTTCTCTCCTCCCCAAATTTTGGCTTGATTTGGGGTTGCAATCTTTTCATAGTTCTTTAGAGAAATGTACACATATATTTTTGTGATCAAATAGGCCAATTTAATGGTTGGTTCCACTTTCTTTGGGATTTGTGACTTTGTTGTCACCCTTCGTGTCTATTGGATGTTGTTTTGCATGTCAATAGGGTCTTAGTTTGAATTCCAAAAGTGTATAAATACATATGTGCATTAGTACATTTAGGAAACAATAAGCATATTATACATTGAATTATTAATTTTCTCAAGAGTGATATTGAAGTAATAAGAGAAGATTCCATTTTTTCATAAGCATCTCTATGCCAAAATTCCAATTCAAGTATTTAGATATCCATTCTAACCTATACTAGTTGTTGCAATCATTGAAAAGATAAGGATTGGGACACTTGCATACAATAGAATGACCAATATTGATTGATGTTTGAAAATTTTCAAATCATCTCGAGAGGATTGATAATAATGGTGGGATAACATATGAACTTATTGACATCCTTCATTTTTATCGATGTTGGATATAGTTGATCATAAATTATGGTTTTTAGAAAGGGGGTCATACTTCTATTGATTTTTTTAAAAATAAACAAACCGAGAGATGCTTTTATAGATTACGAAGAAAAATTTGCATATTTTCCACACAATTGGATTCACCTTGCATAGACATATCCATATTCCTAATCCCTAAATTTAAAAGGGCCCCTCACACTATGATACGAATATTTAATGTGTTGTATAATAATGCCTACACTTTTACACCGATAGGTATGAACTCAAGTAGAGGAAGGTTTGAAATATCTAGCAACAACGATGTTCAATCGATGGTCTCCCACTTTTTGTGCCATTAATGAAGAAAAAACAAGGTTAAATTTTTATCATAGGAACTTCTTCAAGTATGGTAAGCTCAAGATGTTCATCAAGAACCTCAATTGCTCTTACGGTGCCATACTTTTTGGCATAACAACATCCTCTAGAATATTACATTGTCACAACAATTGGGAGAAGGTAACTTAGATCACATATATGAGATGATGAATCCCCTACGTCCTTCTAACCAATTGCGATTTTTATGGGGTCAATGTTTGGTTTTTGGGAGGTATAACATTCCACATAACTTATTCAACACTCTACCTCTCTATTGTTCACCTTTAGGTGGCCAGTTTATTGCATCATTTCTATTGGCTTCCTCATCCACAAAATATTGTGTATTTTTTTGAGGTCCTCAAACTTTATTTTGAGATGGCATCGCCACTTCATGTTGTTCCCCTCATAAGTGTGTTGCTTAGTACCTAATTAACAAGAGGAGTAGTATAATATTCGAAAACAAAACTAGTAAGAACTATTATGATATTTAAGTCAAAACCACGAGGATAATAATCTTTTATTTCTTTTATTTCTTCAATTTTGTTCTCATTTTCTTTTTCCCACTCTTTCAGCTTTTACATGAAAAACTTAGATGTCACAACTCTACATTTTTTGTTTTTGTACAATAATGGCATTTTTTGAGGAAATGTTTTTAACTTTTCCCACTTGTTTAGTTGTGAATTTCTTACAATATAGGACTGTAATGCATAATTTTTAGTGTAGGGATGATTTCAAGAGTAAGGTAAAAGAGGGATAAAGCATGTAAAATCCTACCATTATATTTTATGTTTTTTTAACATTATTAAATTTTTTTAAATTGGAGGGGTTTTTCAATTGTGTCTATAAAATGTTAAGGATAATTTTACAACATATATTGTTACTAAAGGATTAAATTTCTATAGAAGTGCATAGGTAATAATAGAATGATTTTTTGTTGGATGAAGTGATGGAGATGACGTAATTTTGTGTGAATGCCACATGTTGTGCCATGTAATGGGATGATATAATCATATTCAATGGTCCCATCACACATCTAGGTGTATGTATGAACGCAATATTATTTATTTTTTGTATTATTTTATATACTTAAGTATGAAAAATATGAGTAGTTGAGGTTGTAGAAGGAATAATGGATGATTTATTCAAAACAATTTTCTTATTTTGTACAAAAAATAAATAAATACATAGGAATTATTGTAATATTCCATCAACATTCCAACAAAAGAAGAAAAACTAAGCAACATCCAGGGGCATGGATGTGTTTTTGATACTAAGATCCTAATTTACACTACAAGGTTAGATGTTTGATAATGAGCATGATGGTAGATGTCGATGCAGATGTAAGAATGAAATAATAATGTAGATTATTTTGAGGGTTATTTCAATGAAAATGTTAGCATTTGTTTAAGCATTAGTTTAATCCATTGTTGTTAATGGACAATTAATAGCAAGTTGAATCGCCCTCTCTCCTCTCTCTCCCGCATTTGACCTTTATAAGGCTTGGCACTCTTGTTTGAGAAAACACGCATTGAATGAATATCATTCTATCTTCTGCAATTAAACTCTTGCCATCATTGGTATCAGAGCGTCAAGTCTTTCCTTGGCATGGAGTTCGACCTTCTTGGCGTGGTGTGTAGGAGAAATCAGACCTGTGTATTGTCCAACATTAAACTGCAGGCGCCCAGATTATTGTAGGCTGAGCATTCTGTTTGGAGATTCGATAAAAGAAGAGAAGAAGACGTTTTGCTGTCAGCGCTGGAGATAAAAGGAGAAGACGTTTTTTTTATATACCCTGTTGCAGTTAGTCTAAAATGGTTTTGGTGAATTAGTAGTGGCGGCCTCATTCTAATTGGTATTTTTCTCGACAGTTTTATTGAATGGAATCATTCTGTTCTGCTTTCTTTTATCTAGCAATTGGTGTAAGCAGGACGTGTCTGCACAATTAAAATGTGTAGCATATAGAAAAGCGTGGCAGTTTTAAGGCATAGAAGTTTAGTATAAAATCAGTGTGTGCTATGCGTGGAGGAGCTTGAGCAGCGTGGCAAGGCAGAGGTGCCAAAGCGCAGCGAAGGGAGGCAACTGCCATCATTGTGGAACCGCGACAACGACAGGATTAGCGTGTTTACCTGCATTCTAATTGGATTTCTACTATTTCCATAGTAAGGTAATTTACTTCCTACTTCACCATTTTTTTCGTTTCTCCAGTAGTTATTATGGACATTCACTTGGAAAAATACTCGGGGTTAAACTTTCATACATGGAAGGTGAAGATTCAAATGCAACTTATGCATAAAAACTTATGGGGTATAGTAGATGGGAAAGAGAAAAAGCCCACAGACGCCGCCAAATTAGCAGAATGGCAGTGCAGAGATGATAAAGCAAAAGCCATTATTGGCCTTGCTCTCTCCGATTCTGAACTCCATCATGTTGATCTCAATAAATCTTCCAAGGACATGTGGGATAATTTAAATCAATTATTTGGAGCTGAAAGCAGTGAACGCGAAGTTTTCCCTAAAACTTCAGTTATATAGATTCAAAATGGAAGAAAGCGTTTCTATGTCTAGTCACATTAATAATCTTCGGTCTCTGCTCCAACAACTAGCAGAAGTCAAAGCTGTGATAGAAGATGAGGATGCCAAAGCTATCCTATTAAACAATCTATCTTCCAAATACAACAATGTTGTTTTTACTCTCAGTCAAATTCAGTCTAAATCTCTAGATGACATGATCGCGGCTCTTCTCGCAGAGGAAAAATGCATAACTGACGATGTTGCAGAAGGTGATACTCAACAAGTAAGTGCACTTTATTCCACAAATAGAAAATTTCATAGGAGATCAGATAAAAATAAACTAAGGCCTAAACAAGAGATTGAATGCCACTATTGTCAGAAGAAAGGTCATACAATGTGGAACTATCATATCCAAGCAAGAGATGTTCTACAAGGAAATATAAAACACAATGGAGCTAATACTGCTCATACAGAAGATCCACAAGATTCTGACGAGAGTGAGGAAGCTGTTGATGAGATTGGCTTCACATCATCTCTAGTATTGTAAGCATCTGTACAGGAGGACGGAGGATAACGGAGGCTGGAGGAAATCCAGTGACCTCTTGCAAGCCGCAAGTGACGAGGCCGCCAACAGAGATATTGTGGTGAATAAGGTATTGAGGACCTATTCCTCAATTTTTGGCTTGTTTATTTCAGTTTCAGTTTTGTGTCATGTTCATGTTGTTTTTTTATTCAATAAAGTACAGATGATACGAAGTTTCCTGTTTGGGACCTTCTAATTGAAGAGCGTCGTGGGGAACATAAAAGCACTAAAAGCAGCACATGGTACTCACCCTGGGTTCGTGGTAATCCTGTAAAACCACCGAGGTATCATCCTCTTGGGTTCGTGGTATGCCTGTAAAACCACCGAGGTAAAATCCTCTTGGTTCGTGGTAAGCCTGTAAAACCACCGAGGTGAACAGTCGGAAAGTGTTCCTGTCCCTCTAGGTTTCTGGTCAACCTTAGAAAAACCATGTGAGACCATGTAGGCACATGCTCGTGTGAAGACCCTCTTTGCGGTGTTCTCTTTAAGGGGGACCTATCATCAGGAAATGTATCTTTGTACGAACAATGTATTAAGGGGGGGAATGTTAGCATTTGTTTAAGCATTAGTTTAATCCATTGTTGTTAATGGACAATTAATAGACAGTTGTAACTGTCCTCTCTCCTTCTCTCCTCCCGCAGCCTTTATAAGGCTTGGCACTCTTGTTTGAGAAAACATGCATTGAATGAATATCATTCTCGTCTTTCGCAATTAAACTCTTGCCATTCGCAGCCTTTATAAGGCTTGGCACTCTTGTTTGAGAAAACACGCATTGAATGAATATCATTCTGTCTTCTGCAATTAAACTCTTGCCATCGAAAATAAGGAAGCTTGGGTCAAAGATGGTGCACATTTTCCATCATTTTTTATAATTTCAAATCTAAAGTAAAATATTATGTTGTAAGATGACAAAACAATGAGTTTAGATTTTGTATCGTCTCCTTTTTATTTGAGCTAGTTCTTAAGGTTATAAGAGAAAAAAATACCAAATATGGATGTGCATTTGAAATTATGTGCATGAAAGGAAGGAGTTTATGGAATCAAAAATGTAGGGGTAAGATCAGTTATGCTTCTTAAATGCAAATGTTAAGGTGTGAAGAAAAAATAGACCCTTTTTTACTATTACAATCTCGAGAGATGTTAGAATATATTACGTAAAGTTGGAAACATAAATAATGTATGATACTATCAATCACACGTGAAATATAGGATGGAAACACTAAATGGTAGGCATCAAAGAATGAAACCCGAGGGAGTGAAAAGAGGGAGAGGATGAGGGGCATTGAACAAGGGATTGAGGTAGGTGAATCGTAAGGACGAGGAAAATGAAATGGGGAACAATACAAATCTATTATTTCCTACAATTACATGTCATTTTTGTAAATAATCTAAATGAGAAAGGGGGTGTGGTGTGTTAATCATTGAGGAAACATATTTTGGATTTATCTCTAAACATAAGGTGTGGTCCATCAATACTACCAAAGTCAATAGCTATAAAGAATTTTAGCCCTTGTTTATATTTGTTATTGTTAAGCCCTTCAATTTAAAATCATCATTTTGAGGAATTGATGGATTTATCTCGTGATAATTTAAAGAGAAAAAATAGTATAATCATCAAAATGTATTACCAAATGATTCCTAACCACTAGATTTAATGAAAAATTGCACCCATGTTCTTGTGAAGGATACAAGACATGCGAGAATGGCTCTTGTAGAGTACGTATGTGCTTTATAGGTGATTTAATGCATCTTTTTCATGGTTACAATTTGAAATATAAATTTCCCCCTCTTCACCTCCTTTTTTTTTGTAAAACTGAACTCATGTAATGTATAATGATCCCTCCTTGTTGTAATGACACCATGAAAAAATGGTTGATGACTTCTCATGAGTTTTAGAGCTCAAAATTGGTCTATGTAATGTATTCTTACCATCTACCATGAATGTAGTTGTTAGTGCATCTTCAAGCAATAAAATCAGGCTTAGTGGCTCTTTTTTTCCATTTTCTCTCATTTTATATGTTCTTTCCTCCCTTTTTTAATCCTTGACATGTTGTGTGTATATATTACTTTCATATTTCCTTTTTTTATTGTTTTGTTAATGTGTGGGAAAGGTGTGGTTACAATTTTTGTATTATGGCACATATGTCTACCCTTCATCCTATGTTTTCTATCTTTCATGCCCTTTGTGGAGAGTGATCAACCCTCTTTTTCTGTTATTACTGTCCTTTTAGATTAGGATTCAACTTTCCATACATCTTTTTATAACTCTTGTACCTTTGAATGTTATATTAGGATTAGATATCTTTTTTTTTCAAAGTGTTAGGAGTAATGTCGGTGGTATATTTAGGTAGAGGAATCCAACCTTCTTCATAGGTCTATCTCAAGCCACAAGTACAACACTTGGATATAGTCTCATGTCACCTCAAAATCACGGGTTTTCTATGACTCAAGGAAAGGACCAATTTTGATCTACAACACTTTTGTCATGCTCGGTGAGAGAAATACTAAAGAGCTTTATAACTTCATTTCATCAAGGTTGATGTGTTCTTAGTGAAATACAACCTTTGGAGGCAGTTCTAAACACATCTTAGGACTCCACCGATTCAAAAAAACCCGTTATCTAATTTTAAAAACTTTTCCTTCATTCTTTCATCCATTTATTTCATTCCCTTCACCCTTCCATTCATTTTCGTGTTGTCAATTCATTCATGGCTCTCCAAAGAGGTCTTCCATTCTCTCATTTCTGTTCTTCACCTCCTCATTTACAATGGTGTAATGATAGCCCCAAATCAGCTCGAATAAAATTTCCTATCTTTCATAGAAATGGAGATCAATATCCTATTAATCACATTCAAGACATAGCCAACCATTGTTCCGTTCACAATTCCAAAAATAAAATGTTTACCTCAGACTTTTGGATTTATCATTTAGAGGTAAAACAAGAGATTGGTACAATAGTTTGGCTCCATAATCCATTTCCACTTGGGATCAGCTAGGAGAATAATTCTACAAATGGTTCAAGGAGGATTTAGATGTCATACTTCTCATGGAACATATCGACACAATACATTGGGATTCAATGGAGTTCATCTCTCGATTTCAACATCGATTCAAAAGGACCGACTTAGAATAACTCAAGAATTAAGACCCTCACAAGGTATGACATTCTTGTTTTAGTTGAAGGCCTTTGATTCGATTTGGCTATAATGATCTAAACTCTACGAGGCATCAATGTTCCTAAAGATTTTTACATTGCCATAAAACCTAATAAGATGTTCATTCAGATGGCCAAAGGAAGCCAATTCCATATTCTCACATCTTTCCCTTTTCTTCCAACACCTCTCTATCTAATAATGCAATTAATCAATGATCCCTTTCTTATCTTTCATGTCCAACTATTTTCACCATGTATGATGATTGTAGAACCATTAAAGAATGGTATGATTCGAGTGGGATGATGAAAGTGTGCTAAGTGTATAAAGGAGGGCACATGATTCAAAATAGAATCAGTTAGACTCATAGTAGGAGGATCCACATAAGGTAGAGTTTTTGTAAAAGCATAACAGAATTCAAATCATCTTGCAAATAGTCTCCTTCAAGAGGAATTCTATAGGATGACCCTATTCATAGGGTTGAGCTTCAATAAGATGGGTAAATCACAAGGTTTATCCCATTGGTCTCATAGGCCCCATGTGTAATCAAATACGGCTAGTTTAGGACCAATTTTAGATTTCCAACAATGCATGCTCGGTTCAAAGTATGAGGATGATCTACAATGCACCAAATTAAGAACAACTTGAGGAGGCATGAATGTTTTTTTTTAGTTGATATTTTGGGAAGTGGAGATGGAAAATAGTTGCAAGATAGTTTGCAACTCTCATTAAAGATCATGTTCATTGCCACATTAATTACATGGTCTAAATTTTTAAGGAGAGGAAACTACTTCTCATAGCTTGCATTAGGTTTCATTTAAATTCCTCTATTTCTAGTTAGGGTTGTTTAGGTAGGTTTTCTTTTAGTAAAAAAGTGATTTTTCACTATCTGCATGCTTTACTGGAAGCATGTATGATTTTTCCTTTTTTACATGGTTTTTATGGGATTTTATTGATGTTTGCATAGTTCAGCTTCCAAACAAGTGTTCATGGTAGAATCAGAAAGTTGAGGTCATTTATAAAGTTCAATCACTTAACCTCAAAATATCATTTACTGAGTCCAGAATTCCCCATGCCCTTTCCTTAGTTAAATTTTTATTTTTGCGATAGTTTACATTTTTAATAAAAAATCCCAAGAAATTAGCTTCAAAGAGAAACCAAGGTTATTTCCAAGATGTTCTAAGTCCATTTTTTCTTCACGCGGAGTCGAGGTAAGATTTTAAAAATTTGATCAATTTTCAATTTTTTCAGTCTCGAGTCCATGCCTAATGGATTCTCAAGGCCACTAATGTTCCATCTAGTAGTAAGATGACCCTATTGAGTTATAAAACTATTATCCAAAATAACCCATGTGATATTTTGATAACATATAATTAAATCATGGACTTAGCCAAGTTTTAATTAAACCAATGGGAAGAAACCAAGGATGCCGAGAAAAGGTAAAAAATTCAAGGTCGTGTTACACTTTGTGAAGATACAAAACATCTAAAGATGCCTCTAGATTTAAAATAGATGCAAAACATTTAAATTTTTCAAATATTAAAAACCCATGGGAAGGTAGGTGGATACGAGGTGGTATTCTACGTGATTAGAAGGGATTAGTGTTCAATGTGAGAATCCAAGTCTGCAAAATTAACAAAAGAAGACAATATTTTAGGTCCACGGTGGGGTAGAACTAAGGTAACTCAAAGATACATGTAGTAGTGTTGAAGGAGGAAATATGACACAAATATAAGGCATCGGGAGGGAGAGGTGGAAAGATTCTAACTCTTTTCAAGGTAGATGCCCCCAATAGACTTCAAATGCTAGAATGAGCTACATTAAATGAAATTTGAAGTTTTCCTAGCTTCACAACCAATGAAACATAGACACATGGGCTATGCACATGTAGGAAAAGGAAATCCTTGTGGCCTATCAAAATATGCCACATGTCACAGAGAACACTATTCATCTTCCTACTATGCACCAAAATTTAAATGATCATGGATTCGTCTCATAAACTCCATATTTAATGAAATCAAACTCTTGGAAAGATATGATCAAGACCTTCAATTTGAAATCATCATATTAAGGAAGTTTTAGAGTTTGGTGGGAGAAAATAGTCAAGAAACTAAAATGTATTCGCTATCGACTCCGAACCACTAGATTTAATGAAAAACAGTGCCCATCTCCTTCTAGGAAAGAGGACATGTGGGAATAGCCTTATAGGGTGCCCATGTGATTTACATGTGATTTAGTGGATCTTGTTGGTGTTTGCATTTTGAAATCAAGGTTTCCCTCTCTTCTCTATCTCTTTCTCTATGAAATTGGAACTCATGGAATGTAAAATGATCCCTCTTTTTTATAATGGCACCATGCCAAAAATGGTGTCTCGAATTCTCATGAGTTTCAAATCTCAAAGTTTTTCTTTATAATGTATTCTTTCCTTATGCTATGATTGTAAACATTTTTACATCTTTAAGCAATAAAAATTGTCTTAGTGGCTTTTTTCATGTCCCAAACCTATTCCATATCTCAATTTGTTCCTACCTAAATAATATATGCTATCTATGCTCCACTTTATCGTCTTGATCTTGATCACATTATAACAATCCTTGTTAGTTGATCCCTTATAGTTTAATTTTGGGTAGTTGTAGGAAAATAGGAAATTCACACAAAATCATTGATAATTGAGCCCCTTTAGTGGTTGGTCATACGAAAGGTAAAAGAAATCAATGAAATGGTTGAAATAAAAAAGTGAATATTAAATAGTTGTATATAATATAGCTTTTCCAAGGTACAAATTTTAATACTAAAATAATATCTCGTTATATGTGTTCCATTTTATTGACTTGATATTGCTTACATTTTTCATGTGACTGAAATTTACGCTGAAGACACCAAAATATAAAAGAGGAAAATCTACTAATCCACATCTTCAAAACCCAACCACAATGCTTGCTTCTTGAAGCACTTTATAGACCCCTCTTCAATTTTAAACTCAAATAAATATAATAAAGCAAGAATTGCATGAATGATCATTGTTAATTAAGTCCCTCCTACAATTGGTCATACTTTGTCTAATGACAAAAATTTTAGAGTAAGACTCCATTATTCGCCACCATCTTCCTTCCAATAGTCAATGCATGTATTAAATCATTTTTTCTAACATATTTTTAGTCAAATACGGAAACAAGCGAGCCCCATAATTATTATCACATAAAACCACCTATAAAAATAAAAATTATTTTTAAAAATTTAATTTAGATATTTACATCCAAAAAAGGCCAAGAATGGCCTATGGGATAGAAAATGAAGTTCCAAGACCAATACTTAAATGGAGAACTCAAAACATCTAGAAAAAAGAAAAAAGAAAAAGAAACAACAAATCAACTACCAGAGGGTTGAAGAATTGGGAACTGGAATAATGTACATTTTGTAACATATCTCAACCAACTTGTTTGCATATGAGATCTCTTAAGATTATTGAAATCAATCATTTAGAACTAAGAACGATATGTCTGTAATAATTTGTATTTGAGGACTTCAATTTTAGTTTTCTTTTATGGAGTTGAAATGTCTCATGAATAAACAAAGATAAACATTTATAGTCTTCATATAAAATGAGGATATTTAAATATTCATTGGAATCTCTAAAAAGACAATGGTATCTTCCATGAATTTTGTAGTAGATGGGAAAATTAAATATAAAATGTTCTTGACTTTGAGGCTCTAAAAAGCTAAACTGATTTTACACTTATATGTCAGGAGGCTATGATCAAATTCCATCCAAATCGGGTGAAATAAAATACAAAATTGAGCTAAAGAGATCCTCGTGCATGAAGGCAACGAATTATTCATGTATTCAAGAATTTTATTTTCATCTATATGGAAGAAGGAATAAAATTGAAAATAGTGAAGAAGTTTTGATTTCAAATGATCTTTTGGAGAAAACCATGTAACTTTTAAATAATACTTAGTTATTTATTTTCGTATAGACCTATTAAGCTCATGTTTATTTTGTTGGTCCTTAAATTTACATCACCTTGGTGGATTAACAAAAATTCTCTTTAAGGGAAAAAAGGGGTGAATAGCTTGGAATGGTGGTAGACCAGGTGATATGTCGTTTTGTAGTTGAGAAGGCGTCTAACACTTTCCTCGAATCAAACCTTTGGGTGATTAAGGGGCATGTAAGAAGGATATGGCCTCTTCTTGCTACTTTTGGTCATACCTTAAACCAGGGTGAGAGGACCCAATGTGTAACCTAAATGCAGAGGGGCGGAAATGAATTCTTTTTTCCCGTTGACTTGTCAAATGACAGATTAATTTGGGATAAACATGGCCATGGACACAACACTCACTCTCAATATTTATCAGAAAAGGTGTTGTGTATGCTTAATATACCAAAAGCATGTTACTATAGATAGTAAAGTCTGGTTTCTATTGTGTTTGATTGAAAAATTAAGGTTAGAAGGCACCTTTAGTAATACCTTCAAAGAAAAGTAACATGGTAGAAAATATAAGTTAGTATGATGGGATCAATCATGTGATTTTTAATTTTAAAAGAGGGGATTATAGGATGAAAAATTTCTTGTAACAAAGTATTTAACACTTAGTAGAGTAACCTGTTATTCTAGATAATACAAAAAAATTGATGAAGTAGTAATAGCTTTCTTCAAAGGAATATTTTCATTCATTTATACTAACAAAGGAAAAGTTAACACTCAATATTTAAACTAGTGATCACAAAAGCTTGTGCAAGTATTATCCAAAAGTATTTAATACTTCTAATCTCGTATGCCTAAGATACACTCAAAGGCTAACAAAAATCACTATGAAAAAATGGCTACAGTAAGGATTTTAGAATTATGTCCAATAATGCAGAGTGAATGCTCGTAACACAATATTAAATTAATTACCACAACACAACCATTAAGGACTAATCTAGTATACGATAAAGAGAAGCAAGAAACAAAAAAATTAGCTGAAAATAGAACACATCAATCAAATATTCAACATACGTAACCCAAAATAGGAAATCAAAGCTCACAAGTGGACATATTTCATTTAGATCTTGGAATTTATTAACTATGGAACATAAAGCAAATGCTCTCAATGTTTATCAATGGATGTACATCACTGCAACCAACTTGACACATAAATTCAAGAAACCAAAATCTATATGCATTTCATAAGAGAAACACACACTATTACAAGTATATGATTCAACCTTTTTTTCAGTAATTGAAAAATTAACCCCTATTCGTATGAGGACAAGACCCCATACATATAAAATTTTGGCTAACCCTTATGATTCAAGTTTCCCCCTAAAATATTTAGAGAATATCCTCCTTACTTACAATGTAGGAATTTAAATTAAAGAGGGAATATGATTTTCTCGATTGAAGATATCTAATTTTATGTTAATACTTTGGGATTGGTTCCATTCCTCTGTTGCCACATGGGTAAAACCATTGATTGATATTGATAGGTGTGCTTCCAATATTTCCATCTTTACCCATATTCTAATGTCACTCTTTGCATTAATATGATTTCTCCCTTTTGTGAAAGTTATACCTTATGAAATGAGTAAATTATTGACATACATTTTGGATTTAATGCTTCAACTCATGCCATTATCTTAACTGATTTGACATCTACCATTTTTGGAGGATATGTTTTTAAGAAACAAATAATCATTGGTATTTTCTTGAACTTGATGCCTCCTTTGTGTGAATTATGAATAAATCCAAAAACCATCTTTTGAAAGATATCAATATGTTTCCCATTTCTCCAAACCCATGCAACTATCCAAAATTACTGTTACACTCGGTCTTACTATGATACTTGACAAAATTATTCTAAAATCCATCACTCTATAAATTGTTATTGTTTTATCATGTAATTACATGTTCCTTTGAGAATTCGAGTGAAAAGAGTTTGTGTAAATTATTATTAAGCAATGACATATGTGGAATTAGGAACTAGTTTGAAAGGCCTTTCTTTAGAAACATTGCACATAATTTGCAAGCTTTCTATCCCAAATGAAGATTTTGTGAGGATGCTATTCACGATTGAAGATCAAGTGGAAACCGAAGGACCATTAACACCCCACATAGTTTGAGTAGCATTGGTACAAAGGCTTGTCAAGATGACTCCCTTATTCTCTTTTTTCGATTATGTATCATCATTTGTTTTGTGCAGAGGATCACAAAGATCCTGAATTATTAAAGATTTTTTGGCTCTGCTATAGGCATTCCATTAGAAATTACAATATCAACATATCTTCGTTAAATTTTAAGGAGGAAGTGGTGGAGAAAGAAATTCCAGTTGATGCATATGTGGTGCTTGATGATAATCCTGTAGAAGACATATCTTCAATCTCCTATAGAATAGGTGAAATAGAGAAAAGAATCACATGTATTGAGAGAAAATTGGTGAAATTTCCTTTTAAGAGGGCCCATAAATTTTTGTTGCCTTTATTGAAGTGACACAAATGGGTTGTACTCAATCTAACATGTACAAGTAAGCCAATTTTTTTACATGAACCCAACTTACGAATTTTTCCTGCAGCACCAACCGATGTTCCTAGGCCATTTTAAAGTTCAAAAATGCAACCAAAGTGGGGTACTAAGGGTTCCCTAAAAGGTGGGTCTAATCTTCTTGAATGGGTCCCTTTTATAGGAGAAAATTGGATTTTATCAAGATCTTGGAAGGCCTAGAGCATAAATTAAAGAAATCATTAAAATGGGTAAGTCTTTTGACATTGTAGGGTATATCCAATATGTTTATGGGGCTCAAAACTTAAAGAGTTTGATTTTAGGAAGAAGAAGTTGTTAAATAATATTCCCACCTTTGCACGGGAATTTTTAACCATAAATGGACAATGTATCTCTTTACAAGAACCTCCCTTTTCGTAAGCAAAATAAAACATTACGTGAATTTAAGGATGGGGCCCCTATATAATCCCCATTTTATCTTTTTTTCACACACAAGTAATATATAACATTTCAATAAGTTTTATGCATGGATTTTTATCTAAATAATTCACTAGTTAGTCTTTTGAATTAACATTTTCTATTTTGGAAAATATAAATTTTGGAATGTACAAAATTGGGAAAGTACAAATATACGAAGAAACCCAAAGAAGAAAAGAAAGTTTAGGGAACAAGCCTATATTTGATCAGACCTAGTGACATCAACTTCAAGGTCAGTGACATCATCTTTTTCTAATTCAATTTTCCTTTCTCTGTATGTATCATATCTTTAGAACATTTAAACAATGTACTCTTGATTAGGTATAACATGAAACCTGCATATTGATACCTTCTCATTTATAAATTCATCAAACTTATGAATTGAACCTTTTTTATTTTTCACCATTTTTGACAATTTTTCCAATTTTTTCTCCAAGTGAACAAATTTCTGGTTGTTTTCATAACTAAAACTTGAAGAGACAACATCTGGTTTTCCATTAATGCATTGGTGAAAGGAATGCATTAAGTTCTTGGTACCCAAATCTCCATAAGTGGTCCTACCTTGTATTGATATTGTTTCCCCAAGTATTTTGTCAAGATCATCAATGCACTCTGCTATTTTTTCCTGTTCTAGGATGAGTTTTTCAATGACCTGATTCATAGTTCTTACCCTTAGTTTGAGGGATCCTTCATATGTATGTTGTTTCATATTTTCTTCAGGGAACAATCCCTTATTTTTCCACCAACTGATCATCTAGTCAAGTTATTGCTTCAAGTTTGGGAAGGATTCCTTCCCAATAGTGCAATTCATCCTCACATTTTTCCTTTTGATCCTTTGCATCACTCAATTGTTTAGACAACAAATTGGTTATATAATTTAACATTATTCTCTATGATATTGTTCCCTTTCTTGGATAATTCTTCTTTCCATTTGAATACAACATCAATTATTTCTTTTTATCTATCAGTTGCACTTAAGGATTCTATTGTTATTACAATAGAGATCTATTTTCCTTATATAAAGGGTTGCATCAAATTTTACACATATGTTGACAAGGCTTCAAAATTTTCCCTCAATTTCTTATCATTTTCCTTATCTTTTCAATATTTTAGATAAGGCCTCCAAGAGCCATAGAGCCTCTTCTTTGAACATTTTCTAAATTTAATATTATCCCAAATTCACCCTCAAGGTGAATTTGGATAACTTACTTGATTCTTGGGTGCAAGTAGGTTGAAATGGTTCGAGGGCCAAAATTTGGATTTTTGGGGTACCTCTCCTCTTTTCTCTAACTCCCTTGTCCAAGAAAAATCCAAGGAGTTAGTAAAAATTACAAAAATCTAAAAAACGAGGTCGCAGGCCTATTTTAATGCAAATCAGTCCGATATATATGGATGGAACCAAGGCAGATTGTAATAGGGTTCATCATACAAATTTCATCCCTAAAATTCTAAGGAGACAATGAAATGTGGCAAAATCAAGTTTTCTTGGCCCCTGAGCCGCACATGTTCGGATCGGGACACGAAAACCCAATTTTCCGAAATGGCCAAAAATAGAAGGAATTGGAAAATTTGGGTCGAAATGTCCCAAGAGGTCCATGGGACATCAAGATGTGTGGTGCGTGCATCACCGAAATCACCAATTTGCAAAGGAATTGACAAATTTTGGTTGAAATATCCCATGCCACACACAAGACACTAGAACGCATGGGACCCATAGCATAGCTGAAATTGCCGTAGGCGTAAGAAATCAGAAAATTCAGGTAAATTTAGCCGAGAAGGTCTACAGGATGTTGGGACATGAGTTTTCTTGAAATCCAAAAATCCTATCACAAAGCGGGGCATGCAATGCGGAGGTCAACGACCCTCACGACCCGATCAACGAGGGACAGACGGGACATCAAAAGCTAAAATTGCCACACCAAGAGGGAATAAAAAAAAGTAGAGAAAGGAGGATCACATAGTCCAAGTACATGTGGGACATGAGTTCCCGAAAATCTGAAATAGACACATACAAAGTAAAATTCAATGCCTGACCCTTTAGAACTTCAAATGGCCATAAATTTTGACCCCGAGCTCTGATTTTCATGAAATTTGACTTTCTGGAACAAGCACAATGTCCTCTATGCCATAGAAAATGGATTTCTTAATTTTTATGAGGTTTGTATATGAAAATAAAGGAAACATTCTCAGGTCCAATCAATCGAACACTTAGTCCCTTTAAATGACAAAAATGCTGGCATACCCAAAATAGTTTGAGTCACTCACAAGGCCATAACCTTTGCATTTTTCAACAAAAACACACAAAATTGGTACCATTTGAATCATGCTTCTAATCCGATGAAAGAAATAAAGAAATCTAGAATTTTATGAAGAATCCATGGAGATTTTGCAAAGAACGTGCTGAGGTTCAAAACAATAATTTATTTGGTAGCTGGGATGCATTAATGAAGCATGGACTAACATATTGTTGCAAGTTATGGGATAGCATGGGGGCCTTTTGTAAGAAAAATACCATCATTTCAATCCATTTATGACATCTTGCAAGTGGTGAGAGGACATATTTCAGGATTTCCTTCTCTCTCTCTCTCTCTCTCTCTCTCTCTCTCTCTCTCTCTCTCTCTCTCTCTCTCTCTCTCTCTCTTCAGATTTCTATAAATTGGAGTGTTGGGCTCATTGTAAAAGGAGATAGTTTTAAGTAGAAAAACTCTATCAAATTTGTTTTGTGAAGCCAATGTGATACATGACCTTTTAGTGGACTCATTTCATGGTGATCCAGTGCCCTTATTCTGTAATAGATTGGATTGTGCATATCAATGAAGTAATAGATACAAGTTTATGGATACTTCTTCCCTATTCTATTTGTTTGCATTCTTCTTGCCCTTTCAAACTTATTACAAATATATTGTGTCTACCTTATACTTTGCAGGGATTCATTATCATTGTGTATGTATGAAATGTTGTTGTGAATGCATTTTCTGATTGTGGAGAACTGTTATCACCCCTTCTAGTATGCATTTTGCTTCTAATTTTCACACATTAGAAGACTATTCTCACACTCTCTTTTTCTGGTGTATCACCACTTTAGTGTAGGATTTGTTTTCATGTAATCTCTCTCCTTGGTCCCTTAGAAATTTAGATTAGGACAAGATAGTTTTTCCTTCATTAAAGTAGATTGTGGCAGGTAGTTTAGGAGCAAGAACCAGCTTTCTCTGGAGGTCTATCTCAAGTAGAAATTCCCACAACTCGGAGATAATACCCATGTTATCAAATCACACTGTGAGCTAAAGCACACACACTTGTGCAAACCATAGGGAGCTATGATCCGGTGATAACAATTATTTTTCCCAATTGGTTATATGTGACCTCATAGTCACTCATTATAACCTTTGTCTTTAATTTGTTTCCTTTTGGGGTAGAAACATCCAATATTTTATGTAGTTATTTATTAACATGGGTTGATGACAATATCTTATCCCCTTATGAAGAACTTGTGGGTTTTGAAAACATAATATTATTAATTCGAATGGTCTCTACTTGATCCACTTCTTTCTCTTTATTTGGGAGGAGTGTTCCCATCCACCTTGTTGTGGGGACATTTCCCCCTCTTGGTGTTTGTGATGCAAGTTGTGGTGTGCTTGAGTTTAAAACCGTTTCTATGAAAGAAGCTTGAGGAAAATTTGAAATTGTCATTGACATATGTGGGAATTTAGTTGATATTGTTAGTTCCTTTTGTTCAACATGAAGAGCACTGCTCCTTCCTACTCTACTTTCTATTTTTCAACCTATAGCTCACTGATTACCACTATTATGTTGGTTGATTCTAGGTCCTTATCACTAGCTAGTATCTCTTTCTTTCCCTCAACAAATTTTGAATGTGTAAATATCTTAGTAACCTCTTTCAATATTTCCTTTGTAGGGATTGCAATATTATATGGTTTCTCCACTACTGTAATACATATTTCCTCCTAAATTTGCTTTGCTATGATAACCATAATCTCTTGTAATGATTCACCTATATTCTCTTGATTAACTTGTTCTTTCCCAACTATGGGCATTACAATTCTAGATTGCATTCTAGGATTGCTATAATTTTCTCACCATCCTAGGGTTTTGGAATATCTATGTGCTCAATTGGATTTCCATTGAAGAAATATTTTATTCTTTTACTAATGTCAATCCAAGTAATAGATAAGTGAATCGTGGTGTATGGGTCTCTTATCTTTCACAAACATTAATTACCTAAATAGGTGTGGTCATTCCTTCATGGGGTGTAGTGAAAAAAATTAGTTTCTTTCCCCTCCTTTGTGACCACTGATTGGATTACCTCGAAGCCTTCTTGTTCATGTTCTCTTGAAGTTATCATGAGATGAATGCTTATAGGAATATTATCAATATCATTTCCAATGGCTAGATTTAGCTCTAAATATGTAGGACCAGATGATATAAATAATGTTTCTTGTAATGTGGATGATGTGATGGGATTACTCACCTCAAGTTGTGACATTATTATCTATTTTTCCAATGTTGAAATAAGATTTTGTTGAGCCTCATTTAAAGGTAATGGGTCAATAATCTCATGTTCCTTACTCCTACACTTATGTTATTTCATGGTTGGAAAAATCCTGGTTCTTGAGGATTTTGTAGCTATTTCTAAAGGATGTATAACCCTAAAAAATTAGCTCTCTCAAAATATATGAGATCAAAAATTCTTTTCTCCTCACCACTTTGCACCCTGAGTTTTGGGTCAATATTTGGTATGGCTCCGCTCATTATTTTTCTTGTAATTGATGACCTAGGAAAATTTTCTAATGGATCTCTAGGCTTTGATGTAATTCCCACTTTGACTTGTAATGGGAGTGTTTGAGTAATGGGGACATCCTTAATGGTTTTAAATAACATTTATTTAGCTTTCTAGGTCAAGATGGAAATGGGAGGTCTTGTCCTACTTATGTCTACAATCCACTCCTCTATGATCCTAGGGGTTGGCCTCTTGGATTTCCCTTCAAGTGGGTCTATTTGATCAGATCCCTCCTTCAAAGAAGGGAGATATTCTTGTATGATTCATGTATATTTTTATTATTTTAATACCATATTATTTTGTAAAGATAGATCCAACCATTTCACTTCTAACCATGTCACTATTCTTCTCATCACATATGTTGTCCTAGTATGCAGACTAGTTGACTCATTCTCACTCCAGTTGTAGACACCAAATTCGTGTCTCACGACCCCTTGTGACCCGCATCCCAGTTCACAACCTAACCTCATTACCTAAACCTTACACAATTATTTATTAATTACCTCATAATTGATAAATCCACATCGCCTTACCTACCACCTCACTTGGCCACCTCACCATGACCTAGCCCTAACCCTAAACTAACCTAATTAGGACCCATGACTTGGTCTAGACTCACATCCATAACTAATGCCTCCTTACTCGCACCCAAAGCCGACCTTCTAGCCACTTGACCAAGCCCGCAACTGATCCCTCGGGAGAAAAACAGGGAAGGTGGGCTATTTTACTAAAAATAGCCTACTTTTTCCTAACCGATGCCGGTTCCTACTCGACCGCCGTCGGTTACGCAACCGCCATCGGTTCCCTGTAAATGGGCTCCCCAAACCAAAACAACGGATCGGAATTTCATTTTGGAGATCAGTCGAAGGATTTCTGGATCAATAGAGAGCATTGCAAGCGACGAACAGAGTCCAGAACTTCACTTGACCAAGCAGAGACGAGTAAAGAAACCAGAAGAGTTGGCAGCAAAGGAGATCAACTTGCACCTTCATCAAAAAAAAAAAACCAGTAAGTTATATCTTGCATGTCCTCCATTATAACATTTCTTGTGCTTTTGGAATTGTAATCTTCCCAAATCCGTTCCTGAATCTATTATCTAACATACCATTGCCTCTAACCATCATTCTTTAGCTTCTAACCATCCCATTTCTCAATACTATCCAAAACCAGCCATTACAAACACCACAACCAGCCCAGAAGATCCTGGAACCAACCGGTATCGGTTATCAGTTACCGCCATCGGTTATAGATAACCGGCATCGGTTCCTTTGATCAAAACCAAGGAAAACAGCCTTTTCCCTACCCAGTTCCACGAAACAATTTAATTAGTACTCTACAGTATTTTGTGTTAATTCATATTAGCAGGGGAACTGACCACCTTCGAAAGGAAGTTTCATACTTCCTGGGCCCAAGGCAGTTCCCTCATTTATTATCTAATCAAAATCTTGTGGTCTTGTGTTCTTATTTGCGAGTAGTCCTTCCAAGACAAAAAGGAGTTCTTCGCAGTCAGCCTGATCTTTCTCTACGGTACGCGCACATCTTCTCGACATTCTACAGGTATTCCTCCTAACCCTAACCTTATCTGTTTCTACAAGGAACGAAGCATTTCCGAGTGAAACATTTTGGCACAACCTACGCCTTTTACACCTATACAGAGATCAAAGGGTATCACAACATCGTTACCCCGTGTATCCGGTCCACCTATCAACCCTAAACCCATCCCATCATCAAAGGATTTATTTTCTGTCACTCCCCTTTCTCCGTGGTTGTTTCCCGCTACCATGCCATCTGTAGCCTCATCATCTAACCAGCTGAACGTAACTTCTGTAACCAAGAAACCACGTTTAGTGAAAAACATGTGTCAGCACCCCTCGACTAAACCACCACCCATACGAACTAAACACGCCCAAACATTACCACAACCCACACAATCAATACCCTCATCTTCTTCTGATTTTGACCCACTCAAAGGATCCTACGCCAAAATCCTTGCTATGTTGGTGGAGAATGCGACCATCTCTCTACCCCCACTTCGACCTTATGACCCGTCTAAGCCCCGACCTGTGGATTATGATGAGTCTAAAATCTGCGCCTATCACCGCACACCTGGACATGATGTAGAAGGATGCAAAGCTCTAAAAACCATCCTTCGCCAGTCACCTCTTCCGGATCGAAAGATTAAGAAAAACAACTTACGCAGGGAGAGACCTCTAGCGTCAATTCCCTCTACTATACCATCTGTCCCCGCCTCACCAAGATCGATCATTATTACAACCCCACCTCTTGAAGACCATGAATTATCCCAACCATCTTCTTCATCTCAGGTCTACGAGATTAATATGATTAGTGTCGCTACTCGAGGACAGAAAAACAATGGGAAGGCGAAAGAAAACACACCTGCGGCATCTCTTTCTCCTTCAACCATCCCGATTACACCACCACCTAAAGTGGTTATTCGCGGACCCGCCTATCCCGTCTCTAATGGAGTTGCCCACCGAACCATGATCAAACAGCTTCATCAATCGCCCGTAAAAATGACACTATATGATCTCATTCAGACCTCTGAATCTCATCGACAAGCTCTCGTTGAGATCCTTCAAGGGATAGAGGTTTTACCCAACGAAACCCTGCCTGTTACCTCCATTCTAACACCCAATCACGTTGCCTCTCTCACCAAACAATCCATCTCCCCCACCACTTCTGTCTCAAAACAACAAGCCGCTGCGGTTAGTTTCTCGGAAGATGAAATTATCGACTTTGGTATAGAAGACCCTGACCCTGCCCTTTTCATTTCCGCTTACGTCCGAGACATTCGAGTACGTCGGGTTATGATTGACGGGGGCGCTAGCCTAAACATCATCTCTTCAAAAGCCTTCCAACAAATGAACATCCCTTCTAGTTGCATGTGTGCCAACCCCATCATGTTGCGGTCATTCAATGATGCTATTACTTCTACATTGGGCACCGTGATCCTCAACATTCGCGTAGGACCACGTACTTTACCCGAACTCTTCTATGTCCTTGAAGGAGAGTTCCAATATAATATATTGCTAGGTCGTCCTTGGATCCGGGCCATGGGATGCGTCCCCTCAACATTACATCGATGTATAAAATTTGAGTACGAGGGGAAGTCCTACACTGTAAAAGCTGATCCTCCCCCCTTCAAAACTTGCAATATGTTATACCGCCCAAACGATGTGCTTATACCAATTAAGACACCCATACATTCAACCCAACCATCCTCTTCCAATATACCTCAACCGTCCACCTCAATCGCACCTACTGCCCGATGAAACCACCGTCGCACAAACCACTTCTCTTCCGCAGCTAACATCCCAACCTCCGACCCCTTAGTAGAGGCGTTTTCATCGCCTTACGCCATTTGGGGAGTATCGCCTATATTAACGTTAGTTCTTTCCCCCCGCAGAGTACGGACAATTACATGCACACCCCACCTACGACCGTCGCGTGGGGGAGATAATCTCTTACGGACCACCCCATTGTCGCACTAACCTAACATACGGGGGTGTTGACGCATCCTCCATTACCCCTGAACCTCCTCTTGGTGTGGTTCCCTTCCAATCCGATTTTCAATACTTGACAAATCGTCGTTTTGCCCTCACCTTCTTGACTCGCTGTGCGTGGAAAGGCTTTGGTTTTGGCCTTTACGAACAAGGCCGACATACTCTCATCCCCATCACCACACGCAAACATAATGATCGCAGTGGTCTTGGTTTTTCCGAAACACCTACGCAGGAGACACCTCCTGTCAGCTGTATCCTGGAAGAAGAGGACGTCGCCCCTACCGAACCATCATCACCCACTTTGCCATCATCTCCCACAGAATCGATGGACCCTGAATCTATCCCTCCTAACTTTTTTTTTTCATAAATGCTATCTTCATAGGTCCTCTCACTTATCAACGCGATAATGAGGACCCATCTTCTCTTCCCCTTCTGTATCCAGACATGATCGAAGAGGATTCACCTTTGATTAATGTTGTTGAATGCCAGGATGACGACTCCATCCTCACTTACCTGGGCGCGGATGATTCTTATATTCAACGCGCCCTACCATCTGAAACCCAAACTATGCTGAACGAATCTACTATAGAAATCAACATCCACACGGAGGAAGATCCTCACATAGTGAAGATCGGACAATCACTTGACACATCAGAACAAGCCGCCTTTACCACCTTTCTCCGTGCTCGCAACCAAGCTTTCGCATGGTCTTACGCTGACATGCCAGGAATTGATCCTACCATTGCCGTCCATAACATCACTCTAAACCCCGATTCCAAACCAGTCAAGCAGAAATTGAGAAAAATGCATCCACGCATTGCTCTCTTGGTCAAAGAGGAGCTCCAACGACTCCTTTCTGTTTCCTTCATTCTGCCTATTGACTATCCTCAATGGATTTCTAACATCGTACCTGTCACGAAAGCGACGGGGGGACTTCGGATATGCACGGATTTCCGGGATCTTAACCTCGCTTGCCCTAAGGATGACTTCCCCCTCCCAAGTATTGATCAACTTGTTGATCTCACTGCGGGTCATGAAATGCTTTCTCTCATGGATGGCTTTTCAGGTTACAACCAAATTTTGGTTGCCCCTGCCGATCAACACAAAACTGCCTTCATAACTCCTTGGGGAACTTTCTGTTACCGTGTAATGCCGTTTGGCCTTAAGAATGCTGGTGCGACCTATCAGCGGGCTATGACCTACATTTTCCATGACATTATGCACACTATCCTCGAAGATTACGTTGATGATCTTCTGGGCAAGTCTAAACATCGCAGTGAACATCTCGATGTTTTAACCATTATTTTTGATCGCCTGTTACAATATTCTGTCCGTCTTCAACCAAAGAAATGTGTCTTTGGTGTCCTTTCGGGGAAACTTCTGGGCTTTATCGTCTCTTTACGTGGCATTGAGGTCGATCCATCTAAAGTAAAAGCTATCCTAGAAATGCCCCCACCCAAAAACCTTAAACAATTGCGTAGTTTGCAGGGTAAACTTCAATCCATCCGGCGTTTCATTTCCCAACTCTCGGATCGATGTCACCCTTTTCATCACCTTCTAAAAAAGGACGTTGCCTTTCAATGGAGTGAGGAGTGTCACCAAGCCTTCGAAGCTCTCAAAACATATCTCTTGCAGCCACCTGTGCTTATCCCACCCCAGGACGACCGTCCTTTCTACCTTTATCTTTCCGCCACTGACCATGCTATAGGAGCTATGCTCGCCCATCGAGACCCGGCACGCCGAGAGCAGGCCGTTTACTATATAAGTCGTACCCTCGTGGATTACGAGACTAGGTATACACATGTAGAAAAATTGTGCCTGGCCCTATCATTCGTCGCCACCAAACTCCGACATTACCTCCTGAATCACAAAACTTTCGTCATCACCAACACAGACCCCATTCATTATATGTACGCCAAACCACACCTAAACCAACGCATCGCTCGATGGCTCATGCTCCTCGCCGACCTCGACCTTGAGTTTATACAACAGAAATCAATCAAAGGACAAACTCTTGCAGATCAACTTGCGGAGGCCCCTCTACCTGGGGAACAATTTACCAATTTTACCTTCCCCGACGAACTCATCGCCACTCTTTCGCTCGGAGAAGTGTCGTATCAAATGACCCTCTTCTTCGATGGATCTAAGTGCCAGCGCGGCGGAGGAGCCGGCATTGTTCTCATCCCTCTTGACGCTGAACCTATGCCTCTTTCATTCCGACTTGATTTCCCTTGCACTAATAATACAGCGGAATACGAGGCCCTTGTTCTAGGTCTCCAAGTTGCGTTACACTTAGGTATCAAATCTATCAACATTTTTGGCGACTCTCAATTGGTAGTCAATCAAGTTACGGGCATCTACCAATGTAAAAACGAGGAACTTCAGAAGTACAAACACCACGTGGAGTCACTTCTAGCCTTATTTACTCACTATGCTATACAAACCATTCCCCGCTCCACTAACAAATTTGCGGATACTATGGCTTGCTTAGCCTCGCAAATTCCCGCCGCACCAACTGACTCTGAATTATTCGTTGTGGTTCAGCAACTTTTTGCACCATCCTATTCAACCCCGGTAGTTTGCATGATAAATACTGTGTCTACTAATTCACAGGATACCTGGTACCACCAATTTCATGACTACCTTACAATCTCTGTCCTCCCACCTGATCTTACTAGTAACGGCAAACGTGCTTTTCTTAAAAGTGTTTCGCGTTATGTTGTCATGGGGGGACTCCTCTATAAACGTGGCTTTGATGGCATCCTCCTTCGCTGTCTAACCGGCGCAGAAATCACTCATACCATCCAACAGGTCCATGACGGTATTTGTGGTGGACATTTTAGCGGCCTTGCCGTGGCTAAACGAATCCTTCGCCTAGGTTATTATTGGCCTACTCTCAATAACGACTGCTACGAATATGTTAAGCGCTGTGTCATGTGTCAACAACATGCCAATCTTCAACATACTCCTAGCCACCCGCTACAGGTCGCACGAGATCTTTGGCCTTTCTCACAATGGGGTTTAGACCTTATTGGTGAGATTCACCCGACCTCTTCACAACGTCACCGTTGGATAATCACAGCGACCGAATATTACACAAAATGGGTGGAGGCCGTTCCACTCATTTCAATCAAAAAAGAAAAAATTGTCGAATTCATTAACCATCACATTATCTGTCGTTTTGGTATTCCTCATCGCCTAATAACAGATAATGGTAAATCTTTCAAAAATAAGTTGTTACAAGACCTTTGTGACAACTTTGGTATCAAACTTAGCTTCTCATCGCCTTACTATCCGCAGGCCAATGGTCAGGCTGAATCTTCTAATAAAACTCTAACCAAAATCCTCATGAAAGTCGTCAATGAATCTGGAAGAAATTGGCACGATCACATTCCCTTTGCCCTTTGGGCTTATCGTACTAGCATTCGTACTTCCACTAATGCCACACCTTTTTCATTGGTATATGGTACCGAGGCTGTTTTGCCTCTCGAAATACAAATACCCTCCCTTAGAATATCTCTTCAAGATATTCTCACCAACGATGATTTCCGCCAAGAGCGGTTAGCCCAATTAGAGCTTCTTGACGAACGACGTCTTACAGCTCTCGATCACCTCCAAATCTATCAACAACGCATCAAGCGTGCTTATGATAAGCGACTTCATGAGCGTACCTTTAAGGTTGGTGATCTTGTCCTCAAAGAGAATCAACATGTAACCAAACTAGAAAAGAGCAAACGTGGAAAATTTGCTCCCAATTGGATTGGGCCTTATATAATCACTCACACCTATGGATCAGGCACTTATCGTTTAGCTTCGCTTAATGGTAAACCTGAGCCTGAACCCCTTAATGCCTTGCATCTTCGACCATTCTACTGTTGAATCTAGTGTTATATCACTTCTTATCCGCCTACTGCTCGTCCCTTGAGCTCACATACCACCACATACACTTGTCTCTTACATCTCGAAATAAAATCAAGCTCACCCCTCACCTCCCCTTACGATGCCTTCCCCTTCTTAGTCTAGTCCATGACTTCAAAGTATTAAAATAAGCCGTATTCTTATGGGATTTTCTTGAGTCAAACTTCCTACTAAACTAGATGCTTCACGCCAAAAGAACATCTAGTTATCTAAAATTAAATATAGACTGCTCCCTCGAAGGACAGCTATATGCCAAACTATTGCTGCTACTATAAATAGACTGCTCCCCTGAAGGACAGCTATGCACTAAAATCATCTCTGCTACTATAAATAGATCATTGCTCCCCAGAAGGACATTTATACACAGTCGACCTTTACCGAAGCTTCTCGCATTGATCGACTTCACGAAGACCTCAAGAATAAAACAATCAATATCCTGGTAGACTTCCCGCATCGATCGGGTCTATATTCAATAAAATAAAAGCCTCATTCAGAAGAACTTTTGAGTCATGGACTTGTCTATTTAGGGTAGGTTCTCTTTCGTCAGAGCACTCACTTTGTAATAAGTTCTTTGTACCTCAGCTATATCATCCACATCACCTCACCATTTGTTTCAACTCAAGGGACGTAACGTACACCTGATATATTGTGATCATACAACTCTTTTCACCTATTGACTTCTCGTCTATGCACGGTACCTAGGGCTTCAAGCTCATTCTACGTTGTGTGGTTTGTTTAGCTCTTTTCACCTACGGAGCACTCTTTCCGCTTTGCCTCGCATCTAGGATTGTGTGTTGATCTTAATCAGGACATGGTTCCCTTCTACTTGGGTAGGCTAACTTTCACTTCCCTTATACCTTTTACAACATCACCAATTCATTACCGACACCAACAACCTTACCTTACCAATATTAATATCAATATTCTTACCAACCAACCAATTGCCTAAACCATACCAAATTGCCTAAATTCACCCCTCCCTGATCCTAAGGGAGAACTACATCGGTCTGAGGCCCTTCCTTGCTTTGTGCAATGGGCTATGTAGGCAGCACTTCGGAGACATGGGGTCTCCCAAGGTTAGCTCGACCATCCCCTACCATAACCTATCTTGTGTGGTGAATATAAATATTTTTGTGTATTTTTATTTTAATCACATTTCTCTTTATCCTTTTTTCGAAACACCGAAAATCAAAACACCGACAATCTTATTATTATCATAACTCAAATCAACATACATATTCAGTTTTATTTAGATGTTAAACAAATACATCTTCTCTATCATCGACACGCAGGTCGGCATCCTTATTCTTATACCTCGCTAACATATACTCAGACCATCACAACTCATCCCGAACTAGGTGATGCTCGTGATCGTCGACCCCTCTCGCCGGGCCTCTCTGTCCTCAAAGGTACCGCGGCTATTGGTACCGCCCACTGATCTGCCAATCTCTCCTGTAACATATAAATACGCCCTCTCGCATGGAGAACTCCAGCCTCTAGTCTCGCCGCCCGTGACTCCGCAACCACTAACAATCCTCTTGTCTCATTCACCTGCGTTTGGAGCTGCTGAACCAAACGCTGCAGACGATCCCTCTCTGCTGTAATCACCGCTGTGTCAGGGCGCTCACGTACACCTCGCAGTTCTGCTACCCACCATAATCTATAGGCCTCTGTCATTCCTACATCCATTACCCTGCGATCGGCTGCTATCTCCTCGGGCCCTTCTGGAGGTGTTGGCCGGGGTGGTGAGAATGCTGCCTCGGCATCGATCCTCATATATGGTTTATAAGCCTGTGGTATGTCCTGCACAAATCCAAATTGTCGCCGCACGCGATCTATAGGAATCCTCTCATATTCACCTGGCCTGTGCCCCGCGATCCACCTCAATCGCTCTATCACCTGCCGCCTCCTCAACTATTCGGGCCCACTATCAACTCTCTCCGCCAATCAAATAGCTCCACCTCACTCAATACCCCTCCAAATCAACTCTCCACGTCAGACAAGTCAAAATTTGGATTACAAAAAACAAAAGTGACAATGACAGGCCGTATATTTCTTTTTATAGGTTTTTCGTCTTAAACCGATGTCGGTTTCCTTTTGCCCTAGGAAACCGGTATCGGTCCCTTAACCGATATCGGTCATGATGAATCGACGTCGGTTTGATACCTCTTTTACCCCATTCTTTGCCGTTCCTTACTCCTTGCCTCTTTTTCACCAATATCGCCTCTGTCCACCTTTGTTGCACAACATTTGTTCCCTGGTCCGGCCCGACCCAAGGCCTCGCCCTATCAATTGGCCCGACCCAAGGCCTCAACCTACCTATTTGGCCCGACCCAAGGCCTCGCCCTACCTATTTGGCCCGACCCAAGGCCTCGCCCTACCAATTGGCCCGACCCAAGGCCTCGCCCTACCTATTTGGCCCGACCCAAGGCCTCAACCTACCTATTTGGCCCGACCCAAGGCCTCGCCTACCTATTTGGCCCGACCCAAGGCCTCGCCCTACCAATTGGCCCGACCCAAGGCCTCGCCCTACCTATTTGGCCCGACCCAAGGCCTCAACCTACCTATTTGGCCCGACCCAAGGCCTCGCCCCACTTATTTGGCCCGACCCAAGGCCTCGCCCCACTTATTTGGCCCGACCCACGGCCTCGCCCTACCTATTTGGCCCGACCCAAGGCCTCGTCCTACCCACTTGGCCCGACCTAAGGCCTCAACCTACCACTTGGCCCGACCCAAGGCCTCGCCCTACCTATTTGGCCCGACCCAAGGCCTCAACCTACCTATTTGGCCCGACCCAAGGCCTCGCCCCACTTATTTGGCCCGACCCAAGGCCTCGCCCTACCTATTTGGCCCGACCCAAGGCCTCGCCCTACCCACTTGGCCCGACCTAAGGCCTCGCCCTACCTATTTGGCCCGACCCAAGGCCTCGTCCTACCCACTTGGCCCGACCTAAGGCCTCAACCTACCACTTGGCCCGACCCAAGGCCTCGCCCTACCTATTTGGCCCGACCCGAGGCCTCGGCCTACCTGTTGGCCCGACCCAAGGCCTCGCCCCACTTATTGGCCCGACCCAAGGCCTCAACCTACCCATCCGGCCCAACCAAAGGCCTCACCCTAACCATCCGGCCCGACCCAAGGCCTCGCCCTAACCATCCGGCCCGACCCAAGGCCTCAACCTACCATTCGGCCCGACCCAAGGCCTCAACCTACCTATTCGGCCCGACCCAAGGCCTCAACCTACCTATTCGGCCCGACCCAAGGCCTCAACCTACCATTCGGCCCGACCCAAGGCCGCAACCTACCTATTCGGCCCGACCCAAGGCCTCAACCTACCAATTGGCCCGACCTAAGGCCTCAACCTACCTATTTGGCCCGACCCAAGGCCTCGCCCTACCAATTTGGCCCGACCCAAGGCCTCACTCTACCGTTATGGTCTGACCCAAGGCCACAACCCAACAACTTGGCCCGACCCAAGGCCGCATCACTTCCATACCATACCCACAATCAACGTTTTATTTTATCCATCCATCCTGTACCTTGTGTTTCATCGAGCTCACTTGTTCGTGTTTTAGCATGATTAGGGTCCTTGACTTGATCTGTCGACCAACTTTGCCTAGACCTAGACCGTGACGTTTATCTCAACCAAACCAACCATTTGGTACTGCCGAACATGCCTAAACGTTCCTGTACCTTACCTGTTATATACCCTGGAGCTACTTCCTATGCCTTGGATACCAGGATTATATCACCCTTGTTTGGATAAACTATCGACCTTTGCCTACACATTGCTGGTTTGCTTGTCAAATCATGTACCCTCGTCGTACTATTGCATTTCAACATGCGTCTGCTTCCTTGGACCTACCCCACCACTTTACCATCCTCTCTACCACATATACCCTTTATCAACCCTATCCCTGATTTCCCGTTCACTCAATCTGTGATAGATTTGAGGGGGATTACCTATATCTTTAACATGAGAAACCACTTCATATTATTGTCCGCGCAGCTTTACAGAACAAGCTACACGACAATAAGGGGCTAATGTAGACACCAAATTCGTGTCTCACGACCCCTTGTGACCCGCATCCCAGTTCACAACCTAACCTCATTACCTAAACCTTACACAATTATTTATTAATTACCTCATAATTGATAAACCCACATCGCCTTACCTACCACCTCACTTGGCCACCTCACCATGACCTAGCCCTAACCCTAAACTAACCTAATTAGGACCCATGACTTGGTCTAGACTCACATCCATAACTAATGCCTCCTTACTCGCACCCAAAGCCGACCTTCTAGCCACTTGACCAAGCCCGCAACTGATCCCTCGGGAGAAAAACAGGAAGGTGGGCTATTTTACTAAAAATAACCTACTTTTTCCTAACCGATGCCGGTTCTACTCGACCGCCGTCGGTTACGCAACCGCCATCGGTTCCCTGTAAATGGGCTCCCAAAACCAAAACAACGGATCGGAATTTCATTTTGGAGATCAGTTGAAGGATTTCTGGATCAACAGAGAGCATTGCGAGCGATCGGCAGAGTCCAGAACTTCACTTGACCAAGCAGAGACGAGTAAAGAAACCAGAAGAGTTGGCAGCAAAGGAGATCAACTTGCACCTTCATCAAAAAAAAAAAAACCAGTAAGTTATATCTTGCATGTCCTCCATTATAACATTTCTTGTGCTTTTGGAATTGTAATCTTCCCAAATCCATTCCTGAATCTATTATCTAACATACCATTGCCTCTAACCATCATTCTTTAGCTTCTAACCATCCCATTTCTCAATACTATCCAAAAACCAGCCATTACAAACACCACAACCAGCCCAGAAGATCCTGGAACCAACCGGTATCGGTTATCAGTGACCGCCATCGGTTATAGATAACCGGCATCGGTTCCTTTGATCAAAACCAAGGAAAACAGCCTTTTCCCTACCCAGTTCCACGAAACAATTTAATTAGTACTCTACAGTATTTTGTGTTAATTCATATTAGCAGGGGAACTGACCACCTTCGAAAGGAAGTTTCATACTTCCTGGGCCCAAGGCAGTTCCCTCATTTATTATCTAATCAAAATCTTGTGGTCTTGTGTTCTTATTTGCAGGTAGTCCTTCCAAGACAAAAAGGAGTTCTTCGCAGTCAGCCTGATCTTTCTCTACGGTACGCGCACATCTTCTCGACATTCTACAGGTATTCCTCCTAACCCTAACCTTATCTGTTTCTACAAGGAACGAAGCATTTCCGAGTGAAACACCGGTTTAATGGTTCAATTCGTTGTGATGAAAGCTTCATCTCATAATAATATTGAATTACGAACTATTTATAATAATCTAAAACTTTTGGTACAACTACAATCTCATAGTCAATGAATTGCTAAATGGTCATTCTAGAATAATCTCTTAACCTAACCTTTTCCTCATCTCTGCAATCCATCCAATAATATTCATAGTGAGCCTTATGTTCATATGAGATCCCTAGTATTGAACACACATCCCATATGATATCATATTGTGGTCTAGGTTGTAACTTGTCTATTTCTAGTTTGTTCATCTCTTCCTCAAAGCTTTAGCTTTTACAATAGTTAGTTGTATTTTAGAAATGAGTGAGACAATGACAATTATTTCTTTCTGAACTCATAGCACAATGAAAATAATAATACAAGCATAATAAAAATAAATTATTAGAAAATAGAAGTAAAAATTTCTAAACAAAGTTTTAAAGTGTAATATAGTAATATACACACATTTATTATTAATTTTTATCGAATTCAAACTCGACAATTTTAAATTTAGTGCGCGCTAATTTTTAAACATATTCCAATAAAATGTGACATGTGGAAAGTTTGAACCAGTTAGTTAGGAAACAATATAATTGACACATTTATTAAGAAATTTTTAATTAAAGAAACTCCTATTAAATACTTTTAACCTATAAAAATATGTCATATTAATTTGTAAATGACACCCACTAAAATGTTGACACGTGGCATGAAATTTCTAATATATCTTGTGATTGTCAATATTTTGGTGTTAGTTATGTTTTACACTAGAAAAACTAAAACATAATTTTCCACTTCATAAGAATTTGAGATCAACTTATAGATAGGAAAGAACTTAGCGAACGCTAAGCTCCATCACAATGTTTTTTTTCCGAACATTGGATTTAAAATAATAAATCCTTAAAATTAATAGGTGAATAAGTTATTAATTTCAAAGGTGTTAATGAATAATTATGCATGTCTTATGTTTTCCATATATTTTTCAAGGATAATCCTCACATATGCTAACCTCTATAACTCCTAGGTTTGGTTTCCAACAATGTAAAAAACTATCTCTACAACTCTGGATCGCTAGTATTTTTCATTAATTATAATCATATCATATTGGCTATACACTCCCTTGCACATCCAAGTGTTGCACTACATACCCTTGAAAGGGAAGACAATTTATATATTTCTCATAAGTTATATTTTTCTAACACATAATTCATATTGGGTTGTATCTAGTAAAATGATGAGCAACCGATAAGATCCATTACGTGCATAAGATATATTAGCGTTCGCTAGGCATTTTCCATAATATGTTTCAAAGAGAAATATGTGAGTAATGGACATTATTCTTGAAACTTGTGAGGGTATTTTCCTAGTAGCGAAGAAAGATGGTTATTAAAAATGTTTGCAGGGTGCTCATACAACATCATAGTGTAGAGACATGTTGTCTTAAATGTTGTTGGGGAAAGCTACATTGTGTATAATAGCATTATGTCCTAAAGGATGAATTTAAAGTACAATTATGTTTTTTTCATCATAAAAATATTTTGTTCAGATTAGCGACTCTTGGGCTCGAACCTTTACATCTTTTCAATGATATACACATCGGTGGCAATAAAAGAAAAATATTGGTGATTGCTAAGCTCCACTACTTATCAAAAGGAATGGATTAATGGTCAATACGCTCAACATATTCTTAATTTTGAAAAAATATATCACATAAATTATCATAACAGTATATCTTATCAGATGATAGGCTTTTTCCTTTACTTATTTCTACGATTAATACTTGTGTAAGGGACATTTCGTACTCTCGAAGGTTATGGATGGTTTTCCTAGTTGGTAAAACAAAATAATTATTAACAAAATTTTCAGGGTACTCATACAACATCATGATGTGGAGACATGTCATATTAAATTTTGTTGAGGAAAGAAGGATTTAGTATAATAGCATTGTATCATGTTGGCCAAAATTAAAGTTCAATTAGGATTTTGTGTTTTTCAACACTCTTTTCTTAGCTTAGGAGTCTTGGGGTAAGATCTATGCATATTTTATTCATAACAAACATCGGTTTGAATTAAGGAAAAATTTTAATGACCGCTAAGCTAGATTACTTATTAAAAGAAATGTATTAGCTATCGCTAGGCTAAATAGTTTTTTTTTCAAAATAATGATCAAATAATTGAAAAATACACGTAATCCATATTAATATCACTACATGTTTCTTAATTTTAACTTTGAAGAAAGAATATTATCTTGGGTGTGACAACACTGAATTCAAACAAAGCTACAGATAAAACCTATGTGTTTATTCCCAAACCACTATGTGAAAAGGGAATCGTTTTGTTCTTTCAAATTTGTTTTAGTGATGGGAATTTATTTTATTTTATCTTGTCTCCACAAGCATGGGGATGCATGGTAGAATGGAATTGATAAATGTAACACCACCATACTCAACACGTAATTGTTTTTCAACATATTTTCCCACAAGAAACAATAATATGATGAGAAATGGGTTCTAAAATGTACCTTATTTTGGGTGCAGACTCCTATATTCGTTTCTTCATATGGAAATTTTTGGTTTCTCTGGTTGTGACTCACCTTTTACCCAATTTCTACACCATTCCATATGAATATAATTTGAGACCCACATAGAAAAATTTGAGAATGGAAAATGGGAATGGGATGCCTCCAATTTCCGTATTCTACCCTTCCCGATCAACAATGCATCCAAAGAACCATTCAAATTTTCAATTTCCATGAATTTAGTTTTTGAGGGTTGGAATTTGGTTACAAACACCCAACTACTATCGTTGTATCATACCCTCAGACTCAACAAACACAACCTTGGTTTTGGTTATTATTTTTTAAAATTGAATACATTCTCGGTTTTTTTATTCTATATTTTATAATTACCCACCAAACTCTTTGACATAGGCATCAAAATCTCATCTTTAAAGTTCCACTCTAGTCTTTAGCATCCCCTCTTCCACGTCCCTTTTTCATCTCAACACTCATGTAACTGGATGGAATATTTTAGAATTTTGCATGAAGGACTACTACAAGAAAAAACCTATAAAGTGTCTAACATTGGAACCAACTAGGTCATTCAATTCCATTTTAGTGTCGGGAAGGGCATTTGGGGATGCTTCCAATTCCATCAAATGTCCTTCTAGGTCAACTCAACAACATGGGGACCATTATAATTTCAATTCACCTTTATGAAACATTACCCTCTCACTTTTCCTTATGAAACATTACCCTCTCCTTTCCAAACACATTAAATTCAAATACACCTTCAATTAGACTCTCCACTTAAGAATATTTGAATTTATTTTCTCAAAATTAGAAAGAATATGTGGGGAGTGAGGCTTTGAGGCATTGTGTTCTAAAATAAAGCTAATTTTTTTACGACCCCTTCTTGTGCTTACTTTTGATGGACAATTCACTCTTTCTTTTGTGGTGACTAGCAATTTCTTCATATTATTGCACCATGTGATTTTGATCTAATATGTGACGTACATATGAAGAAATGAGAATGAGAAATGGAAACATGATGCTTCCAAATTCCATTGATTACCCTTCGATCAACAACATGTCTTAAGGTCCATTCCAATTTCTAATTTCCATCTAATTAGTTTATTTAAGGTTCGAATATGGTTTTCAACCCACACCTACCATCGATGGAATAGACCCTACTCTCGGCTACCTCAATATTTGTTTTTGTTATTTTATATAATTTCAAATTGAATACATTATGTGTTTTTAAAGTACCCACCAGACTAGTTGATAAAGATGTCAAACATCTCATATTTCAAGTTCCACTCCAGTCTTAAATGTTCCTTCGGTAATTGATCATAAATTATATTTTTGGGAAAGGTAATAACTAGCCTAGTAGTCACTAATCTTTGTCCCTTCATTGCATCAACACTCCCCTAATTGGATGGAATCTTTTGAAATTTGGCCTGAAAGACCATAACTAGAGAGATTCAAATAAGTCATGCTCCTATAATACATCAAACCGCTAGGAATCCTCCCTTTACCATCATTCTAAGGAGTTTGAATCTCAACACTTTTCCTTCGTCATTGCGTGAACAAAAATAATGAAAATTTTGTAGATGAATTTGTTGGTGATATTCCTAAACCACCACCTAAAAAGGAAACTATTTGGTTCTTTCAATTCCATTTTAGAGTCAGACAGAATTTGAGGTCATCTTCGCAATCTCAAGTGTGGGGGTGCGTTATGGCATGGAATTGAGCATATTAGAACAATAAAAGTTAGTACAAAAACCTTGTTCAAGGCCATGACCAACACATTGAAAGGAACACAAGAAGATGGTTGGGCACAAGGGTGTGGCCATATGGTGGTCCCTGTATCTTCCTTAGCCACCCACCCAGGTTCTAATCCCCCATGCCCTAGGGAACTAGTTAGCCTTGCATTTACATAGTCGGTTGGGAAAAATCACCCTACATTAGCGTGCCATGAAGTGTGTGAGATCGTTGGGTCATTAACTCTTGTAGTATATAAAAAAAGAAGGTTGGGTCAAGCACCTACCTATATTTTTTCCCAATTCCCTAAATTTGTATCCTCCCCTACAATTTTCAATGGATTTTCTCAAAAACATTAAGAATATGTGGGGGATTGATTAGACAGGTATTGAATTTTACCTTATTTTTGTGCATACTCCTCAGTGCATTAATTTCGATGGAAAATTCATGATTTATTTGATTGCGACATGACATTTCACCGATTCCTTCACTCTGCAATGTCGGAAATGTGTGTCTCCCATATAGACAAATATGAGAATGGGAAATGGGAATGGGATGTTTCCAACTTACGTAGTCTCCCCTTTCACTTCCGCATGGCATCCTAGGGATCATTCAAGTTTCCAATTTCCATCCATTTAGTTTTTAGGTTTGAAATTTTGTTTTTGACCCCCTCATACCATCGATGTAACAAAATCTCACACTCACCAACCCCAATCTTTTTTTTTAGTATCCTCTTTTTTAAATTCAAGACATTATCTGTTTATTTTATTTTATGTTTTTATAAGTACCCACCAAATGTTTTGAAAAAGGCGTCAAATATCTTAACATTCAAGTTCCACACCAATATTCCACATCCCCTCTTTCGAGATTGATCATAAATTATAATGGTAGACAAGGTAATAAATAGCCTAGTAGTTGTTAATCATTGTCCCTTCTTCTCCTAAACACTCACCTAATTGGATGAAATGTTTTAAAATTTGGCATGAAAGACTTTACAAGAGATATCCTAACTAGTTTCTAACATTGGACCCTATTGAGTTTTTCACTTCCTTTTTAGTGTCAAACAGGCATTTGATGTCATCTTCTATAAACTTGGGCATGGGGGTGCATTATGGCATGGAATTGAGCATAGTAGCACCACTATACTCGATAAGCTAATGTTGTTTGTAGACATGATTATCACTTTGAAATAAGTACCAAAAGGAGGATGGATCAAACACCTAGCTATATTTGTTCCCAATTCCCTAAATTTGTCTCCTCCCCTACAATTTTCAATGTATTTTCTCACAAACAACAATATTTAAAGCATCAAGAAGATGTGGGGGTTTGAAGGGGATGGAGCACTAGATTCTAAAATGTAGCTTTTTTATGTTAGACCCTTTTGCGTGCTACTTCATATGGAAAATCCATGTTTTCTTTGGTTACGACTCACCCTTTCACCAAATTCCTACATCATGTGATACTAGACTAGTGTGTGACCCACATTGAAAAATATAAGCATGGGAAATGGGAATGGGATGCTTCCAACTTCCATAGACTACCCTTCCAAGTCCACTCGACATCCTGGGGACCATTCCAATTTCACTTCATCTATTTTCAATGTTAGCCTCTCACTTTTAACTTTGGTATCATCTAATTTTCTCCTTCTATAAACTTGGGCATGGGGGTGCATTATGGCATGGAATTGAGCATGGTAGCACCACTATACTCGAAAAGCTAATGTTGTTTGTAGACATGAATATCACTTTTAAATAAGTACCATAAGGAGGATGGATCAAACAACTAGCTATATTAGCTCCCAATTCCATAAATTTGTCTCCTCCCCTACAATTTTCAATTTATTTTCTCACAAAAACAATATTTAATGCATCAAGAAGATGTGGGGGTTTGAAGGGGATGGAGCACTATGTTCTGAAATGTAGCTTTTTATGTTAGACCCTTTTGCGTGCTACTTCATATGGAAAATCCATGTTTTCTTTGGTTACGACTCACCCTTTCACCAAATTCCTACATCATGTGATACTAGACTAGTGTGTGACCCACATTGAAAAATATAAGAATGGGAAATGGGAATGGGATGCTTCCAAATTCCATAGACTACCCTTCCAAGTCAACTCGACATCCTGGGGACCATTCCAATTTCACTTCACCTATTTTCAATGTTAGCCTCTCACTTTTAACCTGGTATCATCTAATTTTCTCCTTACCAAAAACAATAAAGTCAAATGCACCTTCACTTAGAATCTCCACTTAAGAATCTAACCCTTTACTATAAAAACTTGTTATTACTCCTACTACTCACATTACATTACAACTATTTTTAAACACACCTTGTTATATTTATTCCCAATTACATAAATTCATATCAAGAATGGTGGTGTGATATGGCTCGAGATTGCGTTGTGGCATTACACAACCAAATTCAACACACTAATTTTGTTTGTGGCCATGGCTATCACTTTGCCCTTATGACAAGTGGACCAGAAAGAGACTTTGTCAAACACAAAACTATATTTGTTCCCAATTACCTAGTTTCATCTCGGGAAAGGGTGGTGCATTGTGACATGACTATAACTTTGGAAAATGTTGATCATGGTCATGACTATTTCCAATTTCCAATTTCCACACCTTGTTTTCTCACCCACTACTAAATTAAATTGGAGGAGATAACAATTGGCTAAGTAAGTATGTCGACTATTCTGATAGAGGAGAGGAGAGGAAAATATTAACCTTCTAATTTGGTTGACTTGTTGGATAAAAATTCTTTAAATGCCACATATTTTCTCACTTTAGGTATTTGGAATGTTACCCTAAACCAAACTAAAATATTCAAAATTCACTTGCTAAACATGTACCTAAATAAGATTAAAATATTCAAAATTCACTCACTGACCATGCAAATTGTTGTTACACCTTTGTAAGTAGTTATGAATATTTAATCTCTCATTTCAGAGATATGTTTTCATTTACAGGGTCCAATATGGCTTCGTGTGCAAATCCTATGAACCAAGAGAAAATATTGGCTTTCGACACATCTAGAACATTATCTTAGCTTGGAATTTGTTCAAATATTAAATGTATTGGACATTTAAACTATTTTTTTATCTTTGATATGAATTTATTTGGTTTTTTGCTTATTTATTTATATTGACTACATCTATAATTCCTGTTATTTAGTTGTATCACTTTCTAGTCTAATATTTTTCATTTCCTACATTTTAAGAGATTTTGTCATCCTCCTCCCATATTTTTTTTAGGCTGAAGTTTTTAATTAGGTGCATAAGTAGATTATTGTCTTTGAAATACTACTTTCGGATGCATCACAATATATTTATATCTGCTTCTATTTTATGTTGAAGTTTTAGTTTAGGTGCATAAGTAGATAACTATATTTTTTCATATCAATATTTTTATAAGCATTTCAAGTTATCTCAATGCATATAATACCTAGGAATATTGGATTAATTTTTAAAGATTAATATGGTATTAAGGAAGCCTATCATATGTTTTAGTGAGATTTTGACATGAAGATTGTTGTTTTCCATGATTTTTGACATCACGATTGATGGTGGTGCAGGTATTGGATTCCAATCAAAGGGAACATATTTTTTGGGAACTTTAGTATGAAAATAAAGATGATGAAAAATCATTTTGTTATTATGAGATAAATCTATCATCATAGAACTCAGAGCATGATGGGATATACTTTGAGTTTGTAGACATGTGCATCCAATCATTCTCTAAACCATTGTGTTAAGTGGAGAGAAAGGAGACATGGAGCAATGTATATACCTTTGATTTGACCCTACAAAATATTTCCATATTTACTCTATTCTCTAAAACATGCATCATTGATTTGGATTTTAGATTATTTGAAAATTATATTCCAATCAAAGTCTTCAAGAACAACAAGGTTCTGATAGTTAGATATCCATTGAATCAACCCAGGAAGATCTACTCAACTTATACAAGGCTGAGAGAATGGGAAACAAGAGGGAGACTTGTGAAAACAAATTGTAGAAAAACATTATTCCATAATGAGGGGTGTGATGCAAATGTATCTCATTCACAAAGTGACCAACATTGGGAAAAAGGTGGTGGAATTTCTTGACTCACAAAGAATACAATTATGGTACATTGAGTCTTTTTATTTATTTAAACCATATAATATTGATTTGATGTATCTTCGAGGGCGTATGACTATGTTTCTCACAAACATTTTTCTTGCATTGTGTTAAGGATTATTTCATTTTCTTTCTTGTGGAAGTAAGTGAATCATCATTTATATGGAGAATGGAAAAATATACAATCATAAATTCTACTATCTTTCACAGTAATTGAATTTATGATATACATAGCTCCCAATGATGTTGTCCACTTTTAATGATAAATTAGAGGTATAATATATAATAATAAACAATAGTAAACTTAATGTCACGTGTACAATCTAAGAAAATAAGACTTGAGTTATTACAGTGCTATGAAAAAGATAAGAAAACATAGCATTATTTATACCAAAATAAAATTACCATAAAAACATAAAGACCAACTAGCATAGGTTCCTTATTTTACTACAGTAATATCAAACAAAAAAGATCATAATTTTGGGAGAATCATAACAAATAAGGTATATTTTTTGGTGAGCATGTAACTTTTTACTAAGTTCCACCAAAAATAGAAATAACATCATTATCATTTGAGGCCCATGTCAATATCAAGAATATACATCATTAACATTGAAAGTCTGAGTCCTCAAAATTTGAAAGTGCGAGCCTTGCACTTTCAAAGTGCGATCCTCATGCTTTCAAAGTGTGAGCCTCAAAAATTTGAAAGTGTGAGTCTCACACATGGAAATTTCCAGTTTTCTACTTTCAAAGTGTGAGGCTTGCTCACTTTTAAATAGTGCGAGTATCACAATTTGAAAGTGCGTGAATCAAACTTCAAACTTTATATTGTAAGGATTTATTATTAGTTTTTATTTTTAATTTAATACAATGGGATCATGAATTATAATATTTAGTGGTTGTTAACCTTAAATCGAGTCTTTTTCCCTTTCAAAGTGCAAGCAAATGCTAGCATCACCTTTTCAAATCCCGAGGCTTTCACTTTGAAGTTGCTTTTGCAAGATTTTATTGTTAGTTTTTTAATTTGTATTAATCCAATGAGATCATGCCTTATAATAGTTAGTGGATGCTAACCTTACATACTACCAACATGAAAATATAATAAATAACGAAATAGAAAATTGAAATCCAATAATAGCAAAATTGGGATTCAATAATAGCGATATTGGAACCCAATATTATTGAAATTGGAATCCAATATTTTTACTAATGAATCCAATAATATTAATAATGGAATCCAATATAGACAAATATAGAAACCAATATAGGCAAAAACAGCGATAGAGTTTTTCCAAAACTTATAATACTAAAGTCTAGACTCACTGGAATATGTCTATATTTAGTGAAATAAGTGTTATATGTAGAAAGTAATAAAATGATAAGTAAATAATCACATCACCAAATACCCAAATATCTGTAAATTTTTATCATACACACACACACACACATCTATGTATATATATGTATATGTATATATGTAAATATATGTGTGTGTATCGATTCGATCTCATACATCAAAAACATCATTCAAAATGGCTCTAACCCATCTATAATATGACACAAGCACCCTTTCGACATATGAGGTCTCTAGATGCTTTGAGATGATGGGGTCATGCTATCTGTTCTTACTATGTGACATAAGGATGCCGACCTAGATCGGGCTTCATACGCCTCTAATTTTTCCCTCATCGGTTTGTGTCTCGCGATATAATCCACTCCATATCTATTTAAGCATTGGCTAGGAAAGATTCCTTCTCCTATATAAGGACTTCTTGTTATTGTAGTAGGATATAGAGAATCACATCTATGATAACAATAGCAGCATCTGACTAATCTTTATATCCCTATAGTGTCCTCAATTCTCATGCCTATCACGCAAGAAAAAACTATCATACTAGATCCCTGGCTGATGGTTCTTCTTGATCCACCATAAATTTTGTATGATTGACATCCAACACTGGGTCTAGGATATCATTTTGCGAACTCTCAATCAACGAACTTGCCACTATGACGTTGTCCTCTCTATAAAATAAAAAACCAAAATTCATCACTAATAATATCACATACACTACCAAAAACCATCTAACAAATATAATATCACTCATACATGGTTTCTGTGTCTCTGCACGAAAGTACCGTCATCTCCTCCACCGCTAATTGTAGTTCCCAACTAAATAAAATAAAATAAAGAAGGAAATGTGTTGAGGATTAAATGTAGAGGTGGGTGAGAGAGTGAAGCCGGTGGAAGTACGGTAGGGGGCTAGCATGTTGGATGAGGTAGGCATGTTTCGGGCATGTAGTGGTAAGGAAACGATAACTATCTAAGCGATTAATATGTTTAACCAATGTATTAACAATACTCCAACCAAATCATTTCACCTTTATGGGAATCCTTCATTCCTCTCGCCAAAATGAGTTGTTAAAAGATCTTTGCATCTATTGAGTAAATGTCACTAATGGGTGTAGGTTCAACATTATTCAGATCTACACTAAAATAAAATCTTGTAAGTACTACTTTTGATCAATGTTAAAGCGTAACTCCACACAAGTTGTTTTCATTTTTCCCAATGCATGCACATAGCTTTGGCTCTTTTAGCTTTTAGGGTTGGCAAATCCACCTCAAAAAAGTGTAGGGTATGTGTATAGTAAGTAGTTTGTGTAGTGTCTCCTTTAGCTTTCCTTCCTCTACTTTTTGTTATGATCTTGAGTTTTGAGATGGATGGAGGAAGACTTGTTAGAGCATATGGGCCAACACACTCTAGAACATTTAATGTAACATTCATTACTGAGTCTTCCCAATATGGTAGTTGTGAAACTTTCGGATCAAAGAGATGTTTTATATGGTGCTCATGGGTTTACACAAAATGTCTAATCATCCTATAAATATTGTGTATGGAGTACCTCATTTGTAATATCCATGGAAAAGGATCACTCCAAATCATTTTACTCTAAATACCAAAAAGGATATCAAATCACAATGGTCATCGCTTATGATTACCCCTCTGCAGTTCATATGGACATCATTGCTATTTATATTTTATTAGTGGGATACTTTGTGGGAATGGTAGTGTATAGACTATTTAACATAATGGAAAAACATGGAGATTGGTCATAAACAAAATGCATTTGTTGAAAAGGCATTGGATACTTTCACAAAATGGAAATTAACGAGGTTCAAATCCCAAAACCAAAATCCTTGCCAACACCCTATCTTCCCGTGCATCCTCCCAGATCATACCAAAATGAGAGCCTTGGGACAAGGCATAGATATTCTATTGGAGATGTGGAGTCTAACTGCAAGATGAAGTGGTAGTTTGCTTTTTCCTTGATTTTGGGAGGAAAGCATGGCCATGGATAAAAATAGCATTGTCTTATTAATAGATGGGAGTTGTTATTTTTATGTTTATAAAAATAGCATTGTCTTATTAATAGATGGGAGTTGTTATTTTTATGTTTATCTTATTTATATGCATGTCTTATTTATAAGCATGCTATATTTAGGTTGCTTGTGGTTGAAGCAAACTTTTTCAAAGAGGTGCACAAGTTATATATATGTGCATGGATTTACTCTTTAGAATATGAAAAAGAGAGAATTGTATTGTATTCCTCTGGAATGAATAAAGGAAAAGGATGGCTTGTTTTTGGTGGATGTAGCCCACATTGGGTGAACCACATTAAATCTTGGGTTTATCTTGTGATTGCATGCTTATATTATTTCTGTTTTAATTCCATTTTATTGCTCATCTGTGTTTCGATCCTAACAACTGGTATCAGAGTAGGATTTTGTTTTGGCAGAAAATCTCACAGGAGGGTTTCTTGTTTGAGTGGGAGAAATGACAGAAGATAACAAGTTCATGGTTGATAAGTTCAATGGACAAAACTTTCAGCTATGGAAGATGCGGTGGAGAACTACCTATATCAGAAGGATCTTTATCTACCATTAAAAGGGAAAGCTTTCAATCCATCAACTATGAAAGATAAAGAATGGTATGTTCTTAATAGAATGGAACTAATAATGATATGGTTGTGCCGGGAAGCTATGGTAGATTTCAATATTTCTATGAAAAGATAACGGTAGATCTAATGGAAAAATTCAGTAAATTACATATGAAAAACCCTTAGCCTCCAATAAGGTATATCTCATGAAAATTTTATTTAATATGAAGATACCAGATGGTGAATCAGTAAATGATAATTTAAATGAATTCAACATGGTTACTAATCAATTAAAATCTATAGGAGTAAGTTTTGATGATGAAATTAGGGCTCTTTCGATTTTGTGCTCATTGCCTGAAAGTTGGAATACTTTGGTTATGGATGTGAGTAATTCTATTTCTGGTTCAAATAATTTAAAGTTTGATGATGTTATTTGTGTGATTCTTAGTGAAGATATGAGAAGAAAAAGCACGGAGTTAGTCATCATCCGGTAATGCTTTGAGTGTAGATAATATGGGGAGATAGAAGGAAAAAGAAAAAGGTCTTGGACACAGTGGAAAGTCTAAGAAGGGAAGATCTAAATCTAGAAGTAGGATGGTATGCTGGGATTGTGGAAAAGCATGACATGCAAAGAAATATTGTTGGGCTTTAAAATTAGGGAAAGATCAACAAGAAGCGAGTAAAGAGGAAAACATAGCAAGTGATTTGTTACAAGATGCTCTTATTACTTATTTAGATAGTAAATCAGAACCTTGGGTTTTAGATTTTGGTGCTTCATTTCATACGACTCCTCATAGACAATATTTTCAGGATTATGTAATGGGAATTTTGGGAAATTATATCTTGGTGATGATGAGCCATGTAACATTGTTGCGAAAGGAAGTGTTCATGTTAAATTGTAGAATGGTAACTCTTGGGTGTTGAATAATGTCAGGCATGTTCCTAGCTTGAGGAGGAATCTAATTTCTGTAGGGCAATTAGGAGATGAGGGTTGTATGGTTATATTTACAACAGATTATTGGAAAGTTACCAAGGGTTCTCATGTGGTAGCAAGAAGTAAGAAAGTAGGTAATTTGTATTTATCCATTATTAGTACTAATCCATATTATATTTTAGCTACTACATGTATAGACACAACTCTGTGGCATCAAAAACTTTGCCATATGAGTGAGAAGGGGATGAAGATTTTACATTCACAGGGAAAGTTGTCAGATTTGAAAACATAGACCTGGACTTTTGTGAGTATTGTGTGTATGGGAAACAAAAGTGTGTGAGATTTCTCAAGGTTGGATCAACCAAGAAGGAGTACAAGTTAGAGATTATTCATACGGATGTGTGGGGGACTCGGCTCAGGTATCTTCTCTTGGTGGTTCACATGTATTATGTTAATTTTATTGATGATGCTACTAGGAAGGTTTGGGTTTACTGTATAAAGAATAAATCTGATGTATTTAATACTTTCAAGAAGTGGAAAGCTTTGGTTGAGAATGAAATAGGTTTGAATTTTAAGTCTCTCAGATTATATAATAGTGGAGAGTACTGTAGTAATGAATTTAATAACTATTGTTCACATAATGGAATCCGTAGGGTGAAGATAGTTCCTAGAACACCACTGCAAAATGGTGTGTCAAAAGAATGAATAGGACTATCATGGAGCGTGCAAGGAGCATGAGATTGTATGCAAATTTCCCTTACAGTTTTGGGTGGATGTTGTAGATACTATTGTTTACTTGATAAACAAAGGACCTTCAAGTACTTTGGAAGGTGGAGTACACAAGGAGGCTTGGACCGGTAAGGAGGTAAACTATTCTTTTCTATAAAAAATTGGTTGTGAGGCATTTATACACATTGATAAAGAGAATAGGACCATGCTTTAGAAGCTAAGTCAAAGAAATGTACTTTCATTGGATATGACACCGATAATTTGGATTCCGGTTGTAGAGTTTGCATGAGAAGAAAATCATTAGGAGTAGGGATATTATTTTTATGAAAGGGTTATGTATATGGAACAACTACGGGATAAGAAGATGGAAAATTACGAGTATGTAGCACTTGATGATATAAAAATATAGAGAAGTGCTCAAAGGAATGAAAAATCAACAAGTTGGCATCAATCCTGGCATAGTCAGTGTTAATTATGTAGATCAAAATCAGCAAGAACAATAAGATCCTCAAAATCTAGAAAATCTTGGAAGACGTTCTACTAGGGTAAGTAAACTTCCTGCACGATTATCTTCGTATGAGCTTTACTATTATTTATTGAAAGATGGTGGAGAACCAGAAATTTTTGGAGAAGCAATGTAGGTGGAAATATAGGAAAAGTGGGAGCAGGGTATGGATGAGGAGATGCACTCATTGGATGACAACCAAACTTGGGATTTGGTTCATTTTCCTACAAGAAAGAGAGCATTGCAGAACAAGTGGGTTTATAGGTTGAAGGAAGAAGGTGAAAAAAGAGGTACAAGGTAAGACTTGTTGTGAAGGGATTTGCACAAGAAAAGGTATAAACTTTGATGATCTCTCGTGTTGTTAAAATGACTTCTATTATAGCTGTTTTAAGTTTGGTAGTTGTGGAATATTTGTATCTTTAACAATTAGATGTAACGAATGGTTTTCTTCATGGTGATTTGGAGGAAGTGAAAATAATACACAGGTTGAACACACAAATATTTTATATATTATTCACCATATATTGATTCATACGGGCCATTACATTTATATAGGCTAATGTTGCTCCTATAATCAAGGAAGCTAAACATAACCTCTCACTAATTCTATATGAGATGTTATAACAATACACTCCCTAAATAAGTGGGTTGTTGTAACTCACAACCAACCGCACCAACAATGCAATATTATATTATCCTAGATAATATAATTACTCACACTAACATATTAGTGAGCACTAATAGTTAGAATATTCCTAACATTCCCCCCCTTAGTGCGAACATGGGGAAACAACAATTGCACTTCCTTCTGCAGCGTTCCGCCCGTGCGTGCTCATGATCTGGATGGTTTTATAGGACAGCCAACAACCTCAACATGGATGGTTTTACAGGACAACCAACAACCTCAACAGGGATGGTTTTACAGGACAACCAACAACCTCAATATCATGATGCTGCTTTTCTTTGTGCTTTCATCTGTCCACTATGCTTATACATCAGGGAATTATGTAGGAAATACAACTTGCATATCACAAAACTGCACAAAAGAAGATATACTGAAAAAATTTCACATTACTTCCTATAAGAATCGTAATGTTCTTAATCGTAGTCTCTGTCATTGATCGCTACCACTCGATCTCGAACAACATAGAAAACTGCCACTGCCACTGGAAGCTTTCCTTGACTAAGTCGTTTTGGGTGCAGAATGGGAATGGAACATTGGTATGTATTCCCCCCCACAATGTGAAATTCCACTCAAATAGATACTGAGAAGAAAAATGCATTGAAGAACATACTCCTGAATGGATCTTGCTAGTTAGGTCTTGCACATGGTCACTAATGCTAGTGAACGTATTCTTCTAGTTGACCATCTTCCAATGAAGTATGGCAGTCAGAGGACCAAGTCAGTCAGAGGATCACTGACAGTCATCTGCGCTCCAACACAACTTTCTTTCCAACATCCATCAAATACCACACAAAACAGGAACACTGCAAACTGAAGCACACTGAGAAAATGGAAACCACACTGAAAATCATATACTCACACCATACATATGCCACCACAACTTCTACACGGCCCGTCGTTGGTGACTGACGAGAGGTCATTGTTCGACCTCCTTCCTCCGATGCCTCCTTCCTCCATTTTTATGCTACTAGCTCAACAAAATGTGAACATGATGTACATATGTTTCCACATTGAAATTATTCTTTGTTTTCCAGACGTCGGGTAACACCGAAATTGCGTCCGTAAGGCAATTTTTTTTATTTTATTTTACAATTTTCGACTTTTGACTATAGACGACAATAAAAAAATGACACAAAATGACTCTTATAACTTTGACATAAAATAATGACTAAAATTTTAATACTCCCAAATATAAAGTTATACTAATTTACCACTACGCTTTCTTTTTCTTTATAGACAACACCGAACATTTAAGTTCACAAACTATTGACTATACTTATAACTCAACCCACTTTTAAATGGACATGTAAACCATGGACTCTTAGATCGAACTATTTTTGACCAAATAAATAAACAAAAAAAAAACAAAAATTCAAACTGAATATATTATATCCTAAAAAACAGACCTATAACCACGGCCAGTAGAACTCGCTGCGACTGCCATACATTCCTCCTGAGCCACACGTGGATATGCACAAATAATTTCATCGCTCCTTGTTGCAATGCCTTAGGCTAGACTTCACTACACACTATTCCTTTTCCCCTCGGATCTGCGGTATGTAATAACTGGTGAAATCTACCGAATTTTTCGTGAGAATTTGTTGTATGAGGACTGGCAGTATGCATTGGAGGATCAAATCAAATCGTCCAGCATTTATGAGTAGACTGGGAATTGAATGCGGACAATCCACGAACTATGGTTGAGGCGTTAGATCCACGTCTGGAAAACTATGTTTCTTGTCTTTTCCAACGTATGCACAGATCTTGTTTGCTACAACAAGAAAATAAGGCGAGTTCGAGGTATTACGTTCCACCAAGATCAAAAAAAAAATCTATGAATGTGGCGTTCACCAAACACCATTGAATAACTGACAAGACTTTTTTAAAAAAACTTGAAATATTATTTGCAGCGAATGCTCCCAATCTCTTTCTTATCTTGAACACAATAATCTTATTCCTCAGCGGGCTCGAAATCTATCCACAGGTGACTTTTGCATTCACAACGTGCTACTATCAGATGAATTCGCAGCTGAAGGACGTCTCAGATGGATCTCCCAAATTTTAATTTTCTTGCACTTTTTGTGATGATGAGGAGAATAGATCTGCACAACTGCTAGCAATGGAACCACAACTCCACGGGAATAAATTTAAAGACACGATTTTCTAATGCACAGTTTGGCAGCATGCATAAAAATTGGAAACTATTCATAGGGCAATCAAGGAAGTTGAAATGCCCCTTCAAAAATTAATTCTCCATGGATTTACTCTGAAAATGCCTGCTCTGATGCCAATTGAAAATAATACACAGGTTGAACACACAAATATTGTATATATTATTCACCATATATTGATTCATATAGGCCATTACATTTATATAGGCTAATGTTGCTCCTATAATCAAGGAAGCTAAACATAACCTCTCACTAATTCTATACGAGATGTTATAACAATACACTCCCTAAATAAGTGGGTTGTTGTAACTCACAACCAACCGCACCAACAATACAATATTATATTATCCTAGATAATATAATTACTCACACTAACATATTAGTGAGCACTAATAGTTAGGATATTCCTAACAGGAAGAAATATATATGGAGCGACCATAGGGATATGAAGTCGTGGGGAAGGATAATTTGGTGTGCAGATTGAAAAAGATCTTGTATGGCCTTAAACAAGATCTAAGGAAGTGGAATTATAGATTTGATAGGTTCATGATAGAACATGGTTACTTTAGATGTCATTTTGATCTTGTGTTTATTTTAAGAGACTATATAATGGAGATATATTATCTTGTTGTTGTATGTGGATGATATACTTATGGTAGGGACAAACTTGCAGACTATAAATGAGCTAAAGAGACAGTTAGCCAATACATTTTCCATGAAGGAATTAGGTGCAACAAATAAAATTCTTAGCATGAGAATCAATAGAGACAGAGAAAGAGTAAAATATTGAATTTTTCTCAAGAAGAGTATGTGAACAAGGTGTTGGATAGGTTTAGGATGCAGGATGCAAAACCAGTAAGTACACCATTGGCAGGGAACTTCAAGTTGAGTAAAGAACAATGTCCTAAAACATATGAAGAGATTGAATATATGTCTAGAGTTCCATATGCTTCAGTAGTTGGAAGTTTGATGTATGCTATGGTATGCACAAGACAGACATTTCCCATGTAGTGGGAGTTGTCAGTAGATACATGAGTAATCCAGGAAAGGAGCACTGGAATGTAGTCCAGTGGATTCTCATATACTTGAGAGGGACCAGTAGCAAGCAGTTGTGCTATGGAGGGTCAGAGGTTTATTTACATGGATATGTTGATGCAGACATGGCTGGAGATTTAGATGGTAGGAGGAGCACTAGAGGTTATGTATTCGAGTGTTGGTGGCATGACGAAGATTAGTTGAATTTATAAACTATAGAAGATTGTTTCCTTATCTAATACGAGAGGAAGAGAATGTTGCTACTATTGAAGCAAGTAAGGAGATAATATAGATATAGTGGTTTATGGAAGAATTGGGAAATAAGTAGGAGGATTACATGTTATTCAGTGATAGCTAGAGTGCAATTCATCTTTCCAAGATCTCAACATTCCATTCAAGAACCAAACATTTACAACTCATGTATCGCTTCATTAGATCATTTTTTGAGGATGGACAATTGATGTTTGAGAATATCCATACAAGTCAGAATCCTGTTGATATGTTGACAAAGGCGGTGACAAAAGAGAAGCTGGAAGGTTGTTCGAATTCGATAGGTCTTCAATATTGATCTTGAAGAAGAGAAATGAGTTAGAGAAGATTCTGAGGATGAGCTATAACAATGGGTTGCAGTAGTTAGTCTCCAAGTGGGAGATTGTTGGAGATGTGGATTCTAACTGCAAGATGAAGTGGTAGTTTTCTTTTTCCTTTATTTTGGGAGGAAAGCATGGCCATGGATAAAAATAGCATTGTCTTATTAATAGACAAGAGTTGTTATTTTTATGTTTATAAAAATAGCATTATCTTATTAATAGATGAGAGTTGTTATTTTTATGTTTATCTTATTTATATGCATGTCTTATTTATAAACATGCTATATTTAGGTTGCTTGTGGTTGAAGCAAATTTTTTCAAAGAGGTGCACAAGTTATATATATGTGCATGGATTTACTCTTTAGAATATGAAAAAGAGAGAATTGTATTGTATTCCTCTGGATTGAATAAAGGAAAAGGTTGGCTTGTTTCTGGTGGATGTAGCCCACATTGGGTGAACCACGTTAAATCTTGGGTTTATCTTGTGATTGCATGCTTATATTATTTCTATTTTAATTCCGTTTTATTGCTCATCTATGTTTTGATCCTAAATAATTAGCGAGAATTTTTTAAGACATTGTGGTTGAAATACCCTAATAGACATAAGCGTAAAATTTGGAGGCATATAAAAATCCATGTGATTTTTTTTTGAATGAATGCCTTAATGAGATCAAGTTTAATAAAATGTGATTTTGAATACACAATGCATGACTATGTCAAGAATGCTTTCAAAATATTTGATTTAATTAAGCACTTTAGACCACACCTTAAACATGCAAGCTTCATATGTATAAAACCATGTTGGTCTAGAGGATGAGGCTATAAATAATATAATGGAGCGAGTCTAATCATATCACATAATGCCCACTATTGGTCATATGCATGGATGAACTTATTTTCCATGTTGGCTATTTGGAGGAAGCTTTAAGTTTTATTATTAAAAACCTCAAGAGAATGTGGTCACATGACACTAAATATTTGAGGCAAGCACAAAATATTTTTTTGAAATATCTTTATAGACTTCTAAGTAAATATCATGGGCACGTTTAAATCCAAATGACATGTGAATTTTTACCAAATGCCTAAAAGAGCTACTATTATTACGAAAACTTACGGAACAAGCTTAGAGGTTCCCATAGACAAGAAACTCCTACATGATCAATATCTCGATTAACAAGTTCTCCTAGGTGTACTCATGATTTGGGCACATTCAACTAGCTTGGATCTCTCATACGAGTTTGATTCCTCACAGGCGTGGTTCTTCATCCTTTCTCATAAATTTCACTTTTGTAACTTATGTCTTGAATTTTGGGTGGAGTAAAATACTAAACATTGACTTTAAAAACTTAGTTTTCTATCGCATAAACCATTTCAAATCAAAAATCATTTGAGTTAAACCTACCATGAAAATACATCCTATTGATGTCATTATAGTCCAGTTCCATCATGAACCAAATAAAACTAAGGAAAAATATTTATCATGCATTTACCATTTTTATAACCAATCATGGAGGAAAGTGGTGATTAGACATTCCCTCTCAAGGTAAAAAAACCCATTTAAATTCATTAAATGCCTCAAGATCGATGCACATAGAGTACCTCTTAGACTCTCTTTTAAAATTTAATTGATGTAACTTCTTCCTTCTTTGTGCATGGTTAGAATCCCAACTCTAAAACATTGCCAACACAAACATTGCCCATTTTTTTATAAGTGGTTCTCGAGGATACTTATGTGAATTTCCTATTCGAGGTAGCATCTTGATAATTGTAGAGTCACTCAAAAAACACCTTGGTTTTAGTACCCATGGTCCTCGTAAATGAGATGTGAAACCTCAAACCTCTCATTTTTCATAAACGAAATCTGTTGCATGGTTCATTTAAACCATACTCTCTAAAAACATACTTTTTCGTAACCATTTTAGAGCTAACATGGCTTAGAATTTTTCTGTGAAACAATTAAATTCAGCCAAGTGAGCTTGGAAAATTACTCCCCATTTGAGCGTCATTTACCGGTTTTGGATAGCATTTACTCCTTATGTTTCGTATTTAGTTGAGAAGAGGATGGGAATTTGAATCATTACATTTAGATTTTTTCCCTTCTATTGATCCCCTTTTGGAATCCATTTAGCCTAAATTCTCGAGGACAATAAAATAAAACGTAGCTAACTCATGCTAAAAAGTTACATCCAGTTTGAGATCCACTTTTCGGTTTTGAAATTCATCTTTTAATCGTAATTTTCCATATAATAGAGATTAAATTGGAGGCATTAAACACCTTGTTATGATTTTGAATGGTATTTTGTGGATCCATTCAATGGCCACTTGGACCAATTTGTGCAACAATGCAATTTGAGCCCCTGGACCCATCTTGACCCTTTAAAGTTTGTGTTAGTGATAAGACTTGTATAAGGTTTGATTACATGCACATAAACTTAAAATACGTCATTCAAAGACTTTAAATATATGGTTAACAAAATTTCATACTAGCATAATGTGACATGTCCTTAACCTCCCTTGTGACCAAAGAAAAAGGATATGTATTGGAAACCATAATGTACTATATTATATATGCTCATCTAATTTTTTTGTATGTAACACTCGATAGGATACATTATCACCCCTTGGTTTGTAAAAAAAAAAAAGAAATTTTTTCTCTCTATACTCTTCCTTTCTCTCTCTTAAATATGAATTGAAATCAAGCTTCAAAAATATGGAAATTATTTATGTTATTTTCTCTCCCTTAAAATTATTTCTTCATAACGATAACATGTTAGAGGGAGGGTGGATCCATGCAAGCAATTTTCAATGACCCATGCTCACATGGTTTTTCAGGATGCAAGTATGATGCAAAACTGGTGTAGTTGTAATTCATTTTGTATATTATTGTAATTTATTCATAATATTAGAAAAAATAATAAAATATGTATTTCTACATTCACAGTAAAGTTTCATTGGACTATTTTCTTTCAAACAAATTTGTCCTTGTCGTGCATAAAGCTCGATAAAATTATAATTGTTATTTGATATCGAGTTTAAATAATCAGCCAATTTTTACTAAATACTCCTCTTCATTTAATTTTTAGTTATGTTTTGAAACCTAAATCATGTATGGTAGAAAGGAGTATCTCATTTTGAATTAAAATTAAATTGTTCTCGAAACCCATTCATTTCATCATCTTCCTTCGATTAGTGCACGACTAGTAGGTAAGATTTGATACTAGGTAGTTGAGAACTCTCGATATCCCTTCCATATTTAGTGATCCCAAATTTTACCATGACCATCCCAAGTATAGTTGTTTGCATTTACCAACTAATATTTCTACCCTCAGGTTTTTGGTCGATAAAACCTCATAATCATGAGTTATGCCCCTTGTGTTGTGTTATGCAAATATCATATCTAGTGGATAAATCATATTTTAACCTTGCGTATAGTGCAAATATATAATTTAATGAAGTAAAGAGTTGTGGGAAAATTGATGGTAATGTCATCCTTGAATCCATTAGAAAAATTGATTTTTATTCATTATCTTAGTTGACCCCCTATGTATCCTAAGGGAAGATACCATGTCAGGAATGCTTGTAAGGCTCCATGCTCTAACAATATGGCATTGTGAAAATTTCATCATGTTGAGTGTGAATTTTTTTTGCCTAAATTTGATTAAAGTAACCTAAGATCTTTTGAGAGGTCATTTTATTGACAAGGCACATATCTAGTATAAACCTCTAGACTTGGTCCTAACAAGATGTTGTGCATAAAGTAATATTAAATTCACAATGTATTACTGGTCTTAGTTCAAGTATGTTTTTTTATTAAGGATAAATATTTTTTAAAGGGACTATACCTTGTTTACAAAAAAGGCTCAAAAGCCAGAGATAACAATAAAAACAATCCAAAGTTAAAAGGGACTAAATCCCTTTACAAGGAGGCTCAAAAGCCTGATACAATAGTAAAAACAAAAAAAATGGATCAGAATCCACGAAGAACAAGAGAACCAACTATAGTTTAACCGAGAACTATAAAAAGGAATAAAAAAGAGATAGAGCAACATCAAAACAACAAGAAAACATCTTCTTTACAACAACAAATTGGCAGCAACTCTACTTGACTACTTTATCAATCTTCATCTTGAATTTCTATAGAGAGTTGAATAATGCTAGGGAAGTGACATGGGAGGGATCATTCTTATCTAATTGTGAAAAGACTAGGTCCCTTGTAGTTTCTGACTCCCAAATGGCAGTTGGAATGTCACTGAGAATACAAACACTTTTGACATGTTGTTCCATAAATTTGTAAATAGCTTTAAGTATAGAAATGGTATAATCATGTCGCCCTTTAGCATTTCCCAATCTATTATCCATAGAGTTGAGTTTCTTGAAAATTTGTAAAGTTTGATCATTATCCATGGTAGGTTCAACAGGCATCTTCCTCTTACCTACACTTTTACCAATCTGCTTGAGTTCATCTTTGAGGTTCATAACCTCCCTTTCCAACTTGTCAATCCTACTTAGAAGCCCTTCTTCTTTTTTTGTAGCAGAGTCTTCAATGGGATTGTTGATATGAAGCAAGTTTTTGTCGATTCAATCTCTTTATTGCTATGAAGAACCCTCTAAGAGGGGAGGAGGGGATACAGGGGATTCTTGATTCTAATTTTTGGTGGTGGAAGCAAATATGGGTCATTAGAATCTAGAAAAGGAGGAGCAACAGGGATAGTAGGAATGAAGTGAGAATGTGAAAGACAGTGGCGATGAATCAGCAAAATAAGGCCTTGGTGGAGGGGGACAACACGAGTGTGATTTTGGAACTCAAGAATAGAGCATTCTAGTGAGTTCAAAGGTAATGTGGGAATTCAAAATTAAATTTCTTCGAAATGATTCGGGGAAGACCAAATGCTTTAAATAAATTGTCACATATCTACCCTCAAGAGTGACATACCTGAAAATCATTCATTAAATTTCAGCAAATGGATCTGGAATAGAAGACACTTTTATACCAGCCGTTACAAATTCAATATTTTCTCCTTCATCAAGGAATTTATTTTCTTCAACATTCTTATCGACTCATTTGTTGAAGAATTTCACCCCATCTAAGCTCAATCCCATGACTTGAGCAATGAACTCTTTAGTCATTTTAACGTTGATATCATCATATTCAACTGCTCTTTTCTTGCAACCATTCATGAATTGAACCGCGATATCTTCGTCATGAACCTATATTTTTTCTATTAGATTCAAAACCCCACCTATTTGTAAATAATTCTATAGGACCACGTCATTCTTCCAGTCGGGTCATGAATGGGTTCTATTTTGTGAGAAGGCCGACCCATTATGTTTCCATTTCTTCCTTGGTTATCAACAGTAAAGTTTCGATCCCAATACTTCCTTCACCACCACCTCTGTATACTCACAAAGCGTGTGAAATCTTAATGAAATTATGAACCCTACATGCAAAGTTAATAATCACTTTCCCATCGGAGCGAGACTTCTTAATTATTATTCTGAATACCACACTTATCCTCAATGATTTCATTATGTACCTTGGCTGGGAGAAGGTCGCCACTAAACCAATTTTTCATGTTGTTGCTAACTCCATAGTTGGTGAGACTATCCATCACTTTATTACCTTCACGATAGGAATGTATGATCTTGGAATTATCAAGTTATTTACAAATATCTAAAGATTCATAAATAAAATCCCTAATGGTCCAACTTGGGGGTTGATCTTCATTTAAAATATTTATAATGTTTAAAGAGTCCCATTTAATTATAATATTTATTTAGTTCAAGTATGTTCTGTACTTATGATATGAGGGATTGATTCATGTGGGAACTAGTGATTGAGAAAACATTGTCTCTCATTTCAAAATAAAAACTTAGGATGTATAAAATTGTAAATGAATATCTCCTTGTAACATGCATCTAATACTTAAATTTCCTACGAATAATATATAAATTTATCTTGGTGAGATCATACTCCTTGGGTTCTTGATGTCTAAGTGAAGAAAAATTATTATATGAATCTTAATTGTTCTAAAAGGAAGCTAGTATGAAGTCAATATAATAACGTAAGGGTTATAAGAACACAAGTAAATGAGAGGAGATTTCATAATGAGTTTTTAAATGTCGCATATACTTTGAATGTTGCCAATATGACTAAAATGAATAAGATGACATTTTTTAACAAATAAAAAATAAAATAGTGCCTCATGATTGATCATTCAACCAATTAAATGGGAAACTTGTGATACTTAACGGATGAAGCAGATTCATCATACCCCATAATGGATTGAACAATAATGCTAAATGATTAAAATTATAAAAGGGGAATTTGATACTTGTCCTTTTTGACTAAACACAAACCTCTTTTTTGTATCATGAACATTAAAAACTAAGTATTTAAGTTAAGTATCTAGAATACATATTTAGTTGTAATAAAATAAAAATGAAGAAGAGTATAATTGTAGTGTTTAAAGGCTACTATGAAAAGAATGTGGAATCTATCCAATCTTGACCTAATAGATTTCCTTTTATTTCATGTGAATCTCCCTTGTTTCAATGAAGATAAATTACAAAACCAAGTAAACATGCTCCTTAGTAATGAATCCTTAGAACAATTTCTAGTCGTATTTTATTTGTTTAAATGTTCCTATCAACAATTAGGTTGTATAAATTAATTACGATGATCGGAATGAGAAAAATTAGATGGAAACATTATATGTAAAATGTGAAAAAATAAGAGAATGCAATCTAGTTTAAATAATAAGGAAGGATTATATTTTAAGTTATTTTGAAATAATTAAGGTCAATAATGAAATAGGTCTATAATAAATATGTAAACCATGAAAATTGTGTGTCATGGAAAGTGCATATACATGAGTTTATACTATAGTTGAATCGTTATTTTATACCTTTTCATTTGGGAAAAAAGTGGCTTGATGTGCATCATATGTTTTCATTTTATATATGTGGGTTAATATTTGTGTAAATGTCTTATGTGATGTTGATTTATCCTAAGTGATCCCATGTGGTGTCTCGTATTGAAAAAGGTAAGTCAAACCAATTTATTCTCATATTTTCTATTGTATTTGTGTGTCAAAATTGTGGTTGTGAAATTTGGTTTAGTGTGAAGGTTCATGCTCTCAAACCTCTGGGATAGTTGGTGTTATGATGATTATGCATGATGGTGGAGGAGATGGAAGATTAATGTGATACTATGTTTTGATGTGATAAGTGTTGTACTTGTGATTATATGAATGCACTTGTTGTGCATACCACTTAGTATGGACTCATTATAATGTTGATGTCTCTCTTTTGTGAATTCAATGTGAATTTCACATGTGATGTATCACCTTCTTGTGTGAAAGAAATGTTATTTTGGACTATGGAGTCTTATAGCATTTCATTATTTTGTGATATTGTATATGTGTACTAATGTGATTGTATGGCAAGTGATTCGTGGAAAATTTAGTCATATAATAATGTTTCCACTTTGTGTTGTGATGTATCAATTTATGTCACCATGTTGTATTGTAATTATGTATATGTATGAATATCACTATGTTATTCATACATATGTAATCATATTGTATGTGATAAGCATTTATGTCATGAATTAGGGGTATATGGTGAACTTTTGACCCCCTATTATATTGTACATGCTCTTTTTGTTGTGTTATGTGGAAACACTATATAAATAATGTTTTGTTATACCCCGTAAGTATACCATAGCGTATGTTAGTAATGTAGTTATGTATTATGTTGTGTACCCTACACACATTGACTCTAAGGTAAGAAATCAATAAAATGTGTATGTAGTGAGAGAGAAGACATGTGTCCAAGTACCCATAACCTTGAGCTGAGTATGAGTTTGGAAGTGGAGTCTTATGTAGACTGAAAACCCGCTTCTATCTATTTGGTATGTTTCAAGCTTTCTCAAGTATATTGTGGAATGTGCACCATGTGAGGCTCAACTTGTCTTTCATATATGGTTTTCCATTGAACAATCCTACATGATACTGACTATGTTGAGCCTTGTGGGAGTTTAGAGGGATGATTCAAATAGAGTTTGTGAAAATTATATTATTTGATTAGTTGTGTTATTTTAGAGTCACACTCGATGCCGGACATGGTCGTATGCCCTTGTGAGGATGCCGAGATGTACAGTTCATGCAAGATGAGATTTGATGTACTTGTGATGTTGCATATTTTGTTATATATTTTAAGAGCCAAATATCAATATCCAAGTGCCATCAACTCGATAAGTATCCCTTCGATGGCCGTATAAGGCAACATAGTGATTGTGATGTGATATTTCTCTCTGTCTATATTTTATTCATAAACTTGACTTTTCTCTTTCTTTTATTGAACTAACATATTCAAATATTTAACTTTTGGTTGTGTTAATACTTGTAATTTTAGTTTTTAATTCGATTGTTGTACTAACATAATTATTTTCACACTAACTTCGACCAATTATCCATGTATTTTTCTTGGATTGTGTTACCACTAATTTTTACTTCGCAAAATTATATCATGAATTTTTTTAAATTAGAAGTGTCATTTGTCATGGTTTGTCACCTTCATCATGATCATTTTTTTTTTTTTGATCGCTTTGACCTTCGTTTCGTTCATTTTAGTTTAGAGGCCCTCTTTTTATGTCGTAAACTGTGTTTTAATTAATTAATTAATATTTTACCTTTTTATTTAATAAAATTAAATTTATTAAATTTTAGGGTTTTTAATTAATAAATATTAATTTAATCCTCATAAAATTTTGTTCGACAAATTTGGAATAACTATTCTCATTTTCTCCAATTGTCGTGGGCATTTAATTTTCATGAGCGATTGCCTTGGGCAATTATAATTCCGCTTCCAATTGTCATGGGAAATTATAATTTTGCTTCCATCATCCGAGAAGTAGGGAAGAAGATAGTTACAAGAAGTTGTAGAAGTGGGAGAAATTGGGAAGAAGAAAAAGAAAGGAAAATATTACAAACATCCAGAACTAGAAGAAAGAGAAGCTCATTCCACAAGCACTCCTCAACTTTCACATGGAAACCTAGCACGAGCATTGGCTATATCCAAGACACCTTGAAAGCTACGGGTAGTTGTCTCCATTTTAGAATCACAAGCTTACAATAATCCATCCTTTGTCATTTTATCAAGATCATCCTACCTCTATGCAAAGGGCATGATCCATATAGCGTATTACCATGCTAAATCTTGCTCAAGCTCAAAATAACAAAAAATAAGACTGAAGATTAAGGGTCTCTCTTTTATTTTTCATGTTGTGTATTTTTATTAAAGATTTTTCTTTTTATTTTATTGTGCCAGATTGGGCACATACACACAATCCATACACACTCAAAAGAAGAAAACATTTCCACGTACATGCAAGGCAACACAGACCACGCAAGATAAAATAATAGACTTCCCACTCAGCCAAGATTGTAAGTCAAAAGGACATCCATCATGCAATCCAAAGGTAAAATACTCCATGCAAAGGCTCATCATAGCTTTCTACATGGTTCTACAAACAAAAAACAAATAAAAATAGTCCACGCTATCAACACAAGCCACGTATAGGGAGATTCATTGACAAAACATTGGAACACATACAAAGAGATCCAAAGACTGCCCACACAAATTTTGTTCCACACCAAAGGCTACGCATTCACCTTGGCAAACCACACATAACTGTCAAAGCAAAGTCCAAGTTAAAAAAATAAAAATAAAAAAATAGCTTTGTGCCAAACCACGCAAGTCAAGGCCACGGTTAGGAAGATTCGTCATTTTCCACACACACATGCCTAACCCAAAGGACCAGAAAAAATGTGCTCACCAAGACAAAGTGGCTGGTTGTAGTAGATCCCGAGAAAAGTACGAGATCAAGTTTTGGTTTGTAAAGTAAGTTTCAGGGTAGTTCCTTTTTCAAAGACGAATTCATTTATTTTGGCTCGATTTTTAATTTGAGCTCATATTACCACTCTGTAATAATTGTAACCCAAAATCTGCTCAGTTTTATTTTAAAAAGGATAATAAAAATAGACACATTTTTCTTTCTGATTACGGTGGTCCAAAGACTTATACCTGGAACCTTTCCACTATATGCTTCTTTTTTCTTTCCTCTTTAAAAATTCACAATGGGAGAATGCTGTAACAAATCGGCAGTCAAGTATGCATATCAAGGATTAATCCCAGCATCATCCATAAGCTCAACATATGATAACATTTCAGATACTAATATGGGTCATGTGGATATGATCCAATTTTGCGACAAGGTTAGGAGGGAAGGAAAAACTGTTTTCTCAAAAAGGCTCTATCGTTGTGGCTTACCTCAAGTGGTAGCATTTCGATTGCAATACAATGTCTTGATTTTTTTCTGGCCTGTGCCAAACACTATGACCCTGAGCGTCGAGGAGTCTTTAATGACATAAATGAACCTTTTAAGCTTAACTTTCCTCAACATATGGAGGACATGATGAATTTTTCACTTTACGAAGATAATGTTTACATAACACAAGAATCTGCACAAGAATTATGGGATAAAGATCCCTTGGGATGGTAAAAAATGGTTGACAAAAATTGGTTAGTTAAACCAAAAAATCACACTTCAAGGACACCCAAAGAATTTTTTCATGTGGAGTTTCATAAATAAATAAGATATATGATCACTCTCCTTCATAGGGTTTTTGGTCTCCCTTCGGCCAAGAATCTCCATCCTTGGATGTACAAATTCATTTGTATCATCCTTGATGCGAAGATATTCGTTAACTAGGAAAGTATCATCAGCAACACTCTCCACTAGAAGTTTATTGAGGTAAGAATGATGGGAATTTTTTACATGACCTCATATTTGATCTATGTTATAGCCATTAGGATAATATTTTCAGGGTTGATAACTAGAGGCATAATAGGTCCTAGTAAAAATAGTGTATTTCACTTTTACCCACAGATTCAACTTAATAATGGTTCTCACTATTTCCAGAGGTTCAATGATGCCTTCCTTTTCTATGTAATCAGATCATTAGAGAGGAATCCAGAAGAAAGGTTTTCATAGGATTCCAAATCCATAATAGAATAGCGGGAACATGATATATCTAGTTTCCTTCTTATTCCTATATATGGGTTAGTGGATTTGTGCGATCTCCTTACAAACTCCCTAAATATGTAAATGAAAAATTGGTGTTGATGGAACTTTCACGTCAAATTTTCAAATTCCATTACCTACTTGTGGATAAACATAGAGGAGGCATTCATTTCCGATTGATTAGGGAATATAAATGTATGAGTTCCCATGATGTGGAACTTATGGAAAAGGAATTTTCCCACATCATCATACATTATTTCACAAGTAGAGATCAGTTTGATATTAAAGGATCCATGGAAAAAATCCTTAGGGAGCAAGATACAAGCATAGAGCAAGCATATAAGACTATTTGGTAGGATGTGTAGATTAAAGGAGGTAAGATGACGGAAATTTTCTCGTCTCACATTGGATCAAATAGAGAATTGTGGATAAAGAGATTCTCCTTTGACCCTTTCCGGTAATGGAACCGATCTTATGGATCCTACCTATGTTCAAATAATTTTCACTCCACTCCCTCGTACTGATTGGAGTAAAGGAGATGAAACTTCTCTAGATACCATAAATCAAATCATTTTGAGAAGAACTATGATGTGGTATGAGAACCAAATAAACAATCCTCTCCCATTTCAGGAACATATTTCTGAAATATAGAAATTACCAACGAGTGGAAGAATCGCATAGAAAAGGTGGTGCAAAACTTTTCACGGCAGTCTCCACAAACATCGTCACACACATCTTAGAGGAAAATTCGGTGGTTACCCAAATCTATCTCTAATGAAGAAGGATTACCTCAAAGGTTGGTAAAGAGTGTGCATCTTGGAGAAGGAAGAGAACATGTTTCAGGTATTTCTACCCCAAACTCATCTATCCACATCAATGAGAGTTCCAATAGGCTCACTAAAGATCCAAGTCATCAATGTCAAACACCTGAGTCTAAACAAATCCCAATGGTACAAATATCCAATTCTTCTAAGCATCAAGGTGATGGGAATGTTCCACAAGAACATGATGGTAATCAAGAATGTGTTGCAGATGCCATTTCACCAAGGATTGAGGATGCAGAACAATTGCCTACTGATTTTAATCACAAGGAAAGTAAAGAGGATATCCCTTCTAATTCTCGACTCTATTGTGTTGAACTAATGAATGAAACACCTTCTTGGGTTGATTCTAAAATCAAAAAGAGGAAGATATTGATCAAAGTGGCCAACATCGATTTGGAAGCTCTTTTTGCCCTTTCAACTGAATGTGTGATCAAAAATCCCAAGGTCTTCTCTAGGGTAGTGATTGATGATAGTGGAGATAAATTTACATAATTTATAGTTCCAACAACTGAAAAGGATTGCATGGAGACATGAAAATCACTGATTATGAAGTATCCAAAATAGCCCTTAGAAAGACCACTTTTGAAAGTGATGTTTCCATGGCAAAAGATTCAATGAACAGTGTGCTTAAAAGGTTGGAGAGATACAAATCTCAAATTTCCCAACTCAAAGAAGAGAAGAATCAGTTGATCTCATATGTTCAACATTTGATCAGTCCAATTGCATCTTCTTTTCCTATTCCAGAAATGGTGGCCATCCCAGATCAAGAAATTCTCAATCAATCAAAGGATGTGATCACTCTAGGGCACACTATAAGGTCTTGGGTTTTTGAGATAGAAAATGGTGGGTTGAGAAAAATTGATGAGGTGATAAAAAATATTAGAATATCTATGCTTACCTTTATCTAGTGTTTCCATTCAAGGAATGCCTCATTGCAGAAATAATAAATATGGATCAGATCTTTCAAAGTCTCTAGGATATTTCCCGTATGGAATCTACATTCTTATCCTCGGAGGGAATCCTTGAGTTTTACCATTGCATGACATGATATCTATGGCTAAATCATGTTAAGTCCACTAAAATGATTCGACAAGGCTTAATAATTCATTTTGAGAGTTTATGCGATGAAGCTTGTACCACACTCTCCTCCATTCAAGCATTCATCGAAGGATTTCCTTGTACCTTTAGCAATGAATAGAAAAAAAGGAATTCAATACAACATTTGAAGGAACAATTCACAAAATTGATAAGTGAAATGTACACTCCTGTTGATAATTTTTCCACTTCTTCTATGGATCAATGTTACAGGATCAAACACCTTTGTGAAGGGTCCAATATAAATTTATAGACCTACATACCATACCAGGTAAGATTCTTGAACTGTAGGTACTTTGTGAGGCTTGTCTTCTTCCAAGTTGTTTTCTAGAGGAAGAAAAGATGCACCAGACATTGCAGAAGCTCAAATCTTTGAATTGGCAAAGGATCAAGACCCTTGTTTCACCAATAGAATGGTGGGATAATTTCCTATGTTATCTAATGGGTGTGTATGTTCATTTCTCATACGAATGAGAATAGGCAAACCCTACCCAATGGATAAGGCACTAGTTGTTTTGCTTAATTTTCATGTGTTTTTCTGCATGGGGTCCACATGTACCCATTTCCCTTTATTTATGTACTTCTCCTAAAGTGACTTTCAAATTGTTATAAAGTGATGTTGACTTATTCTAGTTAGGTCATTTAAGAGCAAGGTCACTTAAAGTTCCCTAATTTAATGGTTGAAAAAAAACCTAACTACCTTATAACCAAATTTTGTGTTATAAAAATAAGTTAGGGGCTCATTTGTAAGGGTGACTTTGAGAGAGGAGAAGAAATGATTTTATGCAATATTTGTTTCAAGAAATAAACTTTGTCTTATTTTGGGAAGACATTTTATAGAGTTAATGAAATATGAACTTTGTGTCATTATATCTTTTATAATTTGATGTTATTATGTTCATTAGATGTTGGTGTTTAAATCTTGCATGCGAATACTATCTTTGATCTTATTTTCCACATTATTAATTTGGTGTTCTTGTTCATAGTGACCAAGGTCTGATATATACTTGATCATGTGTGTTCCCTTTCATTTATTATTATTTAACTAATTCAAACTGTGTGTTATTTGAGTTAGGTATTCATTTTTCTTCTTATTTTCAATGCAATATTAGGCTCCTTTTTTACCTAACTATTGTATGCTCCTTCCATCCATTTCTTTCCTTCATTCCATTTCATCTCCCTCATTCACACTTCTTTCCATTTGATGTCAAAAACACCCCCACATAAAATTTTGAATGTATAGATGTAAATACAGTTTTTGTTTTGAATAAAGGAAACCTCACCTTCATTGAGGAGGGACTTTGTCCTCGACTGTTGCATGTCATTTGCATGCATGCAAATCCATTTGCTAAAAGTTTTTATAACTCTTTTGGGGATTTAAGAATCGTGAACCAATTATTAGTTAAATATTTATGACTTTCCTTTTTCCCAATATCTATTTATTCAATGAATCTTGTGCCCTACGAATATTTTCAAGGAGAAGTTGTTGCCAACTTTCGAATAGTAACTTAGGAAAACCACAAAATCTTACAACAATTTATAGTTATTGATAGAGTCGTTTCCAAATGAGGTATAGACTAAATTTCCATTATGTGATGGATGTGAGTAATTATAGATTTCCATGGAGGTTTTAGATCAATTTCATCCAGGTTCATGAGTTTTGAGGTCCAAACAAGTTGGTGATCGAAAAGGGCGTTTGGGATCTCAAATAGTAGTGTTCAGTGTTTTGGAAATATCTTGAGCCATAGGTGGATATTTGAGGTGATTCAAGTTTTTTTGGAAATTAGATTCAGAGATATTTCTAGTGATATATTTATTTTATTTTTATGAAGTGATTTGACATGGTTTATAGGGAATTCTTTCAGCAAGAATGATTTTGGCACTTTAGGACAGGATCTATTTTTGTGGAAGTTTGATATCATTTGAAGCATGAAAATTTTTGGATGATTATTCTTATCACTTGGATAGTCAAGAGGGAAGAATTTTTCATCCAATGAATTATTTTTTAGGCATTTAAGGCATATATATTTGATTTTATGAGCTAACCTTTAGAAATAATTGTTTTTGGCAGGTTGATTTGGTGAAGGAAAATCTTGATGTGGTTTGACATAAAGGATGTTTGATGAATTCTAACATATATAGAAGTGTTCTTAAGGTTATGAAATTTATTGGTTCAGTATAAGACATTTGGGTGTATTATGATGTTTCCGAGTGGTGTTGAAGGGTGAAGAAATCACCTATTGTGAAAATTATAAAGGGAACAATGCCTAGTAAATGAAATAATTTGATTGGTTGATATTAATTGCGACCATGTATGAATTTTTTATGATATTTTAATAATTTATAATGGTTAATTTGTTATGACAAATTATGTTACTCATGTTAGGGAAATTTTAAGATTGTGCACATGGGGTTTTGACCCATTTTGGCACATTAAATGATGATTTTAGCTAGGCTGACCTATATAGGTCATATGTGACTTTTGTAATAATTTTTTTTAATGCTATAGAGTTTTTGTGTAGAATTTATCATGAAGGACTGACCTATTTTCGTTTGGAAGGAAGAAAATCATATTTAAGTTCTTGTTTAGTTCATTTTTGAGCTAGTGTTTGTAGTGCCCCCTTATTCTCATTGCCTTCTCGGATGCCACATTTTGCTTCGAGTCCGAACCTTGAGAATCACTAGGGCATGGTTTCAATCTTACCTAGTTCAACCTTAACTTATTGATGATGGGTTTCCAAGCATAACTAAAACCCAAATCATCATCCCTATTCGATTTTTGATTTTTCTATAGATAACTCTAGTGTAGTACAAGATGCCCATTGGGCTCGCAATAGGAGACATATTAAATGCAAAATTAGCTGTTAAAAATTTAATATTATTTTGTAACCTACTACCTTTAAAACATGAAATGCTCATATACTAAACTGAGGGGTTCTCCCTTAATTTGTTTATGATGGGTCTCCAACCATGACTCAAAGAAAACCATCATTCCTATTCAATTTTGAATATACACGCCAATGTCAACCACCTCTCCCAATTGATGCTTGTAAAAGTGTTTCTCCATAGTCACTTAATCCAATAAAAATATATTTATAATTTAATATAAATTAAAATAAAGCTAAATGGAGGAGGGCGAATAAGCTCTAAAACGTTTCAGTTAGGGTTTGTCTCCTTGCGTTTGGAAATGGGGCGAGTTTGGGGTGGTGCGAGAACAAAACCAGGATGTCCCTATTGGGAAAAATGCTTGAAGGAAATGTGGTTTTGTGTGATGCTTGGTCGCAGGTTTTACTCAAATCATTGTGCTTTGGGCATTTTTGTCTTTTTTTAAAGAAATGCCTCGCCAAATGTCGTCCCATGGGGTGCCATGGTTGCGGCCAGCATCCTCCAAGCCTGTGTCAAAAAACGATCCTCTGTTCTTGCGTGGACAACCAGCAAAGCATAATGGATAGAGGGATTTTGTCAAATGTTGCAGTTGCAAGTGCTTGGTAAGGGCATCCATCTTAGCATAATAGAAATCTGTATATATATTTCAAGTTTTCCCTCTCCCAATCTGTGCCAAAATGGGGATTTTCTTACCCGTTTTTGTAGTTGCCATGAAGTTGGAGCTGCTCATGTAAATGCAGAGTGTGTGGTTCATTATGGTCCTACTTGTTTCAGTCCGACATCTAGGTTACCTGCTTGGTTTGTTTTTGGAAAAGCGTTGTTTGATATAAGAGATTGTGCAGATTGCCTCTTGGAGATTTTACCTTCAACTGAAAAGCCTTTTCTGGTTCTCTTCGGGTTGGAGTATGCCTATGCGATATAGCAAGATGAAAGAGGAATTGGGAGTTAAATTATTAAGCTGAAATAGATCAAATATAGAAATCAATATTGTAGAAGTCTTGTGCTCAAGAATGGATCCATCATTACCCAATGCAAATAGCATCCTTAGGAAGGATGAAATAAAAATTCAAACAATGCGGCATCGTATTGTGATCATCCATTGGTGGTATTGTGACAATGCGGAACTTGTCGCCGTGTGAAAATGGTTTTCTAGTTCTTATTCCCGTCGACTCGATGAATTCTCCATATATAAGGGAACTTGTAGGAAGTGTCTCTTTGCATGCTCATCCATCAAATGTCAGTTATGGACATGGTTTAATAAGCCCTTGAGCTAACTTTTGTTCATTTTCAACTGGGTCAGCTATGACCAAGAGTAGCCCGGAAAACTAGCTACCAAACGCAATCCATTCACTTTTTCCCAGTCATGCCGGATTCTTTATGAACTCTTGGTATATCTAGGGACACGTAGAAAGTTAATCGTGGTGTGCATTCTCATCGGAAGATAACTTTTGGAGCTTTTTCTTAGCCTCTCGAGCCCATTTTGAACGTTTTTGTAGCTAGTAAGAAAATGTAAAAATAGAAAGCTGTGGGACCCTCGTCGGGTTGTCAAACCACCATGGAAACTTTGGACTCATGTAAATAACTATTTAAAACTCTATAGTGGAACTTGTTGTGTGATATAGAACTTTTGATAAATGGTGTTTTCTCTCTCTTCCCTTCTCTTTCTCTCTCTAGGTTACAAAATGAAATAAAATGAAATGTAATGAATACATGTCTCTAAACCTTTTTATTTCGATTGCAAATTGTAATTATTATCATATGTAAATGGGAAACTGAAAAATGATAATTATGTTAGGTTAGGGTGGATGTCATGCCGGTAATTATCATTGATATCATGCTCACGTGGTTTTGCAGGATGAAAGAATGACGACAAAAAGGTGACGTGTAATTCATTTATTTATCTTTGTAATTTATATAGTTCATTGTTAAATGAATAAATGTATAATGTTGTCTCATGTTACAGACTATTATATTTGATAATTTGTTGATATGTATGAGATGTTGGTTTCAAGGACATCTAGGAAATGTGCATTTAATCTTAGGTTCAATTTTGATTTATAGTACACATGGTAAAAGGGTTTGATATTTAGGTAAAGTAAATAAATTTGAAGTAATAACTTGTAGTGCATATTTAGTGTTCAGTAAATGATTAACGAGTCATCTTGTGCATTCATACTTGTAAATGTAATAAAGAGTTTTAAATTGAAACACTCTACCCTCATTCAATATCGAGACATAACTTGTTTTTCAGGTGTGTTACTTTTACCCTAGAAGACATTGTAAGCCGTAGTATGAACTTAAACTTTGCACTTGATGGAACGTCCTAATTTAGGCAAATCAGAGCCCAAGAATGGGCTTATCATCTTTGTCAGTATGTTTAGTGACATTGTCTTAAACCCATCTGATAGGAGTGACATAGTCAAACTTCTTTTGGAGTAAGTAAAACTAGCTCTTCCTTCGTATCCTAGTGGACTACCTTGTCATCCGAAGATAGATCTAAAAATTTATTTTCTTCATCGAATGAAATCTCTATTGGATCCAGATGACTTAGATGGAGGTTGTGACTTAGTTTTTCTAGGTCTTAAACTCTTGTTATTGAACCCCTTAGCTCCGTTTGGCTAAATGTGTTACTTGGGTTTCTATCAACATAACACCTTGGTCCTTTCGTGAAGGTGGTTTAGCATAAGTGTGTCCTCTCACTTAAAAATGCATTTATAGTTGAGGGGTAGACCCTTAGGTGAAGTTGGAATTAATCTAAAACTCAGTTGATTCAGATGTTAACTTGGGTTCATGTGTAGCTTCAAGTCTTCTTATCATTTATGTCTTCAAGAGGTTAGACAAATAGTTCATAACTCCTTTTCAAGACAATGCTAATAATAAGACCATAATGTGACATAGAAAATAAAGTATATAAGAGTAAAAATGAGATTTGAGGATTGGAATAATGCCACCCTTGAAGACCTTATGACTCAATTAAACATATTCTTTTGTTTCAAAGAATATGAATTGTTCTTGGTGTGATCAACCTTCGAGAAAAAAAAATACATATATAAATCAAAATGGTATTCCTCAAGTCATTGAATTGGAATAACTATGGTAGGGAAATAACTAACCCGTGATCAAGGTATGTTTTCGCAAAAAGCTATCTTGTATCTAAATCTCCATTAAAACCTAATATCGCTATATGGACACCAAGTCACATCCACTTGAGTTATAAGAATAAAAAGGTAGACATTGAATATATGTTCGAGAAGGATATTCTTAACATAAGGACAAGATAATTAAGTACTTTATAAGCTTTTGAATTATGACAAATAAGAATGCAAGTTATGGAAAATTTTGTAAAGAATAAGAAGTCAACTTAAAATGGTCGAAACTGTAAATTAAATGTGGAATGAACTTAAAGTTTCTGTAGATGGAAAAAGGAGAAAGTTATCCTTGCACAATAATGCTCTTAGAATGTTAATCGTAACTAAAATACAAGTAAAGAAAAGATGTGTTGTGGGTTTGCCTATCCTTGAGTCTTCTTTCTGTGGTTGGGGCATTGCTAGTATTCGTTCATTGGGAAAAGTGTGGCATCGACATGCCTATGTTGTTCTCATGTGTCTGTGTGAGTCGATGACTTATGTGATTGTCGTATGTGAGTCAAGTTTTTGTACTTGGAGCCCTTGCGGTGTTGTGTGTAGTGAGCAATGTAAGTCAAAAAAATTTATCCTAGTATTTTATTGTTGTAATTGTGTGTGTAAAATGTGGGCACTACATTGCTCTTAGAGGGAAGGTGTGTGACCTAGAGAGAGATATTTTTCAGGTATGAGAGAACAATTTGAAGGCTGAGTAAGAACATGACAAGTTTTGGAAGGCATGGAAGAATGATATCAAGAAGATAATGCAAAGAAAAGTGAAGAAAGAGAAATTTTAATGCCCTATGGTATGAGCTAGGGTTTGTGAGTTGAATTAGTGATCTGCATTAGTTGTTGTAGTAGCATTATCAAAGATCAAACATTTTCATGTTACTCATTTGGTACTTGGTCATCTTTATTATAGCATCCTTGTGGAATGTTTTCTTCACTATATTAGGGATTGGTGTTCTTTTTAGGGTTGGTTCTCTACTAAACTAGGGATTGTTGCTCCTTGTGGGGTTCATGCCTAACTAAATTTGGAAACATATCAATATAAGATTGTGTTTTGGTGGGTTTTCTTCCCCTTGAGGGTTTCCCACTTATATCTTGTGTCTTGTGTTGATGATCTTGCTTATGGTTCTTGCACATGTGATTGTTTAATGTATGCACACATTAATGGATGGTTGAATATTTATGAGTATTTGTATATGAAAGTTTGAAATCTGAATTTAAAGTTTTATAAGGACTGATTCACCCCCTCTCAGTCCATTGTGCTTCAAATAGTTGCTAAAGGTTTAGTAAAGATGTCGGAAACCTAGTCAAAAGTAGGCACAAACTCTAGTGAAAGGACTCCATCCTAGATCAATTGTCAAATGAAGTGCATGTGTATCTCAATATGTTTCATACACTGATGCTCAACCGGATTGTGAGAAATAGAAATGGCACTCTAGTTATCACACCAAAGAGTAGTAGGAACAGATTATGGAAGACAAAACTCATCAAGTAGTTGTCGAATCCAAATAGCCTCCTAACTAGCTCAAACTACACCTCGATACTCAACCTTGGTATAAGATAATGCAATAGCAGTTTGATTCTTACATCCCTAAGCAACTGGACCAGAACCAAGATGATAAAAAAATCCAGAGGTAGATTTATGAGTATCAACATCACCTACCCAATCTAAGTTAGTATATCCAATGAGTTGTGAAGAAATTTGTGGTGTGTATTGTATGTCATAGTGCAAAGTGCCCCAAAGATAGTGCAAAATATGCTTAGCTACTTTCCAATGAATCTCATGAGGCTCATGTGCAAAGTGAGAGACAAGGTTAACAACAAATGTGATGTCGGGGTGAGTGTGTGTCAAGTAGAGAATACTTCCTACAAGTTTCGGTATAGTGTGGGATCAACTAGAGGAGTCTTACAATCAGTAGATAAAACAACACTGGATGAAATGGATTAGGAGAAGGCTTGAAATTTTCCATATGAAACTAGTGAAGTAGATCATGAGCATAATTTTTTTGTCTAATAGAGATTCCTTCAGAAGTCTGATGAACCTGCAAACCAAGGAAATAATGTAGAAGTCCCATATTGGTCATGTCAAAATGCTCCATAAATTTGTGTTGAATGTCATGAATGAGGGAATTTGAACTGCCAGTGAGAATGAGATCATCAACATAAAGGAATAGTATCAAAATAGTATTCACATTTCACTAAATGTAGACATTAAGGTTTGAGCGGCACCAAAACAATCTAAAGGAGAGAAAAAAAGAATCCATCTTTTCATACCAAGCTCGTGGAGCTTATTTGAGACCATAGAGATATGTATGAAGTTTGCAAACAAGTGAATGATTTTGCACAAACCATGTAGGTTTCTCCATATATATCTCCTCATGAAGATCACCATGCAAGAATGCACTCTTTACATCCATCTGGTATACGGGCCAATGATTAGCTGTAGCAAGAGAGAGCACAACTCGAACAAAATCCATCTTAGCTACAGGGGAAAAAGTATCAAAGTAATCAATCCCCTCAACTTGTGAAAAACCCTTTGCAACTAAGCGAGCCTTGTACCAATCAACAAAACCATCTACTGCATACTTGGTCTTATAGACCCATTTGCATTGCACAAGTTTTCTTCCTTTAGGAAGAGGAACTAAATCCCAAGTGTGATTCTTCATAAGTGAAGAATACTCCTCATGCATAGTTGTCTCCCACTCTGGTTTGGAAATAACATCAAAAAAGTGAACTGGATCATCTGAAATAACATGACTAATAAGATCCATACTAGAAATTTGTGAGCGAGTTTGATGAGGAACTAAAGGATCACCAACCATAGGACCTGTAAAATCCAAAGTGGATTGAGCCCATTTGGGAAAATCCTGAGAAGCATTTGGTGGTGGAAGATGAGGTTGTACATGTACATCAACTGGGTCCTCATCAACATCATCTAAAATCTGAGAAGTATGAACAACAAGGGATGGAGTGCCAGGAGATGAAGTCTCCACAGAAGGATCACTCTCATCAAAATGAACATCCCACCAAAATAAAACATCATTAGTGATAGGGTCATGAAGGTGATAAGCCTTAATAGTCTCACAATAGCCAACAAAAATAAGTGATTGGATTTTCCTCTCCATAGACTTGATTTTGTCATCGGAAAAATTCGTGCCTTATTCCTAAACATCTAAAAATATGACACATTTGGTTTCTCTCCAGACCAAACCTGCATAGGAGTCTTTTTATAAGGCCTTATGTATGGTACAATTCTAAATATAATTTACACAATTGATTTCCTCAACCCAATAATGAGGATCCATTTCCTTAGAATGAATCATGTAATTAGCCATCTCCTTCAACGTTCTATTCTTCCGCTCAGCCACACCATTCTATTGAGGAGTATAAGGTACTATAAACTGATGCACGATCCCATGTTGAGTGCAGAAATCCTTGAATGTGTTGCTCACATATTCCCCCCATTATCGGTGTGTATCATCTTGATTGGAAGAGATGATTTCTTCTCTACAAGAGCCTTAAAGGATTTGAAATTCTCAAAAACATCACTTTTGGTCTTAAGAAAGTAGACCCAAGTGCGTCGAGAAAAGTCATCAATAAAAGTGAGTACATATTTGGCCCCTAAAAATGAATGAGTAGGAAAGGTGAGAAGATCACTATGTACCAACTCGAGAAGATCCCTTTCGCGAGATGCCTTGCCTTTTGGAAAAGGATCCTGATGTTGTTTTCCAAGCATACATCTAGGACATACGTCATCTGTAATTATGGAACAAGTACAAACAATTGATAATTTATTGATTTACAATAAAATTAACTTACAATATATGGGTTGGAATATTTATAGATATTGGAAAACAATATACAAAAACATGATGTTGTAAAAATGCAATGGTAGACAATCCCACGTACAATTAATTACAATTATATGTTTTGAACAATACATAACCATATAACAGCTCACATAATGACAAAAACATGCTACAAGAATATTATTTCCAAATACAAACAAAAATATGGTTTATCAAAAATGACCATAACTTAATAATTAACTTTCCAATGCTAAATTAACCTAGGTAAACTATGATTTACCTAACATTCCCCAATTTAATTTTGCATTGAATTAAGAGATAAGGAGAGGAACTCTTTGAACAACTTGAACTTGTCACGTGCAAGTGACCTTGTGAAAATATCTTCTCATTGTTTATTTGTTGGGAAAAAAATAAGTTGTATGTTGTGTTTCAAGACATGCTTGTGTATGAAATGAACTTGTACCTCGATGTGATTTGTTCTCTCATGAAACACTGGATTGCGAACAAGTTTGAGAACACCTTCATTGTCTACATACATGGTGGTAGGTTTTTCCTGTGGTATTCCAAGTCCTTCTAGTATGTGACGTAGCCATATCGCTTCGTAGACATCTTCACCGAGCATGATATTCGACCTCTGTAGAAGAGAGAGAAATAAAGTGTTATTTCTTTCTTACCCATGATATACGTCCAAATGCCAAAAAGAATACAAATCTAGAAGTTGATTTCATGTAAATCAATGTTGCCTACATGATCTGAATACAAATATCCAGACAAGAAGAATTTATCATTCTTCTTGTATTCTAGACCAAGATCCACTATATCCTTGAGATATCTATGGATTCCTCTTATTGCCTTCCAATGAAAAACTCTAGGTCCCTTCATGAATCTGGAAAGAAAGCTCATTGGAAAGCTAATATCTAGTCTAGTGTATGTTAGGTAAATGAGACTCCAAATCAATTGTTGATAGAGAGTTTTGTCTACCTCGGTAGATGGATCGAATGACATAATTTCAATCTTGTCTCCGTAGGTTTAGCAATATGTGAGAAATACATCATCCTACATTTCTCAAGTGTTTTCTTGGTATACTTCAATTGAGAAAAAATATATGATTTTGTTTCTATTGTACTTCTAATCCAAGACAGTAGTGCATGAGCCCAAAATCTATTATGTCGAATGATCAGTTAATATTTTTCTTTATTGCATAAATCATCTTCAATGAATTTCTAGTGATGATAAGATCATCAACATAGACAACAAAAATCACAATCTCCCCCTTTTCTTTATGAGGCATATATGAGGATCATTTGGATTTCTAAGGAATCCATGTTGAATGAGATGCTAATCAACTTTGATGTACCAATCTGGGGTGTCTGTTTAAGGCCATACACAGATTTCCTAAGTCTGCATACATTTTTTTCTTCTCAAGGTACAACATAACCCTCAAGTTGAGTCATGTAGACTTCTTCTTTTAGATCTCCATTTATAAAGGCACTTTTTACATCCATCTGATGGATTTTACAACCAAATTGTGTAACTAGAGAAAAGATCATCATGATCATTTTGACCTTCTTTCGTATGTACCCATTTGCTAACAATCTTGATTTATACTTGTTTATCATCCCATCTAATTTGTACTTTACTTTGAATATCCATCTACAATCAATGGGTTTCTTCCCTAGTGGAAGATCAACAAGATGTCAAGTGTTATTTTTCATCACCAACTGATATTAATCATCTATGGTATATTTCCAATCTTTTGATTGTAGGGCTTTCTAGGCGTGTAGAGGGATCAAAATATTCAACAACTCTACTTATTAAAGAAAATTTTACTTCTTCTCCTCGTTACTATGAGTCCTTGGCCTAGTGGTGGATGTATCCGGTAGATAATCCAATTTTTCATCTCGTATCATGTTAGTATACCACTTGGGCATACGTTTTACTACTCCCATGGGTCGTGGTCATGTCTGACCATCACCATCATCCCCATTATCACTTTCATCTTCTACGGGAACATCATATTTTATTTTTACAATAGGTGGAATATCGCATCTGTGAGTCGGAGGAGGAGTCTCAACTTATTTCTTCTCAAAGAACTCAACATCTCTCCTAGTGTATACTTTCTTTATCTTTGGATCGATTAAGTTGTACCGAAGAGTCTCTTCATTGTAACCAATAACGATGAGTTTTTTTGATTTCATATCCAACTTCTTTCTATTGTTCTTGGGTATGTGCATGCTTTCTTTGCACTCAAATACTCTGAGGTGTATAATGGATGGCTTCCTCTTCGATCATGCTTCATGTGGATTCACTCCATTAAGAGCAATTGTGAGCAATTTGTTCAAAAAATATATTGTTGTCTTTGTTGCGTCTTTCGAGAATGTCCTCGCTAGTCCAGAATCATCAATCATGTAACACACCATTTCCATGATATTATGGTTTCTTCTCTCAACAACACCATTCTATTGCGGTGTGTGTGGAGGAGGAATTTTTCGATGAATCTCATGAGCTTGTAGGTAGGATTTGAACTCATTACTAGTGAATTTCCCCCTCGATATGAGTGGAGAGATCTAATATGATGACCAATCTCATTCTCGATAGCCATTATGAACTATTTGAAGTTATCAAAAGCATAATTTTTATTACGAAGACAATATATCCAAATTATATTTGAATAATCATCAACACAAAGCATGAAGTACTGAAATCTAGAATGACTTGGTTGCATGGGGCCACAATGATCGGTATGAACTAGATCAAGTATACCATGAGCTTGATAAGTAAACTTTTGGAATGAAACTTTGTTTTGTTTTTTCTGCTAGAAGTTACGACACTTATTTGTATCCTTCTAGAGAGATGAAAAGCCTCTCACTATGTAATATCGGTGAAGTGTTTCGAGATAGTGAAAACTAATGTGACTAAGTCTTTGATGCCACAATTGTGTTGAGGAAGAATTCTTAGCCACAAGTGCTTGATCATCCCTGTGGAAAAAATCAAGCTAGAACATACGTCCCACATTAACGGCTTTTGCAACAATTTTCAAGCCTCTTGATTTGTTTCGAATCAAACACACTTTTTTACTGAAATGACTATCAAATTCAATCTTTAGATTGTGATCTAGAAGCTGACTCAGTGATAGTACATTTTTTGTTAACCGAGGGACTTATAGTACATTTGATAATATATAATTTCATGAACCAAGAGGTAGAGAAATGTTCCCAATCCCCTGTAATGTGTATGAAGAATCATCACCACATGAAACATGATTTTCTAAAGGTGTGTCCATCATTGTGGTAAATCGGTCTCTGTGCCTAGTCATGTGTTGATTATCTCTTGAATCAACATACCAATTATCACTAGATGATGTGGATGGTTCATTAGAATGATCAATGTACAATAAGTCCTCATATTCTAAATGTTCTTCTTTATCGGCTATATTTCGTTGCTAATGTGGTTTTCTTCACCAGTTCCCCTTCTTCTTCCCATGATTATAGTGTGACTATCCCTTATGATATTTCTGATTTTGAGGTCTAGAATTACTTGATGAACCTTTCGATATGTATTATACCAACAATATTTTATATCATGTCCTCTCTGTTAAAAATAAGAAATTTATTCTTATACTTGTCCCCATGTTGATGTTGTTTTGGGGAATTTTGAGAGGAATGAGATTCACCTTTTACTTTTCCTTTTCCTTTCTGATGAGAAGATAGTGCCCACTCCTATTCATAATAATTTTTGTACATAGCTTCTTATTATTGCAGTACATTCACTAACTTGTCAAAATAAAGTGTCTGATCTGACAAGTTTAGTGTTGTCACGAAAATGTGGTATGAATGAGGGAGTTCTCTCAGAACAATGGGAACAAGAGATGTATCAGTGACCTCCTTTCCTAGGGCTAGAAGTGAATCCCTCAATTGTAACTCTCCTTAAGAAAGATTCTACTTTCTCATTTTGTTTGAATTTCATTGTGTGTAACTAACTTTGTAAATTTAGAATTGTGTTCTTGTTTTTGGCCTCGTTTACTATGATCAACTTATCCCACGCTTCTTTGACTATTTTGGCATCTTGGATGTGGGGTTGTACTTCATTTGAAACTTTGAAAAAGATTATGAATTTTTCCTTTTGATTGGCCTGGTCAAATTATCTCTGTTGAGCTACATCATCTAGTGATCTGGTTGCGGAACCATTCACAATAGGCCATATCTCCTCAAACTCAAGTTGTGTTTTGATCTTAGTCTTCCATGCAACACAATATTATCCTCTCGGGAGTGTGAGTCTAGAAGAAAGAACTTGGAGGCATTGGTACCCATTTTCTAAATTCACTGACAAAGGGTAATGATCTTATCACTCTAGGTATACAGTCTCCCAATCTATATACCCCTATTCCGATATATTGAACCTTTTTATATGCGTTCCCTTACGATATAACCATCGGTACGTGGAAGAATCTCACCCTTTTGATATACTTGGTTGTAAGTAATAGAGGTGTTAATGTATGTGAAATAATTTGATACATGGTACCAAGACAATACTAAAAGGGGTCTGTGCGATTATTGACACCGACTCAAAGAAATATCCTCATACGCGCACGTAACTTTGCTATATACTCGGATAATTTCAGTGTCTAGATTTATGTCATGTAATCATTCATAGATGAATGGGAGGGCTCAAAGTGTGTGCATTGTGTCCTTATTTCTCCCCATAAATTTATAGGGATGATGCCCAAATGACGTTGTTACAACTATATTAGGTGTTAAGTGCAATATTAGTCACGACGACTTTACCCATAATTGCTTCTTAGAGGCCTTTGTTTATACCGAATGCTACGAAATAAATCCAAAGATCTCGAGAGTGTTACGAGAACCAAATTACACTAATTTTATTTATAAATATCTGCGACTTTTTTTAGTTATAATGTTTGTGGTTGAATATGGAAACCTATAAATTAATAAAATCCACTTAAATATACAATTACATCGAAAATGATAAAAAATTTGAAGGACATGAAAAAACATTTGTTTTTTGAGGCCATGATGGCTTTCAAAGCTGAATATGGCTCTCATTGTAAAAAGCCACAAAATAAACTCAAAAATGCAATTTTTGTTAATCCCCCCTTTTCAAAAGATGCTTAGAATGAAAAAATATGTAGAATAGAGAAAAAAATGCCCCAAAAGTAGGGTTTTTATCACTAATTTTTGTAGGTGGTTTAGTGACGGTTTTCCTATTATTTTTGCCACTAAAGTTAATAGCCCTACCAAATGTCAAATAGTTCATAAACATATAGATTTGTAGGGGTTGAACCTTGACACAAACCTCTCAAAGCACTCCGTTTATCCAACTTGATGTTCTATGGGCTTAAATCATAAAATGAAGCATTTTGTATTTGAATTCAAAATAATGTGACTAACCTTATTAAATGACTTTACGAGTTCTGGGAGGGAGGTGATTAGGTTTTTCCAAGAAAAATGGATCCAACTTAGTTTATCCTCCCCTTTTATGTTTCTTTCCACCATAATGTGCAAGATCCGTCGTGATTTTCTTTATTTAGTTGCTTTGTATTTGTTTTTGTAGGATTTTCTCCAACTCTATTTTGAGTTTACAGGTCACGAGAGACAGTGGTTGAATGGAGGCTCAAATGGATTGGCCTCTTTCAAATGCAAATAACAATGCGAAGCTCAGCCAGTTGAAACCCAACTCGGTGAGCAGGGTGGTCACAGTCCTGACAGCAGTGTCTCATGGACGATTCCAAAGGTGAAAACATGGCTCACCCATTGTATAAAGGAGTTTGGTCTATGCTCATTTCAATGCAATGATAGATCAAACAGATGCGATCTCAGAGTTCAATGGAGTCAAAACAATGCAACTCACCTATTTGGCTCGATGAGAGAAGCCAACCTGGTCAATGCACAAAGGAACTCGACCTTCAATGCAAAGAGAAACTCGGTGGGGGCTCGGTGGAGTCCTTCCTCAAATACTCAACATTTGGCACACTTTCCTCTAAATAAAGAAAGGTTGCTAAATAAAACAATGACTAAGTAGACCACTAATATTAGAGGGAAAACCCCTGGTTGCGATAAAAAATGAAATTTATTTTTTAATTTTATTTTCTGAATCTGATTTTTTGTAATCAGACTTAGCTCTAGGAAAAACATTTTTCCTCATATAGGGGGCACCCGTGCAACAAAAACTTTTCTTTCCAAACACCGAAGATGAACAAGAGGTTATGGGGATGTAGGGATGGGGATGGGAAGTTACAAGAGGCTACACTGGCTCTCCAACTACTGTAAATGCTTCTCCAAGATCCTTTATCTCTTCTACAGAGAGCTCTAACCTACTCTAGTGCCAAATGTAATTGTGGAACAGGGGACGGAAGCCTGAAAATTTATTGATATGCAATAAAATAAACTTACAGTATATGGGATGCAATATTTATAGATATTAGACAACCATTTACATGCAACCACGATGTTGCAAAAATGCAATAGTAACCAATCTTGTGTACAATTAATTACAAATATATGGTTTGAATAATACATAACCATATAACAACTCACATAATAAAAAAACATGCTACGTGAATACTATTCCAAAATACAAAAAAAAATATGGTTTTATAACTACTTACCACAAATTAATAATTAACTTACCTATGCTAAATTAACCTAGGTAAACTATGATTTATGTAACACCATTTGTGCAAGAAATTCAAAAGACCGAGAACCAACTTATGTGTACTCATTTGTTGTAAATAGTTGTAGTTGATGTGGAAAAACCTCTCATACCACAATTCTTGTTGGACCAGCATGGACAAGTAATTGAGCAACTGTAGAAGGCTCAAATCCTTCAAAATGATAAAGACGAGCACTATGATCTACAACACCTGTAGCCACTATCTCTTGAGGATATTGTATTTCTTTGATTACAACTTTATGTGGAGTAAATTCCATAGTTTTCCACAGTCTAAATTACAAATTTGATAGATAGACAACAAATTAGAAGTAATTTTAGGAACAAGGAGTACATTAGTAATACAACCATCCTGTATCTAAACATTTCCTTTCCCCAAAACATCAACTCGAGAAGAGTTACCAACTTCAATATGGGAAGTGTTGCAATTAGAAACTGAAGATAGAAGATCTCGAGAATGTGTGAGGTGATGAGAAGCCCCTAAATCAATGATCCAATTATCATGAGATGTAAATATACCTTGAGCAAGAAAGAAGTTTCCCTTTTCTTGATGAAGAAGTTGGAGTAACAGAAATCTTATTTTGTTTAACTACTTCCTCCAAGGCTTTCATCTTCTTGAAACATTTATTCTCTGAATGATTTGTGCCACCACAAAGGTGCAAGGTCCATGGGTCTTCTTGTTTGGATTTTCCTTTAGGATTAGGATTGTTGAAGGACTTAGTGGACTTATAAGATAGATTAGGCTCAAAATATTGAGAAGGAGGAGGTTTATTTACCGATTTGGTGGAGGGAAAGGTCTTTGTTTTAGACTTGGGTTTTCCTTTGGAAGAGCTAGAAATAAGAGCGTGAGAACTAATAGGAAGGGAATCGAGGGACATTAATTTTGTTTGCTCCCTAGTAAGGCAATCACAAAAGAGCTCAAAAGTAGGCCATTTGAATTGGTCACCAAGGGCATCCATAGCCGAATAAAAGGTAGAGGCAAAGACACTAAAAGGACCCTTCAACTTAGAGAGGATAAGAAATATAACTTCTTTATCAGTTTTAGTTTTTCCTCCTGCTTGTAATTCGAGTGAATAGACTTAAACTTGGACAAAAATTCTTCTATAGTGGAAAAATCAGATGGAAAAAGGGAAGATAATTTTGCATCTAATTGCAACAATCTGAATTCATTCACCTTACCAAAGAGCTCGACAAACTTGTCTCATGCTTCCTTAGGTGTGCTAAGGCCAGAAAGGTGGAACATCAAGTTGTCAAAAATGTTCAACCCAATCAAACCAAGATCCTCGTCCTGCTTTCACTCGATCAAGTAGCAGCATTTTTTAGAAGTGATAATTGGACCATTATCGAAAACCACACACCACAAGCCATTTGACTGCAATAATTATTGCATATTTTGTTTCCAGACATTATAATTAGAAGTATTAAGTGGCCCAAAAAAATGTGACTTTATAGGAGAAAATGAAGACATGAATGGCCTTGGACGTCGAGTACCACTAAAAATACGTCCCAAGGTACAATAAGAGGACCATCCCAAAAAAACTAAACCAACGTAAGCGGGAACAAAAAATTCACTATTTTCAAAAATGGTACTCAAACCCGAGCTACCATGCAAAAGTTATTAACAAATCAATTTCTCGTAAAAAATAGCCTCAAATTAATTTAAAAAGACTCAACGATTAAATTTTTTTTTAAGGCAAACAGAAAATTTGTCGTGTAACCACTCATTGGAACCGAGAGAAAATAAGGAATTCAAATATAGTCTCCATTTACAAACAACTCATCACAATTATTAATTAGCCCAAAAACACATTAATTTCCCCAAAGGCAATTTTTAATAGCAAACTATAGGAAATTAATTTTATTTTAGAAAAATAAATCTATAGGTTAGGCCCAAATTTTTTTAATCAGCCAATGAATGGGTTGTTGTTTAGGCAAAAATACTTTAAAAAAGCATAGGGAGAAATTGATTGCCATAACAATGTTATAGGGGCATTTTTGCGAGATCTAAGGCCTTTTTTGCATATTTCAACCAAAACAAGCAGTGCTCAAGTTAAAAACGCACTCTCTAGGATTTTGTTCACCCTCCCACATTGTTTTGTTGGGCAAATGAGCAAAATATGTGGCTACAAACAACAAAAACGCCCTTAGAATGGAAAAAACATCTCTCACACAACAAAAATGCCCATCACAAGGCAAAAATGCCCCTCCATATTCAGATCTAGTGAAACAGAGGATCCCCTGGGTCTAATTTTAGCAAAAAAATATCCAACCGAAAAAATGACGCCGGATCTACAAAAGAAGACTTTACCAATGCAAAAAAACAAATACACAACCAACACCAAAGCTATTGCAAACACTAAGGACCCACAGATCTGAATATTTCTCTCAACAATTCCTTTGATAAGACAATATCAAATCTCAAGATTTCATTAAAAATAACAACAAATAACCAACCATACAATCGTGAACACCGATTGGTTGTAGATGAAAGTCAGATTTGCAATAGACAAGACAATGTGCCACAATGAAGAATGAGGCCAAGCCAATGCAAAATGGTCAAATAAATTCTTCAACCCCCAAATATTCCAAACCACACCACTCCAAAACAATGCAGAATATTATGGGCAAGAGTGAAAGAGCCTTCCAAACTCTTCAATGCTCTGGTACCATGTAGGTAGAACTAGCACATGAAAATATCTAGCTGGAAGACAACTTCAACAAAGAAGCCAAGAACACAAGATCTGTAAAAAAGAGATTGCTATTATTGATCTCTCTCACATACAACCCAAAGAATGATCCAAAGAGGAGTGTAGAATGCCAATAAATAGGCAGCCAAAAGAGAGAGGATCATTCTAGAGAGGATTCTAGAAGATAAGGTTTCTAGAAGGTATGACTACCCATATTGTGAGTAATGCACAAAATGACAAAGAAATGTGCACACCCTATTATCTATTAGAGCTTAATTATTTATCCTAACATCATCTACTACGATAATTTATGACTTCATCAAAGACAACATTTTTGTTTGTTACGGAATTTCACAACAGTTGTGAGGGAAAATGCCACCAATTTTCCTTTTGGAAAGATGGTAGCTTTTTGTTATGGGTATAAGTTATCTTTATCTCATTCATCAGATTACTATCCTCATGGAAATGGCCAACCAAAATCCAAGAATAAGAACATTATTACTATAGTGCCCAAGTTGGTTGAAGAAAATCAAAGAACTTGGCACAAAAATTTATACGATGCATTATGGACGAACCGTATAACTCCCAAAAGAGCAATTGGAATGTCTCCATTCCAACTCTTGTATGAAAATGATGCTCAAATTCCCATTACATAGGAGTTACCAAAGCATTACAATTCACTCAAGCAGTTGATGATGAATGCTTCGCCAATGTGTTGGATAAAAGGATCATGTTCTGAGTAAGCTTGAAGAGCAAGAGAAGTCAAGTAGCAAACAAGATCGAGGAACACCAATCCAAGGTAAAGAAATTGTTCGAAAGAAAAAAATAAGTAGAGAGAATTTTAAATCAATGACCTAGTTCTTGTATGGGACAAAAGGCATGAACCAAAAGGAAAGCATGAGAAGTTTGATTCATTGTGGCTAGGTCCTTTCAAAATCAGGTATTTCTATGGAGATAACACCTATTACTTGGCATATCCTGATGGAAATCATTTACCTCTACCCTACAGTGGGAAATATCTCAAGCACTATCAAAGTTGAAAATCGGTTGTCCCCCAAATGTACATAGGTAAATTAGGGTTTTGTTTTTTTTCCGTTTCCTATTTTTTGGTTTCCTCTCTTTATCCATTCATTTTTGTGTGTTGTCATTTTTGGGATCTTGTTCATTCAATTTTTGTGTCTGGGTCCACTGCTGCATTCGTGAAGTCCTTTTCCCCAATAAGAGAAATCTTTTATCAGCTAATTTTGACTTCGCGAGAATTATAACATGAATTTTTTTAAAAAATCAAAAGTCTCATTTGTAATGGTTTATCTCCTTCATCGTGATCGTTTTATTTGTAGCCATCTCCCACTTCGCAACTTCTTGTAGCCATCTTCTTCCTTGCTTCTCGGATGATGGAAGCAAAATTGTAATTGCCCACAAAAATTTCTCATGGAAATTAAATTCCTACGAAAATTGGAGAAAATGAGAAAAGCTCTTCAAAATTTGTCAAAATTTTTATGAGGATTAAATTAATATTTATTAACTAAAAACCCTAAAATTTAATAAATTTAATTTTATTAAATAAAAAGGTAAAATATCAATTAATTAGTTAAAACATGGTTTACAACATAAAAGGATGACCTCTCAACTAAAATGAATGAAATGAAGGTCAAAATAATTAGACAAATAAAACAATCACGATGAAGGAGATAAACCATTACAAATGAGACTTTTGATTTTTTTTTAGAAATTAAAAGTCGTATGGGATTTATTTGTTAGATTATAAGCTTTCCATTTATTTATTTCTTATAAATTCGAGAAAAGCACAAAAAATTTTATTTTAATTATATTATTTATTTTACATTGTTTTATTTTCCTTATATTGCAAAATAGAAAAAACATAGTGTATCTTTAATTTCATTATATTAGCTTGTTGTTTATTTCAGTAGATTAAATGAATATGTGAAAATAAACATACCACAATAAGAATAAACATATGGTAGTGATCCATGGGTCCCCCAATTGAATAGGGACAAATTTCTTATGGACATTGATCATCTGGAACTCGTATGATTGTCCTTAGAACACCATCATGGTATTCAGACAAAGTTACACAATTAAAAATTTTAAACATCGAAGCCAACAAAGCTTATGAATATTGGACTGCCCCTAGAAATAGAGTCTAGATTTCATGTATGACCATACAAGGACCATGACCAGAGATAATTTATGGTTGTGATCCAACGGTCCCCTAACCAAATGGGACCAGAGGCCAATTAGACATACACACTAGATTATGTGCCTTTGGTTTTCGAACATCTCCACTTCTTCCGAAATCATTAGAAAACTAAACATTCTAAAAAATAAACCCATCGATCCCTCACATTCTAGACTAAACCAACTAACCATCCATAGAGATAACGGAACCATGCCTCTCTCATTTATTTTATGATCTTGTCTGGAAATCATTATGAGGCACCCATTAGTTTTCCACATACCCCACAAAAATAGAAGGGATCTCCATGGAGCTTGATATGGATTGGAGTCCTCATGTGGCTGTCCTTTCTCACCCATCCATTAGACCGAGTTCGGGTTAGAAAGGCATCTGCTACCCTTGACGATTGGATCTTGATATTGTGCATTGTAGACATTGTTTTCCTTGATAAATTATCCATCTCATTTCCACACATTTTTGTCTACATACCATATATTTGATATATCTATCTATACACTAGCCACCAAAACATTCAAAACTAGCCATCCCGACATGACCTTGGTAGGTCGGGTGCGATAGAAGGTCGCATGTTGATTTTCATTCGTACTGGTTAACCTAGTGTAAGGGTTACTTCCCTCTAGATATGAGACCTCGATGCTCACTATATCCCTGTTTAATTCTATCCCCTTTATATTCGATACTTGCATCTATCCTAATTGTTTCCTCGAGTATCCTAGTTTAACAGATAAGTAAGAGTGCACTTGGTTGAGACACATTTTTTCCTATATACACCATACACAAGTTAAAAGGGTGTGGCTCATCGTGGAGTATGAAAGGATGTACAATAGGCCTAGACGGTAGGATAGATTTGTGTATGCCAATTACAACCATGTTTGTTGACAATATTTTCTAAAATGGATTTGATCATTGTTTTGAATACTTCTTCTTGGCCATTACACTATGAATAGTATCAAGTAGACCATTTGAGGCAAATGTGAAAGTGGTTGGATAGCTCTTTCCTAGTTTTAATTTTAAAGGATGTACCATTATCTATGACAAGAGATGAATGGATGCCGAGTAATATGTGAGATTTTTAAATATAAACTTGAAAATATTTATACTGGTAACATAAGTAAGATGCAAGACCTCTACCAATTTAGTTAAATACTTGGTATTAATGATTATAAATGTATGGCCATCAAAGGATGTCTATTTTCTTTTTCCTATTAGTTTGATTCCCCATTGCGAGAAAGGACAAGGTGTAGGGATAGTCTGAAGATCTCATGATGTTATATCAATTATATTATTATTTTGTTGATACCTCAAGATATTGTTGACAAAATTGCAAGATTCGAGAATCCATATTGGGAAAATAATAACCCACACATAGAATTATTTTAGCTAGAACCATGCTACTTATGTGCCTACCACAAATACCAACATCTACTTGAGCGAGGTTTTGGTTTGTTTCATCTTGATTGAGACATATTAGGAGAGTTCCATTATATCCTCTTTGATATAAGGTTTCGGAAAAGATAGTATAGTGTAAATCATGTTGTGTTACGAATTGTTTGTTTTGATAGGTCATATTGTCGGGAATTTTGTTATAGATAAAAGTGTAAATTAAATTATACCAAGGGTTATCATGACCAAAAATTTCACATATCATAGTGGACTCATAAATATCGTAATCCCGGATCATAAGATGTTCAATTAGAAACTCATTGTGTGTTTGATTTGGACCGAACTTAAAAAGGGATTTGATGGTTACTATGATAACTACTAATTTTTTTGTATGTGAGGAACTTTTTAAAATTTCATGAGTTGAAAGTAAAATTTTAAGCTATCAACCATATGTTTGTTGGGGATCAATTTTTCATCTTTTACTTGATATTCATCATTGACTTGATTGATTACTAAGATGGAATCACCGTAAACCATCAATTCCTTGATATTCTAGGAAATTGAAAACTTGAGGCGGCTATGAAAGATTCATATTCTATAAGATTATTTTAAAAAGGGAATCTAATAAAAATATTTTGGAATAACATCACCATTTAGTGTGAGTATTATAATTCTTTCTCTTGATCGTGAGATGTTACAAGATCCATATAAATATATAGTCTAAGAGGGAATTGCATCAACATACAAGATCTCTTCATCTTGAAATTCAAAGAGAAGAGGTTCAATCGGTAGATGTGATGTTGTGATCTCGGCTAGCAAGGTCTTATCCTTTTATGGCATTTTAATTAAAATAATTAGATATCAAATTCATAGAGTAGGACAACCCACGTAGACATTTTTATGGTTTGTACAAGTCTTAATAATAGATACTTGAGTGCATCTATTTTTCACGATAATATTTTTTATATGAGTAAGAAGATAGTGAAGTATTTTTTGAAATGTTAATGTCATGGCTAAGCATACCCTCTCTACTTGTGAATACATTAGTTCATGATCTATCAATTTTCTACCAAGATAATAAACAACTTGTTCTTGTCCTTGATCACTATGTTGCGCTAACAATGCTCCTCTTTCAAATTATGTAGCCAAAGTATAGAGAAGAATTTATTTATCTAGAACAAGTGACATGATCACTAGTGGATTTGATAGATACTTTTTCATCTTAGAGAAAGAATCTTGGCATTCTTGATTCCAATTAAACTAAAAATATTTCTTGAGCACCTGATTGAAGTGATGCTTATCTACTAGTTGCAATATGAACCATTTAATTTGTTGTATCTTCACTTGAAAAACTCATAATCGTCAAATATTATGTGGATGAATTTACATTATATTTTTAACCTTTATGGGGTCAAATTTGATACCTCGTCGTGAAACAATGAAACCTAGGAGCTTTCCTGAAGTTACACAAAATGAAAACTTCTTTGGATTAAGCTAAACTATTTATTCACATAACCATTCAAAGATACATCGCAATATTGTGTGATGATTGACTCATTATTTTTACTTTGCTAGGATTTCATCTACATAGTCTTCCATAATGTCATGTACCATGTCATGGAAGATAACCATGATGGCACTCTTATAAGTGGATCCTACATTTTTAAGTCCAAAAGGCATGACCTTATAAAAAAATGTACCCCACGGTGTTGTAAATTCTATTTTTGTTGATCCTATTTAGCTATATTGATTTGATTATATCTAAAAAAACCATCCATTAAGCATTTCATGACTTGTCATAGAATCAACGATCATGTCGATATTTAGTTACAGGAAGTCATATTTCAAACATTCTTTGTTGATATTGAAAAAGTGTGTGTGGCTAAAGATCCATGGGATTTTCTTTGTAACTTTTACAATGTTTAATATCCACTATGATTAGTCAATGGGTTTGATGAAATATTCTTCTAAGATGTTTATTAGCACTTCTTTGACAAGTAACACAACTTTAGGATGCATCTTTATAATTTTTTATTTTTCATGCTTTACTTACGGATGAAATACAATATGATGAACTACAAGAGAAGGATAATATCTTGGCATATCCTTATATGTCCATGCAAATATATATTGTAATTTAAAAATTGATATTGTAAACACTTCTATTTCAAATTTTGTTAAGTTTTTTATGAGTTAGAGGACCTTAGGATGCTCACTTATACCCATGTTTATGTTTATGGTGGCTTCTATTAACCTTTTCGATGCATCTTTTTCTTGAAAAGATGTTGTATGCTGATGTAGATCCTCTATTTGATCTTATTTTTATTTTAAGTATACTCCCATCGCTCTAGTGCCTCATAAATTTTTTCATTAGAATATATGTCCAACTTTTTCTTTTCTTTTCGATTCACGAGATAGTGCCTCAATAAGGTTTTTACTATGAGAGATTTTATTTTTCATTTTTCTATTTTTATTTATTTTCGGACTATGGTATTCAAGTTCTTCTTTGAAATAATAATTTTACTTTAGGTCAAAATTGAATCCCTTATCATTATTGCAAGGGGAATAGGGTATCGAGTCTTGAGGAAATCTTTGATGGCTTCATTGTTTTGAAAGAGATCCATAAATATGTGAATTTTTGGTCCTGATTGATAATGCAAGGGTGTATGATGTCAAAGTCAATGATATGGATGGAAAGGCCTTTAAATAAAATAGTGTTGGATAAGTCATCAAATAAGTTATGTGTGGAACCTATCTCAATGTCCGAGTTAGTATCCTCACCACTAGTTATTACATAAAATATTAGTGGATATTTTTAAAATATTTTGAAACCTAGGCCATGACGATAAAGATTTTCTGTGTACTCAACCAGATCAAGATGACCTTGTTCATTTTTATTGATTTATCTTCATTTCCATTTCATTTTTATCATCATTTTATTTTCTTTTTTGTAATTAAGAGATTTATATCATGGAGCTAGCTAGTATTCGTATAACCAAGAGCCCGTAACACTCCAAATGTGTTCATCCTCGAGATATCATAAGTGTTTCTAATGAGTTGTACTAAGATTGTAAATGGGTGGTTATTTAAGATGGGGATAATTAGGATTGCCATATATTCATAGTGATAAAGTTAATTTTCCAATATGAAATTTATTATGGATTTCATATTCATCAATACTTTGTTAAGAAATTTAAATTATTGTATAGAATTGGATGTAGAAGGTTGAAGTTTTGAAATGATATCTAGATCTTGATGTGGTTTTAATATATGAATGAAATTATTCAAGGAGAACTAGATCTATTTGTAGAAGGATAGTGAAATGAGCTTCTATCTCCCTCTAGGAGCTTGCAATATCCAAACACATTCATATTAGCTAGTAATGTAAAATGTTTACCTTCATAAGGGAAATTTTTACACTAGTGGAAGGTGGAAGGTATGACTTGTATAGTGTGAATCTAGGGATGACCACATAGAATATTATAAGAGGTTTCAAAATTTACAACATGAGATAAGGTGTCAAACATTTGAGGCCGAACATTTATTGATAACATGATAGTTCCCTGAAGATTGTCTCTCACTACTATTATAACAATGAATAGTGATGATATTAGATCCTAGAATTTTTTTGATTATGACCATAGAATATTAACGCGTTTTGATGGAAAAATATTCAAGGAGGCTCCATTATTGATAAACATCCATTTTATTTTATGATGGTTGATGAACGCTTTGATATACAACAATTTTTTATTTTGGATGGTTGGATTAAAGAGGTCATGAGGACCAAATGAATGAATTGGACTAATTAGTGAGAGATTGGTAATTAAGGATTAAAACTATTGGGTATTGATATCCTCGGGAACACATGCCTCTTGAAGTACATAGGTAACGATGTTGTGAATCATGGGTGATGACTTGAGAAATTCCATGAGGGATAGTTATGTGGAGACCTTCACCAATTTCTTGACAATATCATATGAATGAGAGGGAGACCTAGTACTAGGCATATTTGGATTAATAGTAGGTTGAGGATTATGTGTTGGAGGTAAAGCGAGTGTAGAGAACAAATTGGTTGCGAAGTACCCAAACATTTTTGTGGCATTATCATTGCATAAGTATGAATATTGATCTTTACGGTAGCTACGTAAGGAGGTATTTGATCAATGAAGTAAATAATACAACTGAGATCAACATTGTTAGAGGATTGTCCCTTATCTTAAAATGTATCATTCATATCATGTTTGATAAATGGATCCTTAAACACCTTTTTTATCTAATTTGGTGTTCGGTATTTGTTTTGTTTTCAGTTTCAATATCTTCATAATCGATTAAATATTGAATATAATGATAGATTCTTGTACAACAATCAATCAAGTGATCATTGATGTGGTGATACTCATAATACTATGATTCTTTTAACTATGTGGGTTTTGGTTTCCCCTTTTTTAAGAGTATTATAATTCAATAACTTACCATATTGAAACTTTATAATTGGCGAAGGAAACTAGAAATACTTTCTCATAGAGGTTTGAATTGTCTTCATCGACTTCAGGAAGTATTATATTTTCTAGTAATTTTGGTTGGTTGGCTATTTGAGTTGGTTATTTTTTATGGTTGATTTTGAAAATTTTGAATACATGAGTATCAATGACCCCATCATTGAAAATTTTGTGATTATGATTGAAAATTTTGTATTTTCATGAGATTGTTGATTGTCCTTGTTTGATTGATCTTTCAAAGAAGTTTTTATTAGACTCTTGAAAATGAGATCACTTTAGATTTGTGCCCCTTTTTCAATGGCTTCCTCAATTTTTTTTAAGTAATTAATTTGCATTTTGAATGATAGCTATTGATTGAGATTAGGAATGAAAATGTTCATTAATTATTTTTGATATAGAATAAGGAAACTAGCTTACAATTCCTTTCTATCGTTGAAGAAATGATGCCAATTTGTCATTACCCTTTTGCTTGTTGTTATAAAGGTCCATAATTTTTATTTTTGAGTCTATATTGAATGATAATTGTTTAACAAAATTTTTGATAAGTCTGTGAAGCATGATTGATCCTTTTAGGAGATGTAAGAACCAATTTAATGTTTTTCCTCCTAGATATTTTGGGAACATAAATAATAGATAAATGCCATTATAGGCTACCTCTTTCCATTCCATGAAGAATGTTTTAACGCTCTCTCATGGGTCATGTTTTCATTTGTATTTATCAAACTTAGGTGTTTTAAAAGATTTTGGAAATGTTATCCGTAGCATTTATTTTTGAATGGATAGGGGTAAAGTTATTCAAAATTGAATTGTTTCATTTAATTTTGCATCCCCATTATTATATCTTTCACATTTTTATTATTGAGTGAATAGTGAGTTTATGAGAGGAATATTTAGTTTTATTTCATTGTCATTATTTTTTGAGTTTGATGTAATCATGGAAGCACTATATTTTTATTTTCCTTTTCTAGATTCGAGTTGACTTATAATATGTTTCATTTTTTCACTGAAATCCGAAGGTAATTTATCTCCCATTTCTAGGAGATGAATAAGAAATTGATTTTTTTATTGCCAAATTTCATCAAGTTGAGCATATTAATATTTTGAAATATCTAGTTGTTTAACTTCTTCTTCATTCAAACTATCTATGTGAAAAGGATTTTCGTCTTTTTTCCAATGATGTCATAGTGTTTAGCTTGAGTTTATACCATTGTGGGTAAAAACATTAAATAATAGGTGATATTGTTGAATCTTATTTTTAAATATTTCTCTTATATGAATTCATATTTCATTTATTTTCTTAACCTTTAGTTAAAGTGAATATCTAAAAGTATAAGACATGGATTCAATATGGTTAATATGCTTAAATTTGGATAGATTTAATGTCTAAAACATAAGGCTTTTGATTGATAGGATAGGATAAGATTAAATTTGGACAAAGTGAATTTCCAAAAGATAAGGATTTTGATTGATAGGAAAGAATAGGATTAAATTTGTACAAAGTGAATTTCCAAAAGATAAGGATTTTGATTAATAGGATTAGATAGGTTTAAATTTGGACAAAGTGAATGTCCAAAAGATAAGGATTTTGAATGATAGGATATGTAAAATTAAATTTGAACAAAGTGAATGTACAAAAGATAAGTATTTGTATTGATAGATAGGATAAGCTTATACTTGAATATGGGTACTCAAGATATAAGACTTGGATTGAGATATTGATAATTTGATAGGATGATTTTGATTAATCAAGATTTGATGTACTTCGATAAATTTGTATTTGGGTTTGGACAAATGTTGACTTGGATTTGGATTTGGAAAAGATTGAAATATTTTTTAAAAAAATTGGGATCGAATTGAATTAGGATGCTATGAAAGTGGAACACAAAATATTTTTAACTAATAATTCAAATAGTAATGAAAGATAGACATTTTTGAGAACTGATTTTCAATTTCTTTTGTAAACTAACAATTCAAACATTAATGAAAGATATATATTTTTAGAACAAGTTTTTGAAATAGTATTGAGAAAACAATAAAAACATTAAAGGGAAAATAGGATTTTTAGAAGGATTTTTGAAACAATTTTGAAAGGTTAATCAAAACATTAAAGGGAAAATAAGATTTTTTAGAATGGATTTTCAAAATGGTTTTGAAAAAATAATCAAAACAATAAAGGGAAAGGTCACCCTTGATTTCTTAACATTATTAGGGATTTGGAAAATATTCACTCACCAATACTTGTCTGGATGAGTACATGCATTAGAAACATTTCGACTACGAACTATACCCCACTCTCAACTAAGAATGAGGCGGTCACCACGGATAACTTTTAGTATTCCTTGCGGCTATTACTAGTCAAGTAGGAAGGGGTCTACCCATTTCGTTAACCGGTTCCCTCAATGTGCCAACTACTTTGGGGTTCCTGTGGTACTCCTTGAAATGATTTTTAGGACTATGGTGAAGTAGTTCTCATAGTTAAGAAAATGGGTTTAAACCCTTATTAAAACATGTGATTAAAATGTTTTTTATTAAAATTAAACAGAGTTTGATTTGTATTTGGCTAAGACAACTGCATATAAAGTATTAGTAGTTTATTGCTTTATTTTAGTTATATTTATAAACGATGTAGTTCTACACAAAAGCGATTAGTATTTTCCTTGTTAGCACAAAAGTATTAGAAGAAAACAACAAATGATCACAGTTGTTTATGATTTTCAAAATCACTTAAGAGTGTGAGAAAATAGCATATGTCGCTTTGATTGAAACAAAAATAGATGGAGATATGAAAATAGAATATGTTAGCACTATTATAATTGAATAAACAACATATTAGTATCATAAATACATACATACATACACACACACATAGCCACACACACACATATATATGAGATTACTTGAAAAATCATGGTATGCAAGCATATGTAATGATATGTTAGTGCATCCAGTATAATGCTAGCACAAGGAGTGAAACTATATCATGAGTAGTTAAAAAATAGAATATAGATTATAACAGTGGCATGTATGACAAGATGTTAGTGCAGAAATTTGAATAGTAGCACGTGTCATTAAATTAAAATGAACATACTAAAATAGTAGAATAAATAAGGTGCTATGCTAGCATAAGTAGCGCTATAGTATCACAAGTAACATGTAGATGCACAAAAAACACAATAAATTGAACTGGTTTTTTCGAAATTACTCTCAATTTAGTCCATGAAAATCCATGCAAATTGGTTAGTGAATCCTAAAAACTAAGAACACAAAAACAAGATTAATTTCATAGAAAATGATGAACAAACAAAAATATGTGGGTTTATCCTCCCAAGGAGCCTGAAATGTATACAAAGAAATACTACATAACAAAAGAAACAAAGAAAATAAAAGAAAACTAGATATTCCTTCTTTATCTCCTTACAACCTTAGATGAGATTGTTGAAGCTTGGAATGAAGCACTGAGCTTATTGAATCTCTTGATAAAATTTTTTTGTGGATGCTCCAAATATGTTCTGAATGGAAGTATATTTCAGCTACGAGAAAAAGATTGAATGAATAATTTGATTGTAGATTTGTGATCAATTGGATAACGTAATAATATGTGAGATTGAATGATAATCCAACACAATGATGATGTAATTCCCAATGCAACCAAAGATTATAATTGAAGAAAAATGGGTGAAAATTTATACATGAAGGATGAGTCCTAAATTTGTATAATTAGCTTTCTTGATCTAAATTTAATTGAAGAGAGATTGAATTTTTTAATTTATTTTCCCATCTATTTTAGGAGTTGATTCGTTGATATGAGCTTGCATAAATGAGTTATTGTTTAGTTTGGAAAAGGTGAAAAATTCTTTTGTATATGTAGAATTAAATATTAATTAATGTTTTTTATTTTATTCATCCAAAGTGGATGTGAATTTTAGGATTTACATTGAATTGTTGTATTCTTATAATTTCATGCTTTTGTGGGATATGTTTAGTTAAATCAAATGCAGGATTTTATTTAATCTATTTTTTCCAGGTCTTACACATATATTTAATTGATTTCTTTTGTGCTAGTTAACTTGAGATGTTAATTGGTGAAGTGAACTTAATTAATTGGATAAGAGGTGAGGTGTAAAAGGATAATGTATAGGATTTATTTAATTATTTTGATATTAAATTAGCTAATAAAATAAACGAATGTGATAGGGGATGAATAATAGAAGTGATAGGATTAACTAATTTATCCAAGGAATGGTATATGAATGTAACAAATCTCATAGTGTGATTTTTTTATATTTCTAGACCATTTGTGAGTGATAGGAATGATTAGGGGAGTTGTGGGACAATGCCATAAAATGCCATTAAAGTTCATAGAAAAGTGGAATATAGAAAAAAAGGTGATTGAAAGTGGTCTAAAGTGGTTCTAATGTAATATGAAGTAATTATGGAATGATTTCATAGGTTTAAAATGTGTAATGAAATACTGGGGTATCTGAAGTCCTAATTAAAACTAGATAATTTTTATTTGATTTGAATGAGTTAAATAAAATATTCATGAGAAAATATAGACTTGTATAATGACTAGAAATAGACGTATAAAAAGACATAATTTGAAATAAATATATATGGAAACCTTACAATAGCCAAAAGATGAAAAATGATATATTTTGAAAGAGGATAGTTTTGTAAACACTAGAAAATGCACCTTGTGCATAAGGTATCCTATTCAAAAATAATGAAAACATCATAAAAAAATAATTCAAAAAAACTCAAACTATCCCTCAAAAGAAACTAAAAATATAAAACCCCATAAAAAGGTAATAAAAGGTACATCACTCATTTACTAACCCTCACCCACTCACATTTACTTTTGTCCATCCCACCAACTCATTTTCATGCCCAATTCACTATAGAACCTTATCATTTCATCAACATATGCACATTGTACTCGTATGTACCACAATATTCTATGCACTCAAAAACTATACAAAACTACTCACCCCGATCATTTCATCCCCTTGACTCCTTGTGCACTTGATCCAATACTTGATTTTTTTCTTCTTTTCTCACATATTTCAATATTACAAGTTTTGGATAGGTGAAGGTGGAAAAAATTGTTGATACTGATTTGCGATATCATAGTTTTGGAAATATTTCAATGCATGTTCTAGTCTCACCCACAGATGGCCTACAACGTTTGTACGATTTTTGGTGATTCACACCCGCAACTAGTGTGTGACTAAGTTAGATATATCATTCATTTTTATGCTTTTTTTTAATCATTTTTCTAGAATAATATTTGTTTCTTATCAAATGGTTAAGATCTGACTAAGATAGGTCCCCTAACCATAAAAAATATGTAAGATTTTTAGGCGTGTTTACATTTAGATTTTATATTCAGATAAGGAAGTTTGCCGACTTTATTCATTGAAAGAACCCATGATTGTCCTTATCGGTTTCAATGGGAGTACAATCCCATTTATTAAGTAGAATTTTTTTGGAGATGTTTATATCAACTAACACATTGTTTAGGTGATCCCTATCTAGGTATACAAGTTTATTTGATGTTGTGGGCATATTTTAAAGAAAATTATTGATAATTTTTGTAGGATTTATCATGGAGGAAGAAAAAATTATGCAATGTTCGGTCTAAACATACAAAGTTGTTGTGTTTGAATAGTTCCACTTCTTAGGATAGGGAAATCAAATTATTTCTAAGGCTAGAGGCTTTTTCATTTTTGTTAAAACATAAAGGAGTGTGTACATGAAAAAACATGTATGCACTATAATGCATACATGTTTCTATGTTTTATCAACATGTACATACTATAATGTGTGTACATTATTATGGCTTAGGAATGTGTACTCATTATAACACATGTTTTTGTAGTAGTAAGTGTTTTTAGAGGGTTTTCATGTGGCAAGTCAAACTAGGGACATATTTACTAATACAATTGTTAAGTATAAGAATAAATAATAATAAAAGATTTATTTTATTATTCTATATTCTTCTATTATTATTTATTATTATAATTTTATTTTATTTTAGAGGATAATAAATTAGGTTCACTCTACACCTGATAGAACTAATCTCATAGCTCTAAGAATTAGTCTACAAGATATTTTTTTAAAATCTAATTTTGTTGGTACTTACTCATTTTTAGGATTTGATAATTGAACCTAATGTTTTTAAAGTGAAAATTTTAAAATAAATGTCTTTTTGGGAAATAATATAATAATTTTGTAGATTTTGGGGCCTTCCAGTTGGTTGTTTCCATTTGTATGAATATTGGATGTATCAAAGTTATATTTTACAAACCTCACAACTCTAAAATATAATGATAGTTAATGGAAGATATTGACTCATGAACGCCTTAAATTACACATCATATCAATACACATAGATAAATTTATATTAAAATTTTACATCCTTAGTGACATCTACAAATAATACTCCCATTTTCAGGACTCTTACAAACAAAAGGAACTAAAATCCAAGAGTTATTACAATGGTGTTTCTCTAAGACCCTTCACAATATTCACATGTTCAGTTCACTTTGGTTCTCTTCTATATGTTTCACCACTCTACCCCCAAAATGGTGATCTTAACTCCCCTTATATTTCCTTATGTTTTAGATCTTTCTGCATTGGTAGTGATTCCATTAACTCCTTTGAAATACCACATTTACTTTATTGGTGACCTCCTACATTTTTATATTTAATGGTTATGGATAATCAATCCCGATATTTTTCAAGAGATATATAGTATAATTTGCGATACATTAATGTGTGTTGTCCTTGTTTAGGTGATGTATTTCCAGAGATATTTTCTCTTCATGACTCTTTTTCACTCCTCTGTCATGTTTTATCATCAAATCATGTCATATGTGCATTATTATTATGTGTTGGTTAGGAATTTACCTAAATATAATCTATTGTCAACCCACGTGACTATACCATGAAAATTTTCAAACATTGCAAAAACACCATATTACAAAACACTTTTTGTTCCTTGTATCTTCATGGAAATAGTGTGACCTTTATCTTGTGTAACCAACATGCATTTTGCAACTAAACCATTGCACAATGCATTTACGCAAGCCTTGTACACTCATCGTCATCACCTAATTTCAACATCAGGAATTTAGTCAATCAAAACAATACAATTTTATTATTTTAGAGAGAGATATTTATACAGATATTGATCCACAATATATGGGATCTAATCCCTATCCTTATCCTCCCACAAATCACTCCAAACCATACAAACAAATAACAAACTACCCATTTATTTACCTCATGGTATATTACTAATTTACCATGGAAACTCTAATTTCCCAACATTCCCTCCCTTAGAGTTGACATGGGTAGATACAAAACACAAACAACTCAAAAAGATAATCCTCATCACTTGAAAAACCTTCAAGATATTAGCATTTATGTCTTGTTCTTGATATCATCTTCTTGATAGCCATGGCCTTGTCGAGATAGTTTTCCATCAAGTAGATCTTTTGCTCTTTTCATGCAAAGTTGAGAATAACATGTCCTGGCTTCCTACAATAAAAACATATACAATTTTTGATATGTTTTGATCTTTTATAGGAATTACTTGATTGACTAGCTAATGCTGCTTCTTCTTCTTCATCATCTTTGCTTTCCGTATCGAGTAGCGTTGCTATTATGCTCTCCAAGCTTGGATTTAGTTTACTTAAAGTAAACACCATATTGGACATACTTTTAGGCATGCTATTTAGTAATATGGCCTTTGCATCATTGGGTTTCACCTTTTCATTAATGCCATCCAGTTGGGCCATTAGAGAGTGGAACTTGCTGATATGAGATACAATATCTCCTCCTTCTTCCATTTTCAACCCATATAATTTTTGCTTCATATTTATCTCTGCATTGTCAGTTTTTGATCCAAATAATTGATTCAATGCTTCCCATATTTCATTGGATGATTTTTTGAAATCTACATGATGTAGATACGGTTTGGATAATCCGAGGCCAATAATGGCCAAAGCTTTTTTATCTTTGACTTTCCATTTTTGGAGTGCGTCTACATCTGTTGGTGCAACCGATCCTCCATCAACAATGTCCCAAAGATCCTTTTCAATCAGCAACAGTTGGATTTGGATTTGCCATGTATGGAAATCCTTTCCATCGAATTTTTCTATCTGGTTCATTTTTTCCATTACCAAATCACCAATGAAAAATAATAAAGTAATCTTTAACAACTCAGAGAATTGATTTGAAAGATACACGTCCAAATCTAGTAGATCTGTCCTCTGGATCTCCCTTTCATGCACAGCTGGAACAGGTCGCTGCAGATCTGATATGTGGATGTCAGATCAAATCCAATCTGCAGAATATATATATTCAAATATCAAAAAAGGAAGTTGTGGGGCGCGGATCTCATGATGTGATGTAAATAATGCCGTAGCAGGAGCTTGATATTCGACCAACCATAGGAATGACCGATGTATTCCTTAAACCAAATGTGCAGATCAATTGGAAAAGAAAAGGATCCGGTTCACACAATTAATACAAATGCATGTACGCAGCTAACACAGAATGTAAAACTGCTATATCAATCGACCTCCTCAAAGCTGGAGTCATATGTGAGAATTAATTTGAATCTGAGAAAACACTATGCTAAGCAGTTCAAAGCTATCATTGAATATGGATCCAATAAATACAGTCATCGATCCAATACAGTCATCGATCCAATATAAATACCTTCATCGATCCAATAAATACAGTCATCGATCCAATAAATCAACGCAATGAATATAGATGTATATCAAGCTCAGGGAGCTTTCCAAAAAGAGTTTGACCCAGAGACTCTTCTGACGCTTCAAAACAGAGATCTAATCCCTCAACGTATCTGATCTGCAGGGCTCAGCGTTGTAAATCCATGGAGATGTGGACAGGATGGTAGGTCGAAGCTACCATTGGGGACGTGGAAAAGTGCCAAGCGGCCAAACAAATATATACACCTATGCAAAAGTTTACACAAAATGTAAACGGTATCTCCAAACTACTAAGATCGAGAAAATATCTCCAAAATAATTAAAAAAAATGTCAATAATATTCACAGTGGTCTGCACTGTAAAATTATTGGCAAATAATAGCCTCTCAAATGATAGGACCAATTGACATGGTCTACACTCAAAGGATCCTGTAGGGAACAAGGCCAGAATTACAGAGAGGTCCCTCACGTTGCTTGCTCGATACCAAATCAAGGAGTTTAGTCAATCAAAACAATACAATTTTATTATTTTAGAGAGAGATATTTATACAGATATTGATCCACAATATATGGGATCTAATCCCTATCCTTATCCTCCCACAAATCACTCCAAACCGTACAAACAAATAACAAACTACCCATTTATTTACCTCATGGTATATTACTAATTTACCATGGAAACTCTAATTTCCCAACACAACACTATACTTTCCTCACTCCATTTTCTCACTTATCATCCTTGTGTATTCCCATACCAAGATAAAATATCAAATCTTATAAAATATATCCAACTCTCTCATGATGTTTTTACATCACAAATTTCCTCTTCAATTTCATACCAATTAATTGATTAGTTCATATAGAGTTGTAATTAGGTATATTAAGAAAAAAATCACATCATAAAGTTTCAATTACTTTCATATGGTGCAAATTAACAATTATTTCATCTCTTCTTGAAAAAATCAACTTAACTAGATATAATTACGGGGCTCAAATAGTCACAAATATGATTAGTGTCTCAAATTGGCCTAAATTAACTCTCTAGCTAGAAAAATCAACTAATTAGTATGTAGAATGGGTTCAATTGAGCCCAAAATCATATTGTATGTAGTAAAAATAAATTTTATATGGAAATCTAGTGGCTCAAATTGCATCTCTAATTGAACCATTTTACTAATTTTTTCATCTAGTGATGTAATTAGGGCCCATTAAACCCTAAATCACATCATATAGTAATAATTTATTTAATTTACATGATGTTATTGAATCCAATTGATCCAAAAATTACATCACATCATCATAATTATGTTCAAAGGGATTTTCCACTCTTATTATATCAAGTGATAATATATCTAATTTATTCAAAGCACAAATATTTTTTCCGATATTTGGTAAAAGGAGGGTTTTTGCAAGCACACTACCATGTTACAATAACATCTACAATCCATATATGAATTTAAACATTTCATGACTCAAAACTAAACCTTATACCGAAACAACTCTAGCATACAACAAAACATTCATAAAACCAACACAAATCCAGACCAAATATAGTTTAGAAACAATTAATATCTAGCAAAAAACAAGCAAAGTGTAAAAATAGAATATTGCACTTACTTTATATATTTTATTGAGGCTTCTTATGTTAATATTATGATGTTTTTAGGCCCTTTGTGGTCAAATGTTGATTTCCTCCCTATTTCTATTTCTTTTTCCATGATTTATTTTTTCTCCTATTTGATTTATTTTCCTCCTCTAGTCGTGCAACCTCCTAATCATCAAATTTCTTTAGAGTCCTTGAGGATGATGCTTCTTGAATCTTGTTTTTCCCCTTATATGGGTCACCATGATCTTTATTTCCTCACTCTTCTTCTGATTTGATCCTTTCCCTGGGTTTTCTTCTTCATCTGGAATTGTTTCCAATCCTTGTCTTCTGTTGTTGTTCCTTTTTCTTGATCTTGATGTATTTCTTCTTGTCTCTGCTCTGTTGCTTCTCTTGATTCTTCTTGATCCATTTCTAATTACTCTTCTTCTTATCTCTACTCTATTAATATAGGTTTCATGAGAAGTTTATTTTTTTGAGTTTGAACAAAAATCTTCTTCCTCCAAATCATCTTGATCCTGATTTCTAAGACAGGAAAAATGATTTTCTTTATCAAGATACCGATTTTCATCTAGTTTTTACCATCTTGTTATGTTATTTTCACTAGATCTTCTTTTTTCATTTCTAGTCATTCAATTATTTTCCTTGGTTCCTTTGTGTGTCCATCATTAACAATCTTAGGACATGCTTTCATATTATGTCCTAATTTTTTACACTTCTTACATATGGAAATAGATGTATTTTATTCCAATGTTTGATTCTAGTTTCTTGTCTTCAAATGGATAGTGAAAGTTTCCAGTAGCTCCCTATCCAAGTCCATATTTACATAAAGTCTAGAAAAATATAGTCTAGTCTTGGTTTTGGTTACGTCATCAAATGCCACCAAGATGCCTAGAGCTTTAGCCACGTTTGTTAAAAACTTCGGTTCCCAGTATGCCAATGGTAATCCTGGGAGTTTGATCCATAATGAAATGAAACTAATATTTTATTTTTCTATATCAAAGTATGGGCTCCACATTTTTAAGAACAAACCCATGGTTCCCAAAAACTAGGGTCCATCGAGAAGATATTTGTTAAAAAATTTCATATTATTGAAATGAACAAAAAAAAAACACGTTAGCAAATAAATTTCCATGTTACCTTTTGGTTTCCTTTTTCTACTGTCCATCTTGATATCACATCCATGTTGCGTCATGGCCTATAAAAATTTACTTGATTAGGGATAATTTATTAATCTACATTACTCTATCTATGAGCTCTTTTGGGACTATGAAAATATGGTCATTTTCAAAAATTCTATGAGATACTTCAACCTGTGTAATACCCTTTTCAAAATTCGGGCTTTACATTGAGACCACCCCATCCCATGTGGTATCTGGGGTCCTCTACTCCTTGAACCTATGTAGGTTCACGTGGCGAATTCCTTATCCATCCCCATCTCCTTATTTCATCTCATTTTCACAAATATTGATGAAGGGAGTGAGTCTCTTTTTATATGGAAAGGAAACAAATGTTTGAAATTTAAAGAAACATTACACTAAATCCTACACTTATTTTTTTAAAATTTATTGAGATAAATGTGATTCACTCTTTCAATTTCCAAATCATCAGGTATCTATTGTTCTTATCTTGAACAAACAAAGACATCGTGGGGTCCTAAAATAGATCATATTAATGCCCAACCCTTACTATGGATATTCTATATCATTATGCTCAAAGGATTATCTTTGTGTGTGGATGGGAACTAAGGTTACTCCCATAAATTATTTATTTTGAAGATTAATCACGTGGGCCTATTAAATATTCAACTCGATTTGAAATATAATTTATATGGAAAGTATAGTATATATGGAAACTTTAACATCAACTTCAAGATCATGACTAATTTTTATGGGATTTTGACATAAAGATAACACCCAAGTGTCTATGTTTTCCTCAACGTATATGCATTATTTCCTTAATTAACTAGGTGCATCTTTATATCTATATGAGCACCCACGCACCTATCGTGTTATTTAAAATTAACTTATATCCAACCCTACCATTAATTCTACATGTCTCAATGTACTATCCTTCCTATCGATGAATCATGGACCAAATTTCAAAACTTGATACCAATTTAAGAAGGGGTTGGACCCTATCTCCATATGGAAAATCATAACAAACCACTTGATATAGCACCCCTATTATCCCATCCCTCTCTTCATGTGTTTCCAAACAACTCCATTAATAAGAGATCTTGGGAGTCATGTTCTTGTTCTCCACATTGTAATTTTGATCATTTGAAAGATTTAGGGAGGTCGTATTATGGATTTTATAGTCAATTTACACTCCCATGCCCTTCTTTTTCTATCAAGTGGTTAGCCTCTTTACAGATATGGGGTATGTATATATATATATATATATATATATATATATATATATATATATATATATATATATATATATATATATATATATATATATACAGGTTAGGGTCATTTTATTTTATCTACTTGATATCTCTCCCTAGAAATAGTGTCATTTTTTTGTTTGTGTATGTTGATTCACAATCATTCATCTCATATGGAAAAGGTATCCAAATCCCACCCGAGATGAATACATCATATGAGTGACTGACAATTATAATGAGGAGAGAAAATACTTTAGACTAATGTAAGATTCTCTATGAGTGACTGACAATTATAATGAGAGAAAATATTTTATTGAGACTAAGGATATAACAACTAAGAGTAGGTACACAAGTTGTGATTTAAGGATTAATACAATATTGGAATTATCAAGTGATAAATTTCCAAAGTTAGGTTTCTATAGTTTATTATGTATTTTAAATATTTTTATTTTCAACTATGATTTTAAATATATACCAATTTATTTGGACATATATTTTTAGCACTTTCACTAGAACAATTTTTTGTATTTTGTACACAAGATGGTCTAACTAGCTTGTAGCCCTAAATTTTTGCATTATTCAATTTCAAAGAGGATCCAATATATATATATATATATATATATATATATATATATATATATATATATATATATATATATATATATGTATATATATCATGCAATTGTTTTATGATCTCTTTATGTTTTTGACATGACATAATTTAACCAACTATTATTCCCAATATCATTCATTTTTAGTGATCAATGAGGTCCACTCATATATTTTTGTAATTTACATATTCTATAGAAAGCATCTTAAGTGGGCATATTAGTTTACTTAATCAACCATACCCTATTATATGTGATTAAGATGTACTTGTTATATTTAATTATAATTTAATACATATTATATTTACATAGATGACTAGAAATAAATTTATTTACTTGATTGAATTTGACTATAAATACATTAATTAAAACTTTCTATTGAATTTAAATAAGTTCTCCAGACCATAATAATATCCTCTACTTGTTTTTATAAAATCGTAGAGATTCGGTGTTGGATGTAATTTATTGTGAAGAGAGATTCACTTTAATATTCATATGAGAAGGTTTATATTACTTTAAATTTTCAAAAGTATACACATAGATCCTTGAACCTATCCAAAATTATTACATGGTAAACTACTTTATTCTAATCAATGTATATGATACACTAATCAACAAATCAAATAAAAATAACATAAAGGAAGAGGGTAGTTAGAGATACTTACCTAAATATGGAAACACCCTTGGAACATCATTCAAACCCCTATGGTTACTAGTTCTTTATGAAATATTTGAAGTGGGTTACCACAAGATGGATAGAATAAAACCTAAGTAAACCAAATTTGGGGACCAAAAAAACCTTGTAGAACTTTCTAGTACAACTATTATTCTTTATTTACCTAGACCTAATGATCAAAATATATATACATACCTCCAAAGCTAAAAAATCGTAGCTCACAAACCTTTAAAATCTTAAGAGACTATTAAAAAGAAAAAGTAGACAAAATTATGAATAATATGATAATGACAAATTCTTACTAATGAATCCTATAATTAAGGATCATAATTATCTACTATAGCTCCCTATAACCAATAACATTGACCATTCTTGATGTATTTTTCATAAGGAATAATACGATGAATAGGAGGTATACATGATATGGTATCTAAGGTGTCACTGGCTACATATCAATAACTCTTTTAGATGCCACTAACCATCTCAATCATTTATGATCTTACTCATTCTTAGTAATTCCTCAAAATTAATAACTTTCAGGAATTTAATGTTCTAATGAAACCTATGGAGAGAAAATATCAATGACAAAAAAATTAGGTGTATCAATGGAAATTATGTACATGTAATTATATGTGGAGTGCGTTCTTTGTTGTTGTCTTCCTTCATGTTTTTTGCTGTTTTTTTGTTGTTTTTTGGCTGCTTTTCTGCAGTGTTCAAACTAGTTAGCTATTTTGTGGTAACTTCTCTTTGGTTACCTTTGGTTCTTTTGACTTATCTGGATCTTGATCCTTTTTGTGATGCTTTTCATTCCTATTCTGGCTTTTAGGCCCTCTTTGTATACAAGGGTATAGTCCCTTTCAAAAAACTATTTACCAATAATAAAAAAATGTACATGTAATTATAAATAAAAATTACATGTTCAAAGTAGCATGTAAGCTTCTATATCATACCTACGTGCATATTCATTGGACCATTTGTTGCATGCATGCTATGAATAAAGTAATAAAATATATTATAAAATTAAATAGCTCAAAAATAGATTGTTCAAGATTAGGGATTTGTTGATATTCATTGGAAAATTTGTGAATGTTTACTAAGAAGGAATTCCTCAAGTTTTTGACACCCTTTTACAACCTACTTTTTTGTTAAACAAGTTTCTGAATCAAAGAGCCCCTAAAAATTACGATCATGATATAAAATTGGAATAAATGGATAGAACCAATGATAGAGTAGGATGTTATCGTGAGAGACTCGTTTTGGGCCAATGAGAAATGCATCACATAAATTATATCTTCTAATTTTTAATTTCATCAAATATGAGGATTCTCGATGACCCTAACCTTTGTGAGACATATGAGATTATTGATATCATTATTATCCAAAAATATTATTATTCAAATTAGGGACTCAATTCTATAGTTATAAGATGAATAAATTTAATCCATCATTCAAAAAAATTAGGATAAACTAAAAATGACACTACATATAGAAACATATGCACTTAATCCAAAATAGTACCGTAGAGAGGACCGGTAGAGTTATCCCTTTGAAGGAAAAGGGAGTGAATAAGGGATTAGTGAAGGTCTTAAAAATAGTGTAGAGAGGGATTCATAAATTAGAGCGGAGTGGATCAAATTTACTAGACTTGATGGCTAAAAAACTTTAATGATAATAAACAAGCTTAAAATGCTACAAAGTGCAAGCTAGGGATTTGGTGATAATTGTTTCAATGTCTACTCAACTACTAGAAAAATATACTATTAAATTCCTTTCCCAAGTTTATAGATCATATATTTATGAGAGGAATTGGTTGACATATGGTTTCATTCACTCGCTTTGAAGTAATATATTTACCATTAAGAGAAGAGAAGATTTTTGTTATAAAATATTCCTTGTGTCTTATGGTCTGTAATATCAAGAGAAAAGTAAAACCCAACATTATGGTGGGATGTAGATCCAAAGGTATAGAAGTAAGTAGAAGAGGACCATAATATGTAGTAATGATGGATTGTAATCCTCATTAATTACAATGATTTCAATAGTTTCAGTCATGATTGTTTCATGTATGTTATTTCATATGTTGATTTTGTTTTTAAGTTTTACATTTTCAAACCATGTTATTTTCTTCGAGAATGGTTTTTAATATTAACATATTGATTTGTTTTAATATTACTTAGAAATTTATCATATATTTTATCTCGTTAATTTTTTTTAATTTATTTATATATTATAGTAATTATTTGTCCCCCCACCCCCACCACCCCAAAATATTGTTAACAAAACCATATTGAAATCTTAACTAACAACGGTTTGTTTCAAAGTGACATAAATTTAATATTTTTCATGTTCTACATGAGTATTTTTAGTATAATATATTCGGTGATGCTATTGAGACATTGAAAATTATTTATCATTTTAAGAAAGGATTTGTTTAACTAGAAATTTTGTTTTATATATATATATATATATATATATATATTTCTAACAAGTACTGTGTTATATAAAAATATTTAAACTATTTTGTATACAACATGAAGGGACATATCAAGACATGTGTAATAGGGCACTTTAACATTTAATGAGTCACATTTACAATTGTTTTCTTCAATCTCTCTAATCATAATCTTATATTTTATGCCTACTAAGATTAAAGAAAACTAATTGTAAATGTTAACAAAACATGCATAACCGATTGGAGACCCATATTAAGTTTATTCCTAAGGCAAGAGACCCATATTTCATTACCAATTGAAGATCGATTACTCTTATAAATACGTCCTAAAAATATTTACTAAATCTTAAGCCTTGCATATTTGTTGCATCCTTCCTATCGTTATTTGGCCAAAACAAATAGGTTTCATAGAGATTAGATAAATTTTGAACAACATAATAATTATTAAGGAAGGTGTAAAGTATGTTTCCAAAATAATCACACTACTTTTTTGGGAAACTAATGCTAAGCTGTAAGGACTTAAAAGCATTTAAAGGAGTTAAAACAAGAATTTTGGGATCCTTGGTGGTTTTAAACTCCAAAATTTACATGCATAAGTAGCTTTAAGTTCATACAGATTGATAAAAAAGGAATTAGTTATTTTATCTTATTTTTCCTTTGGGATGGACAAGACATATATATTCTCTTATTATATCGTAAAACATTATTAGTAAAGAAAGGGTAACATGTAAATAAATTGTCATTCGAGACTTAAACACTTTCATAAATTTCAACACCCTCATCAAGGAGTGGCAAAGTGGTCTTAATCAATCTTCATAAACCATGTGAGCCTTCAAAACTTGTCTCATGTCTCCAAACATTCCAAATTTTTGATGTATTCCAAGTGGAATCAATTAGAAAATTCAAGACACTAAGGGAGCTTAAACTTCATATAATTACCTTAGTCTCGATCACGAGAGTGTCACATGTTCTAACATGGTAGTCATCATCTTACCAGTTCCTTCAATATGCTCAAGATATAAATACTTCATATAGTCCTTGGAAACCTCATCAATGCATGCTAAGTGGAAATCATGAGATACATATGATATTTGAGTCCTTTGGTTAAATGTATGCATCTTTTAAGCCATCTATGTAGGACATATAACATAGGGGAAACATGACATTAATCAACATCCAAGGCCTTCATAGACCTTCCACGAAGGTTAAGTTTCACCTCCCAAACCCATAATGAGACCGATGATCAATATGTGGCATAACAAGGGATAGGTGGAAGAAATATTTGTATCTTCACCTCTCAAGAATATTTTCCCCTTAATTCCACCAATTAATGACATGTGGAAGAGATTGGCTTAATCATTCCCTCTACAGATTATTTTCTTGCAAGTGCTTTCCACATACCCCCATGCCACCTATGAGAGTGTACGAGATACAACACACATGGTATATATATGTGAGGTTGAATGTTCATTGATAAATATCTTCATGATCGAAAATTTGACAATTTTCCTTGGTGGAATTTTAAGCTCGGTGAGGTCATGGGGGCACTGAGTAAGTTTGGTTTTTTCTTGTAAATAATTATTAATACCTCCTTTTCACCTACGCATGGTACCGTTAGAAAGGTCTCAAGAGATCTACACTCTCGAGCTTGGTTTTAAAGTAAATTGTTAAATTATTAGAGATATCTTTATGATAGAAATTTAGGGTAGTTGTAACATGTTTTCTCATTATAATGGAACCCAAATCAGCTATAGATGTCATTTGAGGAAAAAAATTTCTTATTATAGAATATTATTTGAGATACAAATTACCTTTTGGTCGGGCACCCAAATGTAGGTAAGAGTTTAAATTTGTTTTTAAACATGGATATGAGCCATTAAAATGGCCCTATCATGTGTTTTTGGCCATTTTAAACAAGTGGAAGATCAAAAAATTTCCCACCCTACTAATCTCACATGATCACATTGATCAATGGCTAAAGTAGATGTTTTACTTTGAATTTAAGGCATCATTCATAATTGTAAACCTCAATGATATTTGGAATATGCTATAGAAGAGGTTTTTAGATATTTCTACATCTAGATCCTCTTTAGAACTTCATGAACCTTGTGGAGAAGATAAGGATAAAAGGAGATATTATTTTCCATATTCTTCACCTCTTCTCTCTTGTCTTCTTAGTATCTTTCTCTTTATTTTGGACTATAATTAACTTGTTATATATAAGTGTAAAAGAATCACTATTAAATTCAATTTACTCTACTAAATTGTTAGGAAAATTATTATTAGTGCTCACATATATTTTGTGGGTAAGTGCACCAAGTTGGGGGCCGAAAGGGGTCTTAAGTGGACGCATTTTTCGAAAAATAAAAACTTCAACTTGTTTGAGTTTTTTTAAATAGTGACACTCAATATTGGAAGATATTGTAGAAATATGAATCGTACCATTTTGAGTCTATTTTTTAAATTATTTTTCTAGTATAGAAATGTTATGTTTTGAAAAATAACATAGCTCCGATGATGCGCCAAAATTAGTAGGAACTTGACAAGGTCATAACTTGAGCTTCGGGTGTCCATTTGAGTCCGTTTGTTTTTGAAACCACATGTTTCGATGAGATGAATGAACCAAAATCTTGCCCTAATGGTTGGAGAAAGTTTTTGCACATTTTTGGGCCCTAAATCCACCATCTTGAGGCCGAAAATTAGGATTTAAGTTGTAGTTCGGTTTTTCCTATTTTTGGGCATTAGTTAATTTTAGTCTATTAGTTGCATTATGAGTTAGAAAGTTGGAAATTCCTCTAATTTATGAATGTAGAATATGTGTGGTAATATTTGTTCCCATACGAGTAAGCATGCAAAATTACAAAGAATAGGAGGTTCTAGTAAAGCTGCTAAAAATAGTAATTTCCACCACCTAGAGTAGGTTTAGTCAAAGTTAGTTAGAGTTTACTTGGCAACTTGAGTTGGGATTTGTTTTCCTATTTAGGAAACATTGTAATTTATTATTGAATAATGAAGAAGGAGACCTATTTTCTTTTGAATTTCATATTATTTGTAGTATATCAAGTTTGTTTAGAATTTGGTTACATTATCTAACCGTGCCCCCTAACTACCTCAAAAAATATCAAAAATTAGGTTTTTTTTTAAATATGTATAGAATTACACCTAGTTTGTGCCTAAATTTTTTTTATTCAATTTCGATGAGTCGAAAAAAAGATACACGACAAAATATAGACATATTTAAACTTCAAAAAATAACTATAAAAATGCATAGTTAGAAAATAAATAATATGGAAACCTTGTATTTGTTAGAAAATTTGAAAAATAATATTTATACAAATAATAAACTCTGCTTTATGTCATGGTATAATTTTTTTAAAACGAATCAATCATTTGATGTTGATTTATCATGGCGGAAGTTGGATTTTTGCATTTTCTACAAAAACATGCGGCTTGTTGTGTTTGTGCATATCCATGCCTCGGCTTGGGATCAAACCAGATCCCAACCCTTGAGGCAAGTTTTGGGAAAGGTAAAAATCATAATTTGTACATGTTATTCTTTTTTATATATTTTGGTCCCCCAACGTCTCTTTCATCTCTTTCATGGGATTTCTACATACATATTGTTTGTTACGCAATTTTCTGTACATTCTTGCATGATTTTTAGTAGTTCATTTCGTCCCCTACCCCACTAGTCTATTTTTCTAATCATGGGCAATAAAATTTGAGCTAATGACAAGAGGAAAGTCAAGAACAAGACACCGGAGCAATTGGAAGAGGCGAGAATAATGAAATTGAAGAGAAGCAAAACTTTCGTAGAGAAAGGTACATCCGTCATATCAAATGTAACTAATTTATTAGAAAATGGGGATGAAATACATAATGAAAATGTAGAGAATAATGATTTTGCAATGAATATTGATTTTGTAATGAATAATGATTTTTCAATGAATAATGATTTTGTTATGAATAATGATATTGAATTGAATGATAATGTTGGTATGGTTGAAAAAATGATATGAATCAATTTTGAACCGTTACGAGAATCCAAATGCTAACCCCAAAATTTGTATGAAAACATTGAATAAAGAAAGTAACCTTGTAAACGAATCTTCACCCCTAAGAATGCCTCCTTCCATTTTGTGAAGAAAACCAATTCAATTAATAGAAATTGATGAAAACATTACAAAGCTAATGCGTAACAAAATGTTTAAAAGAAATGTGAGAAGAACAGATAGTAGAATTTGGGATAATTACTTTGAGAATTTTAATGACACACAAAGATGTCAATTATTTGTTACATTGATGAAATTAATTAAAATGAGACCTATAAAGAAGACCTTAGGGTTAAGAACATTTAATGTTCTTTGATCAAAATGCATCAATTGTTGAAAGCATACATAAATCATACCAAACTGTAGGTGGAAAAATAAGCACCAAAGATAGTAATGTTACATGGCATGCACTTACTAATTGTATATTAAGTGATAAAACAGTTAATAAACACTTGATTAGAAAAATAAAGTGTGCTTTGAAGCTAAACTGAAACACACTAATGAAAGCAATAGAGAGATGTAAACGTCTTGAGTCAATCAATAACACTTACTATTGGGATTTGTCTAAAATACTTCCACGAAAAGACAAGAATAAATATGATATTCTAAAATAATTAATTGTAAAATTTTGGAATGAGAACACAAGGGTGTCATCGAATAGAGGATATATAGTAAAAAGAAGAAAAAGGTTCTCGTGAACCGTGAATTGTGTGCAAAACATTTTGTTAGATATAACTCAAACACAATTGTTCTCTAAGTTTAAGAATGAAAATCCAAAAATTAACATTAGCCAAAGATTATTTGAAATTATAAAACCCCTTTATGTGAAAATCAATCACTCATGCATCGCTTGTTGTTGGAGGTATCATGTTGAATTTTCAATGCATTATGATTTTTTTGTCAAATACGTCATGTTTTAGATAATGACATCATGTTGCGAAGTGTGGATTAAATGTCTCACAAAAATATTCAATGTTGTTCATTTCGATGATATTTTGTGAACAATCAACTAGACAATTTTTTTATAAAAAAGCATGTTTGGATGGAACGTGTAATGTATGTGGTGGATTTCTAAATCTAAAAAGTTATATCCATGAGGAGAGTACATATTCAATAGGAAAAGACTTGTTTAGTTTCAGAAAAATATAAATCAATGGCATATCAATTAAAATATGGAAAAGAATCTAAGAGAAGTGAGCTTGTTACAAAACAATTACTGTATCGAATATCCGGTCAAATTTAGTAAGAAAATTGTTTATGAGTATGTAAGGCACACACATAGAGCTCGATGGCTAGATGAAGAGTTCAAGTTAAGCAAGGATACATTCCCACTTGGTATGATTGTTTTAGTAGTTGACTTCGTAGAGAATTATACATTACAGCCATAAATGGAGATTTAGTCTCAATATTATAACTCAATGTGAGTTGTTATTTTCGTGCATATAACATTCATGCGCTCTCCAAAAAGCACCTTGAGAAAGGTCAAAAATATTAAGAGAGTATCATTTCTACATCAATGATGATCGGAAAAATTATATATAATATATACAAGGGTGTTTCCAGGTATTTTATGTAAACTTTAATGAGAGGAACATTAGTTTCGACCAACTTTACATTTGGTCGGACAATTGCACATCACAATTCAAGAATGCACAGATGTTTTATTGGCTAAGAAGGATGCACAAAGAAACAAATGTATAACATATCTAGATTTTTACTGAGATAGGACATGGAAACGGAGAGCATGATGGTGCAGGAGCATGTGTGAAAAGATAAATTGCAAGAGAAGAGTTAAAGTTCAAGGATTGTGCTAAATTTCTGAGACGTAAAAAACATTTTTGATTGGTGTGTCAAGAATATGGGCCATGAATATCAAGAGAGATCAATTGTTCATAGATATTTTTGGTTGATAGAGGAACAACATCTAGCAAACTTTCAAGATTGTATGATAGTTGCATTATCAAGCTATATGCACTCATTTCGTAGTTCGGATGTAAATGCTTGGACTATTTATACTAACTTTGTGCATGGCATGTTTTTGTTTATCATGCATTGATTTTACATGGAATGAATGTGAGTCATAGCATTGGGTTAATGAATGGACTTGTAGACCTATAATTACACTTAACACACATCAAGTTCCATTAGCATTACGAGTTATAGGGTATTCAAATCAAATGACAACATCGGTGACTTTGACCAAGTCTACGATTTAGTGCAATGAGGAACATACATATATGATCATGCCATGTTTTAGATTTATAAATTATTAAATGGTCAACTATTGATGTATTTTAAATTTGACTTCAGTTTTACTTTGTGATGTAGGGCATGTTTTTACAGTTATTGCGACAAATTTTAATGAAGAGGGAATGGACTACTTATTGTCTCGTTGTGTAGAGGAAAAAAATGACTTCCATGAGTCATTGATGGTGAAGAACTTAAGCATCCCACTGGGTTAGTGGTAGTCACTAGAACTTGGCTTCAACAATATCCTATAAAAAAATCAAACATTTGGTTATTTGAAGACTATGAAGTACATCAAAATATACTTCACTATTCACATTTGGTTCTTGCAACAAATATAAAATTTATCAAATATCGAGGTTGGCCATTAAACAAGAATCTTTGGAAGGTTCATGAATCAGATCATGAAGCAATTCTTGCTACTGTCAAGAGTAGAGTTTATCCTTGTGGTTCATTGAATTGAATTTGCAAAGGTATGTTATTCATGAATTTAATTTGAATATTTAATTTAATGATTTTTTTTTAATTTTGCATGATTTAAAATTCTATTTAATTGCTTACTAACATGTTTATGTAGGTTAGTGGTTCTAAAAAAGCTTCCACATTCACATGGTTGACACTATCAGTAGAGAATTTATTATTCTCAAAGCCAAGTGAAGCCAAGAGAAATTAAATATAAGAAAGGAACAAAAAAAAAATTTCTCATTTCACCACCTATATTATAAAAATATCTTATTAAAATTCTCATTTCACCTCCTATATTGTATGAACCACATATATTATTCAGGTGATTGGTAATGGACAACTTTACGCTGACTCAGACTACACTATTTCACGCATTTGAAAATAATATGACAGCGAGAGAACCATATGGAGATGGATAAAACCGCGAGAGGATTTCATATAAGGCCCCTATGTGGAGGTTTTGGATCTGATGAGACGTCTCTAGGTGTCATAGAGTATGAGAAATCACCTATTAAAGATATAGTGTGTTTTGGTCTCAAGGCTCTTAAGGGACTACGCCGAGCGAGGTAGCAAAGCGATTGGGAGCATAAGGAACCAAAAAAAATCCTACACTAGCGTTCACAATGAAATCCGGATGTGTTGGCGCATATGGTTTTGTCCCACGAGCTACCATTTGCAAAATATAGCGTCGCACCTTACACCGATTAGACTACACTATTTTGCTCATTTGCAAACAATAAGATAACAAGAGAACCATATGGAGATGGATAAAACTACCTAAGGATTTATTATAGGACTCCAATGTGGAGGTTTTTAGGCTGATGAGATGTCTCTCTAGGTTGTTGCGAGTCTAAGAAATCACACGTCGAAGATATAATGTGTTTTGGTCTCATAGCTCTTAAGGGACTACGGCGAGACGAGGTAGCAGAAATCACGAAGAGTGTAGGGAACCAAAAAAATCCTCCACTAGCATTAAATAGGACATCTAGATTTTTTGGCACAAACGGTTTGGTCCCACGACCTCTTTGTTTGTAAAATATAGTGTCTGACAGTCTTACATTGACTCGAGACTATACTATTTCACATGTTTGTAAACAATAGGAAAACAAGAGAACTGAATTGATATGGATAAAACCACAAGAGGATTTTTATAGGGATTTGACATGGAGGTTTCAGATTTGTGAGACATCTTTAGGTGCCACAGATTCGATAAATCATCTATCGAAGATATAGTGTGTTTTGGTCTTAGAGCTCTAAAGGGACTATGCCTAGGCGAGGTAGCCCGATAGGACAAAGAGTCTAGGGAAACAAAAAAAGTCTCAATAGCATTCACTAGGCCATTCAAACATGTTGGCATAGAATTTTTGGTCCCATGAGCTACCGTTTGTAAAATATAGCATCGGAAGCCTTACTGACTCGAGACTACATTATTTCACGCGTTTGTAAACAATAGGACGGTGAGATAACCGAATGGATATGGATAAAACCACTTAATAATTTTGTAGAGGGTCTTGACATGGAGGTTTCAAATCTAATGAGATGTCTTTAGGTGCCATGGAGTCACGAGAAATCACTCGTCAAAGATATAGTTATTTTTAATCTCGGGGCTCTTAAAGGACTACTCCCAAACGAAGTAGTCCGAAGCACCTAGAGATTTGGCCCCAAAAATGAAACCTTTGCTATCATTTAATTGGCCACCCCAACGTTTTGGAGGAGTCATTTCAGTGCCAAGAGCTTCCATTTGTAAAATATTGCATCGGATAACCTTACACTATTTTAGCAAGCACTCTTATAGCATGCAAATGAGATGGGATAGAAAAATGCAGAACTATAATTTTATACAAATTATGGAAGATGATAGAATAAGGTTTCATGATGCTTCCTACAAAATTTTAGGTCAAATTTACATCATTTGTTCAACTTAAATGAGTTTTTATAAAATAGACTTTTGTTCAAGGTTGTGCGACCAAAAAATGCTATATCTTTGACGGGTGATTTCTCCAACTCCATGGCACCTAGAGATATCTCGAAAGATCCGAAACCTCCACATCAGGGCCCTCTACGAAAGTCTGTTCTATTTTTTTCCATCTTCTTTTGGTAATCTCACTTTGTCTTATTGTTTGTAAATGCGTGAAATAGTATAGTCGAGTCATTGTAAGGTTGCTAGACGCTATATTTTGCAAATAGTAGCTCGTGAGACCAAACCGTCTGCACCAACACATCTAGATGGCCTAGTGAATGCTAGTGGAGGATTTTTTTCCCTACTCTCCACGTTATTTTGGGCTACCTCATTTCTGTGATCCTTAGGATCCCTGAGACCAAAACATGTTATATCTTCGACAGGTGATTTCTCATACTCCGTGGCACCTAGAGACGTCTCGTTAGATCCAAAACCTCCATGTTGGGTCCATCTACGAAATCCTCATGCAGTTTTATCCATCTCCATTTGATTCATTTGCTGTCATCTTGTTTGGAAACATGTGAAATAGTGTAGTCTCGAGTCGGTGTAAAGTCTTGCTAAACGCTATATTTTGTAAACGGTAGCTAGTGGGACCAAACCATCTACACCAACACATCTAGATGGCCTATTGAATTCTATTGGATGCTTTTTTATGGCTCCCTACGCTCCTTGTGCTTTTAGGCCACCTCATCTGGGCATAGTCCCTTAAGATCCCTGAGACCAAAACATGTTATATCTTTGATAGGTGATTTCTCAGACTCTGTGGCACCTAGAGACATCTCGTTAGATCCGAAACCTCCACATCGGGCCCTCTAAGAAAGCCTCTAGCGGTTTTATCCATATCCATTCAGTTCTCTCATTTTCATATTGTTTGCAAACCCCCGAAATAGTGTAGTCTAAGTCAGTGTAAGGCTACCAAACACTATATTTTCCAAATGGTAACTCGTTTGACCAAACCATCTACGCCAACATGTTCATTTTTCTAGGTGAACACTAGTGGAGGCTTTGTTTTGGTTCCCTATGCTCCCCATGATTTTGGGCTACCTTGTCCGGGTGTAGTCCCTTAAGAGCACTAAGACCAAAATACTCTATATCTTCAACAGGTGATTTCTTTGACTCTGTGGCACCTAGAGACGTCTCGTTAGACCCTAAACCTATATCTATGAATTCCTCTCATGGTTTTATCCATATCAATTCAATTCTCTCGTTGTCCTATTATTTGCGAACCCATAAAATAGTGTAGTCTGAGTCAGTGTAAGGATATCGAGATGCTATATTTTGCAAGCTTGTTAGCTCATGGGACCAAACCGTCTATGCTAAAACATCTAGATGTCATGGTGAATGCTAGTGGAGGATTTTTTTTTGTTCCCTATGCTCCATTGGATTTTGGGGTACAAATGCGATCATAGTCCCTTAATATCCCTACGACCAAAACATGTTATATCTTTGTGGTGATTTCTCAAACTCGTGACACCTAGAGACGCGTCTCGTCGGATCGAAACCTCTCGCATCGGGGCCCTCTATGAAATTCTCTCACAATTTTATCCATCTCCATTTGATTCTCTTACTATCTTATTGTTTACAAATGGTAGCTCATAGGACCAAACTATCTACGCCAACATGTATAGATGGCCGGTGAATGCTAGTGGAGGCTCTGTTTTGGTTCCCTATGCTCCTGTGATTTCGAGCTACCTCGTCTAGGCGTAGTTCCTTAAAATTCACGAGACCAAAACAAGGTATATCTTCAAAGGGTGATTTCTCATACTCTGTGTCACCTAGAGATGCCTCGTTAGATACAAAACCTCCATGTTGGGGCCCTCTACGAAAGCCTCTCATGGATTTATCCATCTCTATTCGGTTCTCTCATTGTCCTATAGTTTGCAAATGTGAGAAATAGTATAGTACGAGTCGGTGTAAGGCTGCCAAATGCTATATTTAGCAAATGGTAGCTCATGAGATCAAAGCTGTCTACGCTAAAACATTTTTATGGCCTAGTAAATGGTAGTGGAGGCTTTGTTTTATTCCTTACACTCCTCATGCATTCAAAGAGCTACCTCATCTGGGTGTAGTCCCTTAAGAGCCTTAAGACCAAAACACGCTATATCTTCGATAGGTGATTTCTCGAACTCTGTGGCACCTAGAGATGTCTCATTAGATCCAAAACCTCCATGATAGGTCCCTATAAAAAATATTCTCATGGTTTTATCCATATCCATTCGGTTATGTCGCTCTCTTATTGTTTGTAAATTCTTGAAATAGTGTAGTTTGAGTTAGTGTAAGGCTGTCAGACGCCATATTTTGCAAATAGTAGCTCGAGGGACCCAACCATCTTTTCCAACATGTCCAGATGGCCTAGTGGCCACTATTGGAGGATTTTTTTTGGTTCCCTACGCTCCTCATGCTTTCAGGCTACTTCGTTTGTGTGTACGCCCTAAGGAGCTCTTAGCCCAAAACACGCTATATCTTCAACATGTGATTTATCAGACTCTGTAGCACCTAGAGACATCTTGTCAGATCCAAAACCTCCACGTTGGAGCCCTATACAAAATCCTCTTATGGTTGTATCTATCTCTTTTTTTATCTCGTTGTCCTATTGTTTGCAAACACGTGAAATAGTGTACTCGAGTCGGTGTAAGGTCATTTGTTAGATGCTATATTTTGGAAATGGTAGCTCGTGGGACCAAATCGTCTACACCAACACATCAGTATGGTCTGGTGAATGCTAGTGGAGGATTTTTTTATTTCCCTATGATGGGTTTCATTATTCCCTTCATTTATTCAACTCTCTGTTGATGTCATATTTAAACTAGGGGTGTGTCTAAAGTTATATGCAACAAGAAGAATCTTAGCAATCTAGTAATTGATTTTAGGTATTTTGTATTTTGTGGGGGATCTTTTCAATGTATTATGGAATTCTTGGTTAAAAATCTTATTGGAATCAAACTATGAAAACATGTTGGAAGTAAACACACTTTACATAAATGAATTGCTAGAAATAAACACACTTTGCATAAATGAATTGCTGGAAATAAACACACTTTTCCTTGGAAGTAAACACACTTTACTGAGAATGAAATAGATTTCTGAAAACAAACATTACGAAATAAACACACAATTGAGAATGCTTGGAAAATTATTGCAAATAAATAAGAAATTAATCTAGAACACCTACGGGGACAAGTCTGCAATGATTTTAACTTAAGGAATTAAAAGTGATACGAAATAACATATATAAACTATTTTCTTTAAAAATATAAATACCAACAAAAATGAGGATCCTAGTTCTTGGAGGAGTGGGCCTTGCTCCGCCTTGAAACAGGATTAGACAACTTAATTTTCTCTCAAAACAGAAATGGCTATTTTATTGATAAAACATTATGCATTACAAAAACATGTTGGATCTGTGTGTATCAATCTATATATATCTTGTTCTATATCTATATTCTCTCTCTAATCTATCTATAGGTCTATATGTATATACTTCTTCCAAGGGTGCATTTATGGCCGTAACTATTCCATTGATACGATGGAACTAAATCGTGCCCATAATAGATGTTGAATTGGAACATGGCTAGACGTATAGCTATGTGATAATTATCCTAGATCTGTAAGTATGGAGAGTTGGAAGTCTTCTAATCTACTCCTAATTGATAGGATCATTGATTTGACAAATCACTGGCTATTGGAATAGATTTTTATCGGTTCTAGAACTTTAGAAGAGTTCCAAAACTAAAGGAAATCATTCCAGGTCTAACTAAGAGAGTTCAGAGCTATCTGCAGGAGTTCCAGAACTAATTCCGATAATTCCGAACTAAATACTAGAGTTCCGGAACTAATTCGAAAGTTCCAGAACTAGGTGATAAATCTGTGACTATGTAATGGAGTTCTGGAACTAGCTTGGAAGTTCAGGAACTAAGCTATATTGAAATAAATGCTCTCAAAAACATGTTGAATGCTTCATACTTCATTCTTCCACTTGATTGCGACCTGCTTTATTACAAAATTGAGTTTCCAAAACACTTTGTTAGGAATTACAGAGCTTTTAAACGTTAGAATCATAATCAACAAAAGATGGAAAATTACATCCTAACTCATATCAGATCAAACAAAAGTCACAAAATGCAGTCAAACTTAATCAAAAGGAGAGTAAGATGAGATCATTTATTGTACATTTAATGGGCATATTTTTTCCTCATCATTTCCCCCATACTTACTTGTTTGTAATTCCCTTTACAAACTTTACTCTTCAAATTTGGGGTTATATATTCTTCATTCCATTTGATTTCTTAGATCAAATGGTTGGAACTGAATATCCCAATGCTTTAATTTAGAGGTACTATACCCTGCTCTTGCTTCTACTTTCCTCTACCATGCATCAAATTCAATGGGATTTTGTGGTTCTCTATTCTTCCATGGTGACATGGGGTGAGAAGGAGTGGAGGTCTTGTTCTCATTCCCATCCATATGCCTCTATGATTTTCATTGATCGAGGAATTAGCGTACATAAAGCTTTTCTCTATGTAAACTCCAAATTAAGTTTGTGGGAGATATTACTTTCCTTCTTCTTAATGCCAGTGTGAAATTCCCATCTTTTCAAACATGCCTCATAAATATATTCAAAATTTTCCTCTTCATAAGAGGTGAAGGCATTAATACTTCTCTGTAAATTGGCAAGATAAGGTTCCTTGAACCTTTTATCAAATGCATTGGATCTAAAATGTGTAGCAAAGGCGGATGGTTTACCATAATGAATTCTCATATAGAGACCAGATGAACTAGCCTTTAACAGATGCTTTAACTCCATTTCCTTCCATACAATCCAATTTTGGAGAACAGAAAAAATTGCATTAAGATGGCTCTCCCGTATATACAAATTGATCATAAAACTTGAGTTTTTTCCAGCATGAAATTACAGAGATAGAATCCACAGAGAATATTTTTCTACTCTGCATTGGCTAAGGAATAGGCTGTTGTGAAATCAGCTTCATCTTTTATTTCATGTGGAAGGAAACATTCTATCCTTAACAAATGCTAGTGAATGAATTGTTCCTCCAAAAATAAACTATATGCGCGGGAGAAGGTCTCCTTCATGCAAGCAATTTCTCACTCATCATGCAAGCGATTTGTATTTTCACAAGCTATTTAAATTTGTCATTTTATTCTTTGTAAAAAAATTTCTTCTCATTCTTTTCTTTCTTTATTCTCTTCTTCTATCTTTCTTTTCAAGTCCTCATTAGATGTCTTGGATTCACGAAGTTCTCTGCAAGTATCATCTCATAGTTTTTAAGTGGCCAATAAGTTAATTCAATTTGTGCGAGAAATTGTTGATAGAGCAATTTGTTTCCTAGAATTTCAACATTCTTCCTCTTTCTTCATTATCTCATTGTTTAACTCTTGTCAATTCCTCAGTCTTGTTAGTGAGATGAGTTGTTAATTCCCCAATGACCATTTCTCTTTGTTCCAATTTAAGTTTGAGAAAATTCAACTCCTCATCCTTTTCTCTAATAATGAGTTATGCTCTGGAAAAAAACAGAGTCCTGTTTAACTTGTTGTTTCTCTTCTTTCTTTGAAAGTTCCTTGGGGGTTAAGAATTCTTCCTCTACTGCAGGAGGATTTCCCTTGCCATTTCAAGATGCCAATTCATCTTCTTCATGTGATGGTGCTTGCTGATTCACCCAATTCTTGAAAATCTTGTTCCTCAAATATCTCATCTTATTTTTCTACCTCTGTTTGGCTTCGTCTAGGAGGAGTCATGGCCATGCTGCCCAAAATATCAGCACCTTCATTTTCTAACCCTTCTTGATCTTCCATCTCCTACGGAATTTCTCTAGACCTTTTATGAATTCTCCTTCTTTGAGGAGTCTCAAAATGCACGAAATGGGTCTCTTGGAGCTTTTTCGATTTTTACCTCTTTCTCTTGCCTAGGTGAACTGTCATTGTCAAATACATATATTATCTCTCATGTAGCTACTGCAGAGGAAGGAATTTCTTTAGAAGCCATAGGTGGTTCGAAGTTTTATTCATTCTTCCATATCTTCTTATTTTTGGTTTTCCTCTCCATCTGGTGCTTTCTTTTCCTCAGTAGTTGCATCAATTTCCAAATTAATTGCAGGAGCGGAAGGATTTGTTATTACTCTCCGAGAATATCGGGCTATGCTTAAACTTGCTAAGAAATTTCTCCCACATTTCTTCTCCATTTTCAATGAAAGAAAATGGTGCTAGCCCACTAAATACACTAACCCATGATGCTTGATTGTTCCCACACCCCGGGAATACCTCTAGGCCATTACATGGATGGAATAAAAAAGAAACCCTGGAAGGTTTCTTTGTATATTCTAGTTTTGTATCTCCAAATATAAGGTATATGAGGATCTTCAGAACTTCCCTTCTTACTAACTGAATTGACCATCACATGTTAAATACTTGACTATTCGAAATGCCACTCTATCAAAGGGTTTGGGAAAGCTGGCCCTTCGAACCCTTTTTAATTTTCTTTGTGTTGTAAATATATTGGGGTTCAGCTTCCCCCTTTTTTAGTAGGGTTTCAACTAGATCATTTAATGTCCCTGGCGGGGTTTGGGACATGCATAATTGGCACTCTAGACACATTACTTATTGTGTTCACGAGAAAAAGGAATAAAAACTTTTCTAACCTTTTTCCTAGGTTGCTCTAAATTTATAAAAAAATTCACTTACCAATTTGACATTATACATGGGAAACTTCCTCGAAATTCCAGCCATCCTTCCTGATGAAAGATAGCTTCCACTTCTTCATCTGCAATGAGCTGGGTATCATCCTCTAGTTTCGAATTATTTTTAATCCCCATGATACAGAGGTGATTCAAATTTGTTCTTCTTTAATCTTGTGTGGGTTGGTTGAATAACTCTTCACTTAGCTACGGAACTGGTGAATTTAGCTACGGAATTCTTGTACTTAGTTGTAGAATTATTGTACTTAGTTGCGGAACTTCTATGTTGTAGCTACGGAATGCAAACCTAATTCATTGTTTCTTCCTTGAAGTTTTTTTACAACTAGTTTTCACTTTGTTGATTTCACACTAATGATAACTCATTATAACTATGCCACCAATTTATTCAATCAATATCTTTCTCATGATTACTCACTTTTAATCATGATGTACAATAGATGACTCATCATATCAACTTTTAAATCAAATCTAATCACACATGTGAACTTGTAATCTAACATTTAATAATTTAAAGACATAATTACCATATTTGTTGATGTAATCCCTCCATCACGATGAATGATCATTCCTAAAAAATGAAACAAAAGGAAAACGAGTTAGAAAAATAGGCTGGAATTCCAAAGAATTTTTATTTTGAATTAGACATTTATTTGGGAAGATCAACCACCATTTCTTGTTTTTAATTGATCTCTACGAGAGAAACATTTTTTTGGAAGAAAACACCATTTCTTGGTTTTCACTCTCTTCCCTTATTGTTTTTTTCTTTTTCTTTTTTTTTTTTTTTTTTTGCGGGGGAATAGAACACCATTTACTTGGTTTTCATTCTCTTCCCTTTATTTTGGATCTATCCATCGATTATTTGATCATTTTAGAATAATTGGGTTCTTCCATATGATAAAAAAATTTATCTCCTTCAATCTTTCTCAAGAATTTATCCTTAGTAGGAGGCTTCTTATAAATCTCTAGAATATGACCATCAACCAAGAGTTTTCTTTTATTGCCATTAATGGGAAGTAGCTTAATAGAACCATTGTCAAATATTTGATCAATCTTATAGGGTCCTAACCACCGGTTCTCGGTTTGCCTTTGAATTGCCTATACTTGGAGTCAAATAGTAATGCCTAGTCCCCTACCTTGAATTTCCTTTTATTGATATGTGTATCATGCCATTTCTTCCTTTGATCTTGGATTATCTCTATCTACTAAAGTGCTTCTATCCTCAATTCATCCAACTCATTGAGTTGAAAGATTCTCTCCTTTTTACTTGCATCCAACTCAATACCCACCTTCACTATTGTCCTTAATGTCTGTAGTTCAAACTCAATATGCAACAAGGGATTTTTTCCATAGACTAACTCATATGGTGAAAAACTTGTTGTAGTTTTCCAAGTTGTATTGTAAGCCTAGACAACTTCAGGTAGTCTCTTTACCCAATCTCTTCTTCCTGCTTCAACTATTTTGGTAAGGATGTTTTCCAATTCTTTATTCATTACTTTAGCTTGTCCATTTTATTGTGGGTAATAGGGAGATGACTTCCTATGATTGATCTGATAATACATTCTGAAATCTTGGATCATATTAGACATAAATTGTGGTCCCTGATCTAAAACTATGCTCTTTAGTGCTTTGAAATTTACCATAATTATGTGCCAAAGGAAATCAACAACTACTTCTTCAATGGCATTTGTTAAAGCCTACACTTCTGCCCACTTTTTCACTTAATCGGTACACACAAGAATATGTTCATTCCCTTGTGAAGAAGGGCTAAAGGGACCAACAAAATCCAACCCTCATCTCTCGAATGGTTCAATCACTACTTGAGGTTGCAGAGGCATTTCATTGGTAAAGGTTGGATGTCCCATCCTTTGACATGGATCACACTACCTAATATATCTCTTCTCATCTCTGTAAGGAGATGGCAAATAATATTCGGTTCAAGTATCTTGTGAGTGTTATTTTCACCGAAGAGTGTCCTCCACTTGGTTCATCATGAAATGCCTAGAGGATGTCAAAGATTTAATATTCTCTTACACACCTATGTAAAATCAAATTAGAACCACACTTAAATAGGATTCCATTTAACCATTTCAATTGTGCACTAGTTTTGATTAACTTCTTTATTTGTTTCTTAGTGAAAGAAGGAGCAAACTTCCCTTTTCCAAGATAATTTTCCATATCAGCAAACCAAGGTGTATCAGCTGAAATAATAAACAATTGTTCATATTGAAAGTTTTCCTTTGGATCTTTCTCCTTGTAGTGGTTAGTCTTGACAAGAAATCAGCTAACACATTAGATTTACCTAGATTGTCCATCAATGGTAATATCAAATTCTTGTAAAAGAAATAACCATCTAATTATTCTACCTCCAATCACTTTGGTTTTTCATTAAATATTTAATTGTTGAGTGATCTATTTGTACAAATATTTTGTACCTGTAATGTAATGTTTAAGCTTATTAATTCCATAGATCAGAGAAAGAAATTATTTTTCATTGGCATGGCATAATTTCCTTCGGTGGGAGTAAGGATTTTTAAGGTAATAGATAGCATACGTTTTCCCTTCTTCATCTTTATTTCCCAAAACTATGCCAATGGAATTATTTGAAGCATCTATTTGGATATGAAAATGTTTCTCCCAATTAGGTCCTCTCAATATTGGAGCAATTATTAATTTCTCTTTAATTTCTTCAAAATCATGTTGACACTTTTCATCCCAAAGAAATTCACAGTCCTTGGTAAGAAAATTAAACATGGGGGAAACAATTTTACTAAAATCCTTGATAAAGCATCTATAGTACCCAGCATGTCCTAAAAATGACTTGATATCTGTGGGGGTTTGAGGAACAGGTAAGTCTGAAATAATTCTAATTTTGTTTTGATCAACCTGAATTCCTCTTTTTGAAATATGGTGTCCTAATACAATCCCTTTATCAACCATCATCAAACATGTTGCATGGCTAAGAGGAAAGTTGTGTTTCTCACATCTTTTCAATACTTTGTCCAAATTTTTCAAGGCATCATCAAATGTATCTCCATGCACGATGAATTCATCCATATATACCTCTACACAGTCATTTGTTAGGTCTACAAAAATTGCTAACATAGCTCTTTGGAAGGTTGCTGGAGCATTGCATAATCCAAATGGTAATACCCTATAGGAAAAGGTACCCCATGGACATGTAAATTTAGTTTTATCCTGATCTTCAGTAGTAACTCTGATTTGATTATATCCTCTAAAGCCATCCAAGAAGAAAAAGTATTGTTTTACGAAAGGTTGTCTAAGACTTGTTCTATGAGTGGTAAGGAAAATAATGATATCTCGGTGTGGCTTTGTTTAATTCCCTATAGTCAACACAAATTCTCCATTTTCCATTATTTTTAGGGACAATTACAAGAGGAGACACACATTGGTTATCTGAGATAGGGTAGATAAAACCTACATGTAATAGTTTTTCAATTTCTTGTTTGACTATATCCGTTAAGGATGGATTTATCCTTCTACGAGGTAGCCTAACTAGTTTAATGTTTTCAGTATAGATGTGATGAGTGTAGATACTTAGGTGGATTCCTTTCATAAGATCAAAACATCAAAGCAGTTTAGCTTCTTCATCGTTCTTCAAACAACTATTAATATTCTAAATTTTACGTGGTTGAATCTCAACATGTTTAGTTCTAGTGTATGATGAACTGATTTGTTGAAAGGTTTTCATTAAAGTATTTAGAGCACATACATGTGTCAATAACATATGATATGTAGTAACATCTCCAAAAGTTCCTTGAAACAAAATGCTAGACAAGGGACAGTAAGAAGAATTATGATACTTATCTTTTTGTAGGTTGAATTATTCATTACTGTTGCTTTCTAGAAATTCTTCGTCATCTCTTGATATATGTGAAGTTGAAGCTATAGATTCTTCTTATCCCTAGAAGAAATCTCGTTTCTCTAGAGTGAAATTATCTTCATTTGCAGGGAATTGCTATTGATGTGGTTCCGAAACTAATTGTGATGGTTCCAGAACATATTTTACAGGTTTCAGAACTAATTTCATAGGTTCAAGTCTTATTCCCGACTACTCCAAGGATGATTGGTGTAAATTCAATGGTGGGTTAATCATATCTTTTATTTCTCATACGATCCTGCAATGTGATCATGGCAAACGAAGACAAATTTTTCTCATTAATATCAAGATTATCAACCCATAATTGCTCTTTATTATCACTAAAAGGTCGTAATGCGAGAAGGATATAATGAAATTTTCTTAGAATTCTTACCATTTGAAATAGTCATATCACCGACCTACAATCAATTAAGGAAAGAACTGTAGCTAACCATGGTCTACCCAAAATAATGGGATAACCCAATATTTTACCTTTTGGTTGTAATATAAGGAAGTCAATTGGATATTCCCATGACTCCACCATAATTGCCACATCTTCAATAACTCCTTCTGGTTTTGCTACGAGACTAATCTCGCCATCACACGATATGGTGTTAATAGGTTGTATACTGTTAATGGAAAATTTTTAGAGTGTCCATTGTCATTACATTTATAGTTGCTCCAAAATAAACCAAAACGTTATGTATATATTTATTCCCTATAGAGACAAAAACAATAGGGCTTCCAGGATCTCCATGTTTTGTAAGTAGGAGCTTTCTTGCTAATAAATCAGTAAGTTTCCCATCTACCTTTATAGACCTTGGGTACCGCTTCTTTCTTCCAGGCCTTTTCAAACATAGAATTTTGATTAATTTTTTCAATTCTGGAATGTCCTTAATTACTTGTAATAATGGTATTTCAATATTCAGTCTCCTTAGTTCCTGCACCAATTCAGATTCCTTGATTTCTATAGCTTCTTTAAACCTCTCTAGAAATGGAGTTTCAGTAGAGTTTCTTTTTGGTTCCTTATCTCTTTCTTTTTCATATTTCTTGGGGCAACTAGACTAGGGGTTTTAGTTTCTTTTGTCATTTCTAGTGATGATAATAGGTGGACTACTAACTATTTTTCCATATCTTGTTTGAATATCCTTATAATCCATGGCATTTAGATCTTAAAAAAATTAGTTTTGTTAAAGTAGACAGGAGTTATTTTTTTATTTCTTTAGTTTGCTACTAGTTGTGTTGACATTTTCGTTTGAACTACATTCTCAGTTTATGAATTTTGTGTTGGGGCACCCATTATCAATTGTTGATTCTGATTAGGATATGTTTTTCCTTGAGCATAATTATTAGGGCTCCATCTAGGTTGTGACAAAGCATACTGGTTATTTTGACCAGTCCATGGTTGTTGGTGTCCTTAAGCATACCAAGATTGACCTGCCCAATCCTGGGGATTCCAAGTTGGTTGAGGGGCCCAAGGTGGTTGTCCCCAACTTTGTGGTACTGTTTGAGCAGCCCATGGCATCATCCAAGGATTATGAGATGACCTTGGCATGAACTGTCCTTGGGTAGGTTGTCTCTGGACAAAATTTAATTCTTCTGATGTGTTGGTTTGTTTGAGCTAATTCTTTATAAATGGAAGAAGAGAACAAAAATTACTCTCATGGTCCCTAGATTCACAGATAAGGCACATTTCCATTTTATCCTAAGGACAATCTCTTAATGCATGTTTTTTTCCTACATCTAGGACAATACATGGCTAATGGTTCAGTCTTAGCATTTGCTTTAGCTTGTAATCCATCCATAGTAGAGGTTAATTGAACTAAAATTTCTATTTTAAAATTTGCTAATTCATCCATTAGTTTGTTCATATCTGGATTCAAAACTTTCACTGATTTTCCCTTCTTAGGTCCACCCCTTGTTCTAGAATAACTTCTACAAGTGTCTTTAATTTCATTCATCCTTAATTGTTCAATGTTTCCACTTCCTATCAAGTTAAGAGCTTCCCTAGATTCATCTTCCAAACCTTTGAGAAAGATGGTTTTTCTTAAATCTTCTTAAAGTAAAAATCCACATCTTTTACTCACAAAGAGGAATCTTTCCAAATAATATTCCATGTTTTCATCCTCTTCCTATTTGATTTTGAAAAATTCTTCCTTCCTATTTTTTTCCTCTTCAGTAATATTGATATTTGTCTAGGAAGGCAGTTTCCATTTGTGCCCAATTTGTAATAGAATTAGATGTTAATCCCATAAACCACCTCATTGTTGCATCCTTCAGGGTAGATGGAAACAAATTTAGATTTTGATTATTTGTCCTTTTATCATAGGTTTGACAACTTTGTATTTTAAATTCAAATAGAAATTGGTCAGGATCCTCAGATGACATTCCTCTAAATGTGGGCAAGTGTGTAGATGAAATGTTCTTCATAGTGGTTTCATCATCCTCCAACTGAATGGGATAGGTAAAGGTCCTATCAGGTTCTCTTTTAGCTTCTCGTTCCATCTCTCTAGTATTTTCTAGTCCTTTCTCCCAATCAATGTGGTATGTGATCTATTTTGGGGATGGTGAAAATTTAGGAGTAGGAGGTTGACTACTCAATTGTGAATCAAAACTTGCTCTAAATGGATCTTGAGAAATAATCTTTTTCCTAAAGGCTCTACTTCCCTCTGGTGATTGATCCTAGAATTCCAAAGGTGGCAATTATGCTTCTTGTCTTACAGGGGATAATGGTGCCTCCAACTCTTGATCAACTTCCTTATTTAAACTAGAGGATGATGGTAATTCTTGTTCAGATATTTTTGGGAGAAATCTACCCTTGGAGTCTCTTGGTCTACTCATAAATGCTTAGGGAATATCTCTTCAATTACTAAATGTATGATTGTTGCTCTTGTTGATACATAATTAGAAAATTCTAACCAGTGGTTCTGGGAAAGCGGCGCCAAAAATGATGGGTGTCATTATTCCCTTCATTTAATTAAATCTCTGTTGATGTCATATTCAAACCAAGGGTGTGTCTAAAGCTATATGCAATAAGAATAATCTTAGCAATCTAGTAACTAATTATAGGTATTTTTATTTTATGGGGATATTTTCAATGTCTTAAGGATTTCTTGGTTAAAAACCTTATTAGAATCAAACTATGAAAACATGTTGGAAGTAAACACACTTTGAGAAATGAATTGCTAGAAATAAACACACTTTTCCTTGGAAGTAAACACACTTTGCATAAATGAATTGCTGGAAACAAACACACTTTTTCTTGGAAGTAAAAACACTTTACAGAATGAAATAGAATGCTGAAAACAAACATTACAGAAATAAACACACAATTGAGAATTCTCGGAAAATGATTGAAAAGAAATAAGAACTATATCTAGAACACCTACGGTGACAAGTCTGATAGATTTTAACTTAAGGAATTGAAAGTGATATAGAATTAACAGATCTAAACTATTTGCTTCAAAAATATAAATACCAATAAAAAGAGGATCCTGGTTCTTAGAGTAGTGGGCCCTTTCTCTGCCTTGAAATAGGATTAGACAACTTAATTTTATCTCAAAACAGAAATGGCTATTTTATTTATAAAACATTCTGCATTACAAAAATGTGATGGTTTTGTTTGTATCAATCTATATCTATCTTGTTCTATATCTATATTCTCTCTCTAATTTATCTATAGGTCTATATGTATATACTTCTTCCAGGGGTGCATTTATGGCCATAACTGTTCCACTGATACGATGGAACTAAATCATGCCTAGAATAGATGTTGAATTGGAACATGGATAGATATACAACTGTGTGATAATTATCCTAGATCTGCAAGTATGGAGAGTCAGAAGTCTTCTAATCTGCTCTGATTGATAGGATCATTGATTTGACAAATCACCGGCTGTTTGGAATAGATTCGCATCAGTTCGGAACTTTAGAATAGTTCCAGAACTAAAGGAAATCATTATAAGTCTAACCAAGAGAGTTTTGAAGCTATCTGTAAAAGTTTTGAAAAAAATACTAGAGTTTTGAACTAAGTCTGAAAGTTCTGGAACAGGTGATAAAGCTGTGACTGTGTAATGGAGTTATGGAACTAGCTTGGAAGTTCCGGAACTAAGTGTATTGAAACAGATGCTCTCAAAAACATGTTGACCGCTTCATACTTCATTCTTCCACCTAATTGCGACCTGCTTTATTACAAAACTAAGTTTCCAAAACACTTTGTTAGGAATTACAGAGCTTTTAAACGTTAGAATCATAATCAACAAAGATGGACAATTACATCCTAACTCATATCAAATCAAACAAAAGTCACAAAATGTAGTCAGACTTAATCAAAAGGAGAGTAAGATGAGATCATTTATTGTACATTTAATGGGCATATTCTTTCCTCATCACCCTATGCTCCCCATACTTTTGGGATACATCATCCATGTATATTCCCTTGAGATCCTTGAGACCAAAACACGTTATATCTTCGACAGGTGATTTATCGAACGTCGTGGTACCTAGAGACGTCTCGTCAGAGCTGAAACCTCCATGTCAAGTCCCTCTACAAAATTTTCTCATGGTTTTATCGATCTCCATTCAGTTCTCTCGATGTCCTATTATTTGTAAATGTGAGAAATAGTGTAGTCTAAGTCGGGGTAAGGATGGTAGATGCTTTACTTTGCAAACAGTAGCTTGTGGGACCAAACCATCTATGCCAACATGTCTAGATGGCTTGGTGAACACTAGTGGAGGCTTTTTCTTAGTTCCCTACACTTATCATACTTTCGGGCTACCTCGTTCGGGTGTATTCCCTTAATATCCCTGAGACCAAAACACGCTATATCTTCGACAAGTGATTTCTTGGACTCCATGGCACCTAAAAACATCTCATCAGATTTGACACCTCATTTGGGAGTTCTTGTTAAATGACTAAATTGGCTTCAAAATGAATTTTATAAGGGAATTTCTAAGAACACATTGGAGTTATTAATCTCTAGTAAATCTTTCTTGTTTAGTTCTAAATGGGATTCAACAGCCTACGGCTTAGTGACCTTCCATTCATTGTTAATTTATGCTATGATAAACCCATGGATGCTTTCAAAAGTGCCTTCAAAAAGATAGGGGTATTCATCAAGCACTAGTGAAGGGTGTGATGTGATTTCCAAATAACTTGAAATGCCTATAGATTTAAAGGTAATAACACGAATTAGACAGTATTAGGTAGTCAAGAATCATTGAGTGTCCGAATAAGAATGTCATTACATGTAGAGACATTCTCAAGCATTGGAGTAATGCATATGGAGATACATTCTCAAAATATTAAAAGATGAAAGGCATCAAATTGTGACGAATCTAAGGTATTTTAACATGGAAGAAGACTAAGAAGTATTGAAGAATTTAGTAGGTGCATGATAAGATAGGAACCGGTACAAAGAGACCATGAGCAAGACGAAGTGCAAGGTAAATACACATATACACATTGATAAAGTGAACGAATAATTACTCATATTAGATAAATCTTTATATACGTACATTATATAAATATTTATTTCCAAATTTTGATGCATATTATACATTGAAAATGCTAATACATATACATCACCAATAAATGAAAAAAAAAATCCATAATGTCTTAAATATTGTCAAGTGCACATCATATTAGTTTCATTCAAAAATATGATCGAAATGTAAGGTATCGTACAAAAATATCAAGTTCCAAATAGTATTTTAATGTGCATAATAAATATTAAAATTCCCAAATAGGTCATATACCATCAAGTTCAAATGCCATATAAGCATACATACAATGCCATACACATAGGCATACAAAAAATGTCATGTAAGAAATATATATTTCCTAATCATCAAAATCTATCCCTCTCTTGGCCTTTCTCAAAGAAGGCCCTCCCTTAGATGAAGAATGAGATCTATGAGATGACTTTGGATTGTCTGAGCCCATCCTACGAGTCCTCTTCCATTGAATACTCACTGTAGATGAGCACTGTAAATGCAAACAATGTTTTTTTTGTCAAAACATTATTTATATATGTTTTCAATGGTATTTAAGATAATGCTATAATGAAAAAATTTACATAAATACATAAACTTCTTTGCGAGTTGTTGATAACGCCAAATCTACATCTCATGCTCATATGAGTCATTAGGATCTCCTCGAGTATGAACGGGGGGTATGAAGATGACAAGATGGAGGATTTTGTTCCCTCAAAGTCAACATGGAGGGAGTTGAAGTTCCCTACGTACACATAAGATCAGAAAATATAACATCATAATTAGCGAAAATAGAACTAAGTACATGTATGTGTAATGACAATATTTTAACTAATTTTATCAATATAGAACTATTTTTTTACCCCGCCACACCTATGAATCAATTGAACAAGGATGCTACCTGTCATGGGTAACTCTTGCATATACATAATGAAGGACATTATTAACATAATTTAATAATTCTACAATAAAAGACATTACTAACATGTAATTAAACATAATATGAATTACATGAGAAATTTAGAAAAATATACATGTTGTTTGAATACCTCGGCGAGTTCTTACTGAGATGAAATCACGGCGGAAAACATTTCTCTACTTGTCGCAGAGATGGTGGGGTGTCTAGTGAAGTCAACATCTTTATCAAACATGTATCACATGAGTTAGATGAACATACAAGAACATACATATATTTGATATATATATATATATATATATATATATATATATATTTGCATGTATGTGAAAATTTTACACAATTAACATTCTAAATTACCTCTATGAATGTATGTGTATGCATGGTGCTCGCCGCCTATGGTTGGGATGAAGATGTGCCTCTCACGTTGTAATATCAATGCATGTACATGTACAAATACAATTATTTCAAAAATTTAACATATATAAGTAAATCAAGTACTCTAAACTTTTTGTAACACACATAATAAAATTTAACAAATACTGTGATGGTGATGCGAGATGATTGTAATCCAAATGTATCACTCAAAAAGGTATCTAACATAGTGACATTATCATGTGCACCTCTAGCACAAAATCCACCAAAATTAGTACACATGAAAGTATCGTCCTCCTTGGGCCCAAAACATATGATACCACATGATGACAAAAGATGTGGCCTCATGCTAGTACTCCCTAAGGGAATACTCTATGTACCTATGCGAGCTTAAGCTCAGAGAAATCTCCCTCGTATGTTGAACAAGGGTCATAGATATCCCTTAAAGCATATGTAGTCTATCAATCTCTACTATCTCCTTCACTGCTATAGGGACGAGTCGCGGGGGTGAGGGGGCTTCTATGCGGGGACTCTACCCTATTGAATAGGTGCACATTGTGCACCTGGTCGATCTTGTGCAGATCCTTTTCCTTAGCCCTGGAAATCTCAAAAATCAAAATAATTTGGGATCTTATTGAGGATAAACTCGTAATATAGTTTCCTCAGAAAGTATAGTGGCACATTTTTGTTATTGGAAGGTGGAAAATCAAACACCATCCACCATTGGTCCCAAAAATTATTTTTAATCAAATTATTATTACACCAATGGATGGGAAATTGTTTGCGCATGACAACGGAAGAGGAAAATTAGTGCGGGGGTGCGTGAATAAAGGCGCATATGAGGTCTTTTGTAATTTATTTTTTCTTTACATCCACATATGAAAATTTGTTAGAATAATAAACCTATAGCCATCTATGTAAGTTATCCAGTGATCAATTTTCCCTATTTCTGCATCAACTTGAGAAATTAATGCCTCAATGTGTTTTGCAGAGAGAGAGGTGCAGCGGGGGTTTGTAGATTGTGAATCCCTCATTCTTTTGATTAAATCCTCAATTACAATTTTTTTTTCAACTATGTGGGTTGCTTAAGCTTCTTGACTACCGGGAATGTTGAGCAAGCTGTCGGAGGGTTGGGAGGGATGCTAGGAATAGACGGGTTTGGGTGTGGTTGATTCCTTGATCTCAAGCGAGTAATAATACAAAAAATGTATTCAATTCAAATTGTACTCTATAACTATCATATTTCAATGCAATTTTAGAAAATAATTGTGCCTACCTCTTCTCTATGGTGCCATCATCATTTCATATCTTCCCAGTGATCCGAGAAATGATCCTTTGAGCTTGAGATCCACTAAATGAAAAAATGCAAGGGCACGAGTTAATCTACGAAACTCACGTTTGAGGAGATAAAATGATAGATGCTCGAGCCTCTTTATTTTTATTTATAGTAGACATAACGAGTGCGCATTATGGTTTGGTAAATCCCAATCCTAAGAAATGTAAATGCGGTCACATTATAATAGAATGCATACGCGTTTTTATTTTTTCAGGTTTTTGTCAACTTTTTTTCCCCCCAACTTCGTGCACTTACCCTTTTAATATTAATATGTGGGTGTGGATAAATATATTGTATAGTAAGATTGTATTTGAAATATTACAATTAGAGATTATAATATTTATTTTATGGTTACATGAATTGTCTTGAAAAATCACTAATATTAGAATATAAGGTTAGGGTTTGTAGTGGCCTCCTTAATTATAGGAGTACAATTTTCTTATATATGTATTTGATATTCATAATGAAGATTAACTTTTCTATGTAAATCTATTTATTCCACTTTGTTTTCTATCACAATGGGTGGACTGTAATGGAATATTAAAAATTTGGTTGAGGGCATTCTTTGAGGTTTTCTTTTTCCTAAACATGTTTTAATATTTGGCATTTTCATCTACAATATTGGGCCACAATTTATCTTATTGTAGTAGGTTTTAAAGGCATTTAAGCAACTTGATCAAATAACTTATTCATTCATGCCACATCGTATCCCTTCATGCACATGTATTTGTGTAGATCTACTTATCATTGACACAAAAGAGATCATGTTATAGATCCTCAATCTCTATGCCTATTCTTTGAAATTTTCAATTGCATTAGAATATAGAAGTGGATTTGGTGTTGTAGATGGGATTCTAATCTTACATCCAATAGCATCGAGTCTTCATGCCTTACATGACATACAAGTAAAGTGTTTTTCCATAATTAATCTCCACATTGTCTTTGATATGCGGTGAGATCTGATTTTATTTCACAATCAATGATATCATATTTGTTCTAAGGCATGGATTTAAAAGAAAGGCATACAAAATAATATCAAGTAAATTTATTTATGTTTAAGGAAAGGAAAAACAATTGAGTGTATCATAGCAAGTCAACACCATTTGCACATACGAGAGATCATAATGTATTGGACAATATGATTACTTTTCTCAGGAGGAGATATTAGTTTTTACGTTGATCTCGAGTCACATCTTATCCAAAGCATGCGAGACCTAGAGACTTTTTATAAATCAAATTAACCCTGTGACTCCTCTATGGTTGCATCACTAAGAATCTCTACATTATTTTCCTTAACATGGTTACATCACTAAGAATCTCTCCATTTTATTTACCATGCCTTAACCGTACTCCAATTTCATTAGGGAGTTCACAATTTTTTAAGGTCAAGTTTTGGAATTTTGGTTTGGTACATAGTCAAATGTTTATGAAAGCATTTACTCTAAAAATATTAATGTCATATTATTTTTATAGTATTACCATTTATTTTTTAAATTTTATGTCATTAATTATAAGTTTGTCAATAGAGTCATCAATTTTGGGTGTGTTATCAAAATTGTCTAAGTATTTAAGTCAAAAGTATTTATTATCATAGTTAATTATTTTAAGTCTAAATGTTTGCATCCTCAAAATTCATTTTTGTGTTATCAAATAATGTGACCTAATTGTACGATCAAAAGTCAGTTATCCATGTCAAGTTTATTTCAATGTAGATTCATTTTATATGAGTCAAAGTGTCATCATAAAACTCATGAGTCATTGTCAAAAGAGTCAAAATATTGTTAAAAAATTCCTTTAAATGCATTTTCGGTGTTACCCGATGTCCAGAAAATAAAGTGTTTCACATTGCGGGAGGGAAGAAAAGAATAATCACAATGTGGAAATAGTTGAGTGACATGATCATATTTGTTGAGTAAGCAACATCATTCACTAGAGGATGGAAGAAAAGAAGCATCTCCTCACCAACCACAAATGACGGGGTTAGAAAATGAGGTTGTGAAATTTTATTTTAGTGTATTTTATTTCATTTGCAATGTAATTGTCGTTGTTTTAATTCAGTTTACAATATGTTCCTATTGTAATAAAGTGAGCAGATTCTTATGTACTTTCCTAATGTGAAAATATAGTGGAAAGATGAAAGCACAAGGAAAAAAAAACATCATGATACTTGAAGAGGATGAACAGGGGTTCATGAACAAGGTTTCGTACCTTAGATAGGGTCCATATTTTATGATCAAGGGTTCATACCGGATGAGTAGGGGCTCATACGAGAGGTTATTAGTCAACATTTTTAAAACCATCGGTGAGCCAAGATCATCAACACGTATGGGTGGCAAGTTTGAAGGAACTATGATTATTTTCTCCCATGTTCATACTAGGAGGGAATGTTAGGAAAATTAATATTAGTGCTCACATATATTTTGTATGGGGTAGTATCAATATGTTGGTATGTATAAATCTATTGCATAGTAAGATCGTAATTGGAATATTACAATTACAGATTATAATATTTAGTGTATGGTTACGTGAGTTGTATTAACAACTCACTAACATTAGAATAGGAGGTTAGTCGTTGTAGCAACCTCCTTAATCATAGGAGTGAAATTTTCTTATATATGTATTTGATATTTATAATGAAGATTAATTTTTCCATGCAAATCTATTTGTTCCACTTTATGAGTTTGGTGGAAAAAATATTCTAAGTGACTTTGACATTTGGATTGATCTCTAAAGGTTATTGATCACCTTTATTTATTGTGGTAGTAGATTGTATATATTCTATCTTTTAATACAAATGTCACGATGGATCATACATTCCCTAATTTTATGTGTTAAGTTTATACCTATGAGCATGTTTTGGTTGTGTTTCATATATGTGATGTGTATCTACATCTCATCTTCTTCATTTTAAAACTTGTTGGAGAGTGTTCCACTTTTTTTTTCTTGGTGTCGTCACTTCCTATTTATGTTTTCCCTCATCCCATTTTCTTGAAATTCAATATATTATTATTTAGTTGTAGTTGTGTTATCTGTAAAATTGACAAGGGCAATTTTACCGATAACCATACCGAAAATTTTGTCTCGATCCCTCGTTAGGGATCCTTCGCGTTCAAAATATTGTAAAATCCCTTCCCGGGAAATTCAGTTTTTGAACTTAGTCTTTTTGAGCCTTTTTGGCTGGGCGCATGGTTTTGCCTTGCAACATCAATTTTTGATGCGCCTCCTTAAAAGCCTTTGGCGCATGGTTTTCCATGTTAGCACGTCTTTCGGTGCGCCAAAGGATGTTGAGTAAGTTTTTGGTGCGCCAAAGGGCGCACGTAATATCTTTGTTACATCAAGTTTTGGTGCGCCAAAGGGCGCACATAGCTTCATGTCGACAACTCGTTTGATGCGCCAAAGGCGCGCTCATTCTCCTGTTGTCATTTCCTTCCATGCGCCAAAGGGCGCACGCTTTCCCCTGTCGACAGCTGTTTCCATGCGCCATTTCAAAAGTTGGTGGCGCATTAATGACAAAGTTTTGTTATATATACCCGTGCCCGCCCTGTCATTTTCATTGCATTTTGTCAAGGCACGTGATCGCTCTGGATTTGTCAGCCCCTGCTCTGTCATTTTCATCAAGTTGTGGACCCGCTCAAGGATTTTGGCTATATTGTTAAGGTAAGAGGTTCATCCTCTTTTCATTTAGTTCTTGGTGTGTGCTTGCTTGCTGGTTTTCATCAGTTGTATTTGTGCCTGGCTTGTTTCCCTCGAGCTTTTTGTTTTCTTCCTCCTGCCTGGTCTGTGCTTTCTTTCTCCTCTCCCTCCCTCTTTCTGGATTTGATGGGAAAGGGAGGGATGGTTTTATTTTGGCTTGGTCTAATCCTATTTTATCAAACTAAGTGATGCCAAGCGTCCTTTCGAAGTGGAGGTTGAAATGTGAAAATGCTTAAGTATTTCAAGTATTCCCCATGGCGCGTTGCCGCGTCATGTTGCACCTTAGACAGTCGCGCCCCTCGGCGCGTCTACCCAGCATGCTGCAGTTAAAAATCATGCGCCCCTAGGCGCACCCTTTCGGCCTGTAACACGCTCGAGACCCGCGCCTAGGGCGCACCCTGCCATCTTGCTGCAGTTTAAATTCAAGCGCGCCCCTCTTACATGCTGCGAGTTTAAATCCCGCGCTTCCATAAAAACTTTGGCGCACCTTTTACCCCTGTTGCATCCCTCTTCTATGCGCCAAAGGGCGCGCCCAGCTTCCATGCAACGCAAGAGTTATTTGCGCAAGTATAAAGCCTCCAAGGCGCGGGCGCACCTTCCGTCGCAAGTACATGATGTTGTGTAGACCCTCCATGCGCCGCGCCATATACCTTTGGCGCGCCTTTTTTCCATGTTGCACAATCTGCCCATGCGCCAAGGGGCGCACCAAATCTCAATGTAACATGCATTTCCTGTGCGCCCTTATATATAATGCAGTCTGCTTCATCCATGCGCCATGCGCCTTTGGCGCCAACTTAACCTCTGTTGCACCCTTTTCCTGTGCGCCTTGACTATTCAGCCTGTTATATACATTTTTCATGCGCCCTGCGCCCCGAATCTTAAAAGTTCTAACTCTTTCTTCTGCTAGTATTCCAATGGAAGATCAAATGACTAATTCAAGCTTCTTGGATTGGGTTTCGCTCCTTCTACGTGCAGATCATCAAATAAGCCTTGAAGAACACATGTCTACGTCAAGCAAGAGACCCACCAAACCAAGAGGGAAGGCAAAGCTAACAGAAGAAGAAATGAAATACAAATATCAGAGGGTCAGGATGCCCGAATCACAGGCAGAGTGCAATATGGATGTCAGGGATTCTGAACTGGGCCACATTGACATAGAGGAATTCTGGGTAAGGACTCAGAAAGTGACAAGGAGTCCATGGATGGATAAATTGATAGGCAGCGCCCTGCACTTCGCCGGTGGGATTCCTGTCAGTGCTGTTAATAACGAGTTTATGATGGTTGTTGCACAATCCTTCAACAAAGACACAAGATGTGTCGAGAATAGCAAGGGCGAGGTAGTTATAAACCTTACTGCCCGTCGCTTTGAGTTAATGCTTGGCATCCCTCATCACCGGAACTATGTGGCTGTTAGCCAGCAAGAATGCCTCAAGGCTTGGGAGGACAACGAGGACCAGTGCATGCAGTTAATGAATGAGGTCTACCTCAAGAATAAGAAGGTAGTGACCCGGTGGCCTCAAACTATCCACCGGAGTGATTTCTCAGAGGAACTCAGTGATACAATCACCTTCCTGAGCAGAGTCTTCGGTCTTTCAGATGCTCACTACTTCCATAAGTGGATGCTGCGGTACCTGGACACAATGAATAAGAATCTGCCCGATCAGCGTTTCTGCTGGGGGGAGATAATAAGCAGCACAATATCCGAGCAAGCTGCAAGCTTGAGTTCGCTACTGTGAGTGTTCCACATGAACTCCTACGTAGTGTATCTGCTTTGCGTCACGAAAGGGATTATCGAGGGTGGCTGCAGCGGAACTTGGCCTCGAGGCCAAAATATATGAATACTATCAGAGAAGGCGGAGAACTGACATCAACACTTCGCTAAGATCAATGATGTTTTCTTCTATCACATCATGTGCATATTGCGGCCAAATTTGACTCATGGCCGGACAACCAAAAACATAGTGGCAGTCACAGAGAAGTGGGGGGCCTTGTTCACCCAATTTCCCACATTCACCTATCTGAGGGCGGTCAACTTTTTGGGCGAACCAACCGGAGTTGCAAGGTATCTTTGGACCAAAGCTGATTTTCTTTGGAACTATCAAGACAGCGTCACATACCATGAAAAGTGCCTCAAGAGAAAGAAGGGCGGAACTCCTTTCCCCCTCACAGTAGGCCGTTACACATGCTCCAGCTATCACAAGGCGAAGGAGATGTTTGCTGAGCTAGAATTGCTCAACCTAAAGCATGATTTCCCAGCAAGGCCTACATTCGACCCTGGGTACATCTACCGAGGGCTAAGCTTGATCGATTCATGTCCCTCAGATTGAGGATATCTCACATGACGCGTTCTCCATGAGGTAGAACTCAGAAGAAAGGATCACTCTCGCTTAGCATTAACGGAAATCATCCATTACGGAGTGGCTATTGTCCCAAAAGGCTTCCAAACCACGGAAGACGAAGTAGACAAAGTGTATAATGACACAGAAGGGGATGATTGGCCCTTCCCGGACATTGACAGAAGCAAGGCTCCTCAGACAATCGAGGAGAGGGTCAAGGAGACTATGCGGAGAACAGAGCACTGGTGCCGCATGAATGGGTTAATCTACCTCGGTGTAGATTTTACAACTTCTCCTTTGGGTAATGCACCTCCAAGGTCAAAGAAGCAGCTAAAAGGCAAAGCTGCGGAAGGTGAGCCTAGCACCATTCAGGAGGAAGCCCCTGAAAGTCCTCTTCCTTCAGAGCCTGAACAAGTAATAACCCTGGATTCGCCAGAGAAGGAATTGACAGAGGATAGTCCTATACGCCCATCCACCCAGGATGTCGGCATTGCTACAACTACAGAGGTCCCTTCTATCCCTTCTTCTACTCTCTCCCCTGCCTCTTCGTCCATCTTCTCCTCTCTCGCTGATTTGTCTTCCTCCATTTCTTCCCTCATTTCCGGGCTCCCTTCCCTTCCCATGTCTTCTACAGCTGCGGTTTCCCTTCCTCCCGTGGGCATGTCTTCGGCTATTCTTTCAATGCCGCCGCCGCGTGTCTCCACGTTCTTCCCCTCTTCTACCGTTGCTGCTTCCCCCTCTGTCTCTGGTCCTTCTTCAATAGGACCAGCTTGGATCTCTCAGCAGCTGAGCCAACCAAAGAGGAAAGTCCCCATCGCTCCGATGGACTTTTGATCATTAAACTAAAGGAGCAAAGAAGCACAAGCCGGTTACACGCTTCTCCAAGAGCGCTGCAGGTGAGAGAGTTATGGAAATTGCCTACCCCGATCCCACCAAAGAGAAAGAAGATCTGTCTCCGGCAGATTTCACAGTGACCCAAGTCACAATGGGGACGTCCTCTGAAAGTCTCCAGGGGGAAGCTCTTTCCGCAGTTGATGCACTCTGCGAAAAGCTTCAGGAAACAAAGGAAGAAAAGAGGCTACTGAAGGAGCAGAATAAATACCTGCTTCAAGCCCTACAGAAGATGGGAAGTGCACCTCCCACAACTGCCGCCGAGACTCCTGAGCTGCTCAGTCAGGAGAAGATCAATGAATATTCAAAAATCGGCGAGCAAGGTATGGCTGTTTCTGCTTGGAGAAGCCAAATCCTTAAGGATAGTGAAAAGGTGATCGCCGAGTATATCAGTTTATACCTGAACATCGAGAAGGCGAATAAGGAACTCCAAACATTAGCAAGTCCGATGATCGGAAGAGCTCGAAACGCATGAGACTCCAACACGAGGCCTTCCAACAAATGTTCGACTGTTCAGTCGAAGATTTGGTCAAGTTTGGAGTATTCGGTCATCCAAGGACCCTCAACAAGACCATGTCCACTCTGGACTATCGGATAGATCAGCTCGAATTTGTGTTAGAGAAGATAGACAAGGTGAAGGAAGAGGCCCTGGATGCGATGCATCAAATGGAGAAGATTGTTCTATCTATGACTCCAGGGTTGCTCACTCCTTCCCTCACCTTGAGATCAGCTGACGATACTATCCGAATTTTCAAGGAGTTAGCTTCTCAAGGGACAGGGCCAGAAGTCACTTTCAACATCGAATCCATCAACAACCTACTGGCCTGTAGAGACTTCATCGGGTCCCTAATCGAGGCGGGTAAAGACTATTCCAAGGTCCCCGAAAAGCTCATTGATGAGCGGGAAACTTGCGAAGCAATCAGTGAAAGGCACAAGGATCCATCACAAGATCAATTTGCGCCAATGATCAGCAAGTTCTTGGAATACCGCGCTCAGTTCCACATCTCATCTCCTGATCAGCATCAGAAACAGGCGACCCCTTTTAGGCCACAGGATGATGATGATGAATAGCTTCTTCTTCTTCTTCTTCTCCTCTCTATTCTCCGACTTTCTCTTCGAAATATCATAAGTGTGTTGGCATGAACGATGACATCATCCATGTTGCATCATGGGATGATGTCATCCGTCCAAGTTGTCAAAGTCAACATGACTTTTGGATATTTTGTAAATATCTTGTGAATAAGTGGTTGGCTCCATTTTGCCTTCTCTCTCCCTCACTTTCTATAAATACTAGAATACTTGTTGTATTCAAAGGTGAACATTTTTCAGATAGAAATAGAAGTGAGGAGAGAAAGACTTTGAGCTTTCTTGTAACAGATAAAAACAATTAATACAATTATTCAGACTTTGTGCTCAATAACTGTGTTATACATTAAGATCTTTCTTATGTTAGGTCTGCATGTGTTTATTCTGTTGAATTCATATCTACTTTTCCGTCACTTGTTTATCAGTATTGCTTTGTTTATTTATGCAAGTAGGTTTGGCTCTGTTTACTACTAAACTAAAAGCATAGATCTTCTGACCCTTCTGCTTTGGAATTCATTTCTTTTCTCCCTTCGGATCTGTTCTTTCTCTTCTCCTTCTTTTATTCCTTTCTCTTCGCAGCCTAGAACACTCTACTGGGATGAGATCCCAACCCCCGAAGGCAGAATCTGTGAGACTTGCATAGGTTCCTGCTAGTAGAAAGCAATAAACCGAGTTTCGCTTTCTTTGTCTCAAAGAGGGCTAAGCCCGCACTGCTTTGTTGGCTCGTCTATCCATAGATCTGTCCAAGCGACAGATTTTCAGACCAACAAGTTGGAGGTTGAGATTAGTATTCAATGTAAGAATGATCTAAAAATCCAAAGTAAACTTGCACACACACACACACACACACACACACACACACACACACACACACACACACACACACACACACTCAATATTTTTATTTTTAACGATTTTTAATGAAAATTCGACATTACAATCCTTTTTAATGTTAATAAATAATTACAATCTACGAGTACTATGCAAAATACAAAGAAAATTCACTAGAAATTTGACATGAAATGTGATAACGGAGTTCGATGCTTGAGGCCTACATCTCCTGCTCAAGTTGAATGGGACCGAGCTATTAAAATCTGAAAAATATATCTTTACAAATATTTCTACAAGTAATCTCCTACCAAAAATAATACTAGTCTGCTTTTACACTTTCTAAAAATTCTCTCCTTAGCTCAAGATATAAGCCTTTCAATAAAAATACAAAGTCTCTGAACAATTCATGTACATATACCACATAGCCCCTTTTATAATACTTTGAGCTCCATGCCACAAAAGTAGTAAAATGCATATCATTTTACCCTAGAGATCAAGGGATCGATCCCCCCAAGCGTACGTGGTTTATCTTTTTGGGGACTTTACCCCACATTCAATGTTTGATAGGATTTTTAGGCTTTTAAAATGGGGGCAGTGTTTATTGTTTATTGGCTTATGAGCCATTTTTACATCGTGAATTGAGTGATGGCATAGGTTAGTTCTAATTTGGGCACATTGTTTATAAGTTGTTGGTTGTGCATTGTTTAAGGTGGCCGCATGGAGTTATAAGGAGAGATAAGGTAAAATGTGAATTGACATAGGAGATAGGATATATGTGTGTCATTTAGGATATAAAACAAGGTGGTTTGAATCATATGTGTTGGATTTAAACAAATTAGTAGCCAATGTGGAGTAATAAGGGTTGTGGCTCAATGGATAGGTCGACTTGGTAAGCCAAGTCAGGATATCCACTAAGCTCTTTACAATGTAATAACAAATATGTCACACATTAATAAAATGAATACATTATGAAAAACTAGAAGCAATAATTCCTACAATGTAATATGAGAAGGAGGCCAAGACACCCCTCCATAATTGAGTGTGTCAAACCGGCCTAGGGTCACATCCGGCAAATAGCGGGACCCACGTATCTATCCTTCGAGTGTCCAAGACCAACATTAAAAAAACATTTTACTCTTTTTCTCATATTGTCCATTTGGCATATTTTCATTCATCCGATTACACGCATTCAAACTACCGTAGTCCTAAATTCACCAATTTCCAAAAACTTTTAGCGAGCTATGAATTTTTCATATGTGCTCCAATTTCCAAAACAAGATATCACTAGAAATTTCAATTTTTCTCCACGTAATAAAACTACTCGTAGCTGATTACGAGAAGATTTTAGAATAGTGTTTCTCAACAAGGATCCTCTGGATCACTCCTTCTCATTGAGAAACTTGTTAGAGTAGGTATTTACCTTAGCTCATGTTCACCTAGGTACTTTATTTACCTTTATTGTATTTATCCTCACCCACTTATGTGTGTGGATGCTTCTTTTATCTTATTTAGATATTAGGAGATATTATCTAGTTATTAGGTATAGTTCTTTCCTTGATCTATGGTATTGACTAGATCCTTAATGTCTAGTTCCCTCCTAAATATATGGTCTTGACTAGTTCTTTGATGACTAGTTATTTCCTTGATTTATGGCTTGATCTACGACCTTGATTGGTTCTTAGATTGTTATTCCTTGTCTATTTAAGCAAGGCCCATTCTCAATGTATTACATTGAGTTCCATAATAATATATGATATTGCTGCTCATTTTTTTGCAAAGGTTTTATGTAAATTTATTCTGGTGAATTGCTTTCATCTTATTGATCGTGGTGTTTGATTAGCATCTGTGTTCTTGGCTTGGTACGATTTGGTTATCGTTCCTTTCATGGTATCGTGAGTGGAGATTCTTTGTTGACATCTGTCTATAAGTTTTATTTTGCAAATAAATTATTTGTGTATTCATATATTTGAGATTTGGTCATATTTTGTTGTTGCGTGAATTTTTATGCAAAACAGAGGCTTCCATTAGATCCGGAAGGCATGAAAACCCTAAGATCGATTGTAAACTCGGCCAATCTGGAGGCAGTCATTTTTTTGTGGTTTTTTTATTTTTGTAGAGAAGCACACAGGTGCGCCTCGGGATTTGAGCCAAGGGAAAAAATGTGATTTTATTTATTCGGGTTTGTTGGATTTCTTGAGATCTGTCTTTGGTTTTTTTCTATTGCAGCGTATCTATCTCGGTTTGCGCACAGGAAGGTTTTCGGATCTTTCCTTTTTTGGCAGGGGTCCACGGATGCTGTGCACATTTTTACTATTTCGGGAAAATCCGCAGGTTGCTATTTTCGGAAATAAAGGTCACTATCTGTCTACACTATCTACTTCAGCCCCTTTAATTTTTTTGTATGGTGAAGGCAACAACATTTTATTTTGTTTTAGTGGCACCTAAAATAAATAACAAAGCAAAATATTAAAAAGCTTGTGTCTTTTGATCGGTAACTCAGTTTTGAGTGTCGTTTTTTGCAAAAGTGCTTGTTTTTTTGTGATCTTTCCATTGGAGTTATTTATTTTCATACTTGAACTATAATTATAAAGTGCCAAATGTGGAGGAGTGTTATAATCAATTGTGGATGCAATTTCCACTTTGAGCGACGTCCTAAATTTTTGGGAGTTGCAGTTTGTACCTATCATGGATTTTGAGAATGATATGCTTTTCTCTAAAGCATGTGGACTTCAAGAGGATATTGTAAAATTTGTGTAAGAAAATAAATCTCTCAAGAAGTGAAATTCTCTTCTACAATCACTCATTCACGATAAGGATACAATAATACACTTCCCCTGCAGAACAAACTTGTTAGCCTACAACATCACCATCATATTGTGGACAGTCATATCCATGCTCCTAGTCCACTTGCAACTATTGCTCCTGAACCCACTAACATTGATCTATCAGTCTTTGAGTCTGTTCCTACTCTTGATGCTCATGCGTCTATGAAGCTTATTCTTGTATGCTCTTCCACATTTTTTCCTATTACAAAGCACCACATGTTGTGTATCCTATTTTTGCTTTCGGCCTACATGTATTTTTTAAAAGCATACTACTACATTCAGTTCTTGCAAGCTCCGTTCTATGGATCTCACTAGTGAGTCATTGACATACATTCACAAGGTATTGTTTCCTCTATTCCACATGTTAAGTGGAATTCTCGTCATGACATTGATTTTCGAGCGAGATACTTCATTGAGATCACACATTGACTGAGCTCCTTTTTTTGTTCTCTCGATTCTTTATGAGGATCCTAAGTAACACATGAGTTCTACATCTTCACTCAAGCTTAAGAAACTTGATATTTCAGTTGTCATACATGATCAACCTAACAGACATTCTAATGTTCTTTTGCATGCACCCATTGTGCATTTTACACCAAGTCATATGCACGTATCTTCTTCATCCATCCGTGTTAATTTGGGGTGGATATTGGATCACTCGTGGAGGTGACATAGGCATTTGTTGAGAGGACTCTACAGGCGTGGCTCCTCCACCATTCGGCCTCTTACACCACTTTCTATACCTTCTGCATTGTGATGCTTCTTATTTTGAGCATTTTTCTTTAGCAGGTGTAGTGTATCTCTCTTGTTTTTGAGAGATTTTGTATATGTATTTTCGACACTTTTGGCATGTTGACAGTATCTCTTATGGGGGATCTATTCTGGTGCATTCCAGTGTTAGTTTATCAGTGTTCAAGTAGTTGTTTTGACAACTCATACAAATTTATAGCATCACTCCACCCATTTAGTAGTATGGGAGGGTGTGGTGCTTATCCTGCTTCTTCAGGTTTTGTGTCCTTGCCTTGTTACCTTAGCTTTTCTTGGATTGTGACACTCTGGAGTTTATGTCCTTGCCTTGTTACCTTGGCTTTTCTTGGATCGTGACACTCTAGATTTTGTGTCCTTGCCATGTTGCTTTGGTTATTGTTCCTGGATCGTGGCACACCTATTTGCAAGAGATTGATCAAATTATGTTTGGTGTTTTTTTGCACTTTCGACATCACTCCATTGACAGTCTCCTTGTATGGAGATATTCTAGTGAAACCCAATGTTAGTTGTTTTTATTTTTGTAATCGAGTAGTGGATTCAGACCACAGTGCACACCAAACTTCTTCAGCATTGTATGATTTTTTTGAGCCGAGCTTCTTAGGATGCCTTGGAGCGGGTCTTTACTCTCTTTACTTTGTTGTTACTAGTTTTGGGTACCTTGCGGTGTCCCTTTTTCCTGGTTATTGTACATGAGTACCTAATCAGGCCTAGTTTTGGGACTCATCGTGAACATACCACTTCTATTTTGGCCCTTAGCTTCACTTAAGGGGGTGTTAGAGTAGGTATTTACCTTAGCTCATGTTCACCTAAGTACTTTATTTACCTTTATTGTATTTATCCTCACCCACTTATGTGTGTGGATATTTATTTTATCTTATTTAGATATTAGGAGATATTATCTAGTTATTTCCTTGATCTATGGTATTGACTAGATCCTTAATGTCTAGTTCTCTCCTAAATTTATGTTCTTGACTAGTTATTTTATGACTAGTTATTTCCTTGATTTATTGCTTGATCTGACCTTGATTAGTTCTTAGATTGTTATTCCTTGCCTATTTAAGTGAGGCCCATTCTCAATGTATTGTATTGAGTTCCATAATAATATATGATATTATTTCTCATTTTTTTGCAAAGGTTTTATGTAAATCTATTACGGTGGTGAATTGCTTTCATCTTATTGATTGTGGTGTTTGATTAGCATTTGTTTTCTTAGCTTGGTACAATTTGGTTATTGTTCCTTTGATAAAACTTCCGTAACTGATTCTCGAGAAGACTTTAGATCGTTGTTTCTTAACAAAGATCCTCTGGATCACTCCTTCTCATTGAGAAAATTTTGGACCCCAAAATTCAACTTAATTAGTAAATATGTGAGGGTACTTCTCCCTCACCTTTCCGATTTCCATCCATTTCACCTTTTTTGGATGCATGCCTTTAAACCCAACACAAAGATATTCAATATCACCCCTTCACAAATTTTTGACTTTCCTATCCAAAATGATATCATCATGTAACTCATTGAGATACTCAGGTGTAAAATCATCAATGGAAGGCATAATGTTAGCATCATCATGATCAATAATCATAGGTAGTTCATACAATTTCAAGTTCTCGACATTTATAACTGAAGAAATTTGTATATATGGAGGTAAATCCAATTGGAAAGCATTTTTATGAATTTTCTCTAATATTCAGAATGGACCATCTTGAATAGGTTTCAACTTTTTACTTTCACTGTCAACCTTTCTTTGTTGATGTGAAGCCAAACTGAATCACCAGACTTAAAACTTGTGATTAGTTACTGTGTTTATCATGCCTTGCTTTTACTTAGGTTGAATTTTCTCCAACTATTCTTAGACATAGTGATGAACTTATTGTATTCTCTGCACAAATATTTTTATATTTTTCATAATCGTTTAACTTGATTACAACAAAGATATCGACAAAAACATAAATCTAATGGAGATTTAGGTAAATAACCATAACAAGTTTCAAATGGAGACTTCAAAGTAGAAGAATGTACAGCACGATTATAACCATGTTGTACATAAGATAAATGTTCATCTCACAATTTTTGATGTTTACCGCAATAGCCCCTAAGAAAATGTATAATTGTGTGGTTCACAAACTCTATTTGACCATTGGTCTCTTGATGGAAAGAAGTGTTTTTCTTCAATTTAGTGTTCATTAAACCCCACAAAGTTGACCAAAATTCCCCAATCAAGCTAGAATCCCGATCTGAAATAATTTAAGTAGGCAATCCAAAATGAACCCATACAAATTGAAAGAATAAATGTGTAGTCCCTTCACTAGTTATTTGTTTAGTACATGGAATCAACACACACATCTTCTTAAATCTGTCCACAACCACATATAAATAGTTGTGTTTCTTTTGTGACATAGGCAAGCCTCCTACAAAATCCATGGAAATAATTTCCCATGGTCATGTAGGGACAAGGAGAGGAGTGTAAATTCCAAATTTCTAGTTACTTGAATTTTTCATGGCATAAATAGCATATCCTTTTATATACATGGTTACATGTTCATGCATTCTAAGCCAATAACAATATATCTGTAAATGTGCAACTATTTTACCAACACAAAAATGACTAGAAATAAGAGAAGTATGAGCTTACCTAATCATATGAAAAATCTCATTCTCTAGAATACAAAATTTACTACAACAATATAAAATTCCATCATTCACATGATATTCCTTTTCTCCTACTTGTTTCCCACTCTTTAAATCCTCATATACTTCTTTAAAATCAGCATCATAAGCATATTGTTCCTTATAACTATCATGAGAAAAAGAACCATGTTGTAAAATAATGGATGCGACATCAATTGAAGGTCTAGATAACATGCTGCAACCTTGTTATATTTACATTGTTCATACACGATCATGAGATGAAATTGCTGCAAGAATCCCATTCAATGGAAATGTCTAGACTTTTGTAACTTTTTTTTTTGTTTGCAAGTACTGAAGGGTCTGATGATTGGTATGTATAATTTTTTCTTTTCCCATTAATAAATGATTCGATTTATTTACACTTTGCACCAAAGCATACAACTCTTTATCATAATTTTGATAATTTCTTACCACACTCGTGAAGGTTTCTGAATGGTACCACACTGGTCATTTATTCTGCATCAAAAATTCCCCCATTACATAGTCACTAGCATCTGTCTCAATTTCAAGTGATTTCCAGTAAATCTAGAAGTGCCAAGACTAGAGAATTGTTAATTTTATCTTTCGGTGCATCAAAATCATTTTGTTGTTTTCCTCCCCACTTAAAGAAATATTTAATACTTGTCAAAGCATGCAAAGGAGAGGCGATAAATTAGAAATTAGAAATGAATTTCCTCAATATTGTCTTGCACAAAGAAAACTCCTAACCTCTGTCACATTCTTTGGGTCTAGGCCATTTCACAATAACCTCTACTTTTGCAGGATCTATTTTCATTTCACCATTTCCGTGACATAACCCATGTAAATTAAATATGTTTTTCCAAACTCACATTTTGACATCTTCAAAAATAATTTTTCTCCTCTTAATGCAACTAAGACTTTCTGGATGTGAATAACATGATCATCCTAAGACTTACTGAAAATAAGAATATCATCTAAGTAAACAATAACGAAATCATTAATGAATGGTTTAAAAACATCATTCATAACTCTCATGAATTTTTTCGATGCATTGGACAATCCAAAAGGCATCACTAACCATTCAAATAATCCATGTTTTGTTTTAAAAGTAGTTTTCAAAATATCACCTTCATCAATTCTTACTTGGTGATAACCACTTCTCAAATCTAACTTAGTGAAGTAAATTTCATTCTTTAATTGATCCGAGTAAATCATCTATTCTAGGAAGAGGGTAACAATTTTTCACCGTGATCTTGTTTAAAGCATGAAAATCAACACACATTTTCCATGTCCAATATTTGTAACCAAAATAATTGGTGAACCACACAGAGATGTACTTGGATGAATAATACCTTTGGCCAAAAGTTCCATCACATGTTTCTTGATTTCCTCATTTTCAGCCATGGACAATCTATACATACCAATGTTGGGAAGAGGTGCATCCTATAGCAATTGTATCTCATGTTGAACCCCTCTTTTGGGAGGTAGACCTTGTGGATCTTGAAAAACATCATCATAGTTAGAAACATTTTTACCAATTCATTACGGTGTTTAGGATCACAATACTCAAAATCGTTTTCGTTATCTTTTACTTTGGCTTTGATCACCGTGAGTACAAACCTCTTGATTGAATTAACAAGTCTTTTCATATGTCTGATAACTTGATGAAATATTTGTTTTTACACAATGAGCTCAAACAATATACTCAATTCCATATTTCACAAGAAAGTATTTATTTTATTTCCTATAGAATATTACTTTATGATCATTTAAATAATGACTTCCCAAAACTACTCCAAAAATATCCAAAGGAACTACATCCAATTCAATCTCATCAGTGATGAACTTGTCTGTAATGGAAAATTAGAATCTACAAGTTGTAGTTACCTACACCTTCACATCATCAAAAACCCAGCATAAAGGATAAGGATTTGGATGCGGATTAGTTTTGAGTCCTAGTTTCTTAACAACCTCCTCTGAAATCAAATTAGCTTGAGATCCACTGTAAAAAAGAGTATCAATTTTTGTATGTTTTGAAATCACTCTAAGGTGGAAAAGCTCATTCTATTTCTTTTCATCATGCATAGATTTTTATTAGAAGAAGATGCAACATTTGAAGTACTAGTGTTGGAAGAAGAGAAAGAATGATTACCTTGAAAACTCATGGCCATGATCTTGGTTTCATCCCTGAATCAGACCCAAGATCATGAACCACAATATTCATTTTCTTCTCTTTTCCTTTATTAACCATCCATTTAGGATTAGTTTCGGATGTAATTTCCAACATCTAGACTCATCATGGTTATTTTTACAATGATTGCAAAATGCTTTTTCATCTTCCTTCTTAATAGTAGAATTTATTTTTCTTACCCTTTCCTTTTCCTTGTTCTTGTGAACCTTTTTCTTTTCCTTCGGATTGCTTATTATTTTTTAAAAGAAGAAGAGGAGGTCTCCTTAGTCATTTTCCCTCATGCTTAAAAATGGGTTTCTTGAACACACACTACATCAAGATTACTAGCACCTAAAACAAGAATCGTATGCCTTACGTAACTATGCAATCCACCAATATATTTAAGTAGTGTTTCTTGTGTGTTTAGGGAAAATCCAAGAATTAGATCCCTTTTCCTAATTTTTTGTGTGTAGATTTGAACACTTTGTCCCTTAGTTTTTTTTAATGTTTTCTAATGCATCATAGCGTGTTTCTTGTAACCAAGAGGATAAAAAACTTTTCTAAGAATTGAAACAAAATCAAACCAAGAAGTGATTTCATTACCTTTGGTTTCCTCTACTTCTTTAAGCTTACTCTCCCACCAAATGAGTGTTGTGCCACCCATCCGAAGAGTTGCCAAATGAATCTTTGCTTCATCATCCACAATTCTCTGAACCCTACAATATACCTCTATCTACTTGATCCAGTTATCCAACTTCTCTGCATTTAGCTCTCTAATATACATTGGCAATTCAAACTTGATATCTAACTTTAATGAAGGAAAATCATATTTTAAAGGTTCACCTTTAGGAATATCAGAACTAGAGATTTCTTCTTTTTTACCTCCTCTAGTTCCCTTTTCCCTTTTTCTATCTTGGTACATTTCTTCCAACATTTCCTTCATCTATAGGAATGATTGACGAAATTCTTCTTCCTCTCGATCTGCCATTGTAGGACTTCGAGATCATCTTGTACCAATTTTGGGATTCCCTTCTACTAGCTCTCCTTCACCCTTCTTAGACCGGGACCTTGTTAACATCTAACACAATAACTTACAATCCAAAAACCATTAATCTGATCCAAAAACCAGCTAAAACTAGATTGGATACCAGTGATCTAAAAATCCAAAGAAAACTTGCACTCACACACTCAATATTTTTCTTTTTAACAATTTTTAATGATTTGACACTACGATTTTTTGTAATATGCAAAATACTGAGAGAAAAATCACCAAAAATTTGAAGCGATATGTGATAAGCGAGTTCGGTGCTTGAGGCTACGTCTCTAGGTTCAGTTGAATGGGACCAATCTATTAAAATATTTAAAATAAATATTTACAAATATTTGTACAAGAATCTAACCTTCTCGCCTAGCTCGGATATAAGTCTTTCAATATAAGACGTGATAACGAAGTTCAACGCTTGAGGAATTTCTTTAGAGGTTTTCCCAAGGCTTCAAGCTACCACACTTTGGTGACAATCCCTTGTTTTTTTAGAATTCTCAAATTCCTTCAACTCTATAGATATTTCACGAATACATAGATTCGGTGATAACATGTCTAGCACACCCGATGGAACCTATTTGATTGTTTTTTATTTTTAATTATGTCATTGTAGACTAAATTATGTTTTTAGTTATTTTTATGTTATCAAACAAGGATTCGTGTTTTCCTAATGTTATAACTAATATTTGTTGTGCTCTTAGCTCATTTGGTTTCTAACCATATTTTCAAGAACGACAACTCTTATGGTCTTAAGATCATTTTCTCTCATTTTAAAACCATTTTCCATCCACTTACTTGTTCTCATGAATGTATGAAATCATATTTCTTTATTTCCCTCATTGTAATTCTTTTGTACAAAAAATATTCCTCCTCTTTCACATTTATTCACACTAAGTTTCCCTTAAAACCAATAATATGAGCTTACGGTTTTAGATATCCATATCCTCCATTTCATATTGATGCATATAGTTATATTAGTAATTGTGGTGATTTGCAATAACATGGGTATGCACATGATGAATATATATTCACCTGTAATTTTGATTTTCAATTGCAAATCCAAACTATGGACAAGAACATATAGAGAGAAAGCGATTTGACTTATAAAATAGGAGATACAAAACCCTAATCCTAGAGAAACTTTTCCATGGGGTGATCCCTTTCCAATCTAGTAAAACCCTAAAGAATTATAATAATGGAAGATCCCCTAATGAAGGTGTAAGAGTTAGTCGAAATAATGGATACTAAGAAATCTACTTTTAAGGAACCATTTGCCACAATCACAAAGTCTTCTTGATCGTTCATTTGGAGCCTTATGCAACCCTCTCAACCCAATGATAATTCTTCCTTCCATTTATTGGATATGTTTGAGTTTCATCCTCCTCCCAAGAAAGATAATAAACATTCTCCACCAATTAAACCTATACATAATCATCAAATGACTCTAAAATTTCCTCATTTCTTGGATAAAAATGCATATGCATATGAGACTCATGTTCAAGAAATTGAATCCTTTTAGTTTCCTCAACCTAAGGTGTATTTTTTATGTCATTTACTAGATCCACCGATAAATTGCAGCACTCTCCCACCATCACCAAAAGTACTACCTTGTCCCCAAGATCTTCATGATAAATCAATATTAACATTATTACTTGGAACTTGGTACATTTGAGTGGCCAACCACTTGGCCAGCCCATGTGGATCCTAAATATGAATCTATGTTGATAGAAAAATATGTTCGTTATCCTTTAGAACATGAAAGAGTGATAATACATTTGGATAGGAATCCTAAGGAGACCCAAGATAGACAAGAAGGTCTACAACCCTCAAAGGAATGGGATAAAGTGTTTGAGAAAGACTTTCAGATTAATAAAGTTCTGTAGGATTCTATTTCCCCTAATTGGCATGATGGCACCTAATCTAGATAGATTTGTTCACTCACTGAAGTGAACATAGCTACCATATCCCACCCTTTTTTTTAAGATGTTAGCATGAAAATATAACCAATTACTTTTTCAATCATGTTTACCATTTCATACATTCAATTAGAAACACACATAATAAGGAAACATAATAGATCGGATAACAACTAAGATCAACTGTAAGAACACATCTCTATATTTCATCACATTAATGACCATAATATAACCATAGTTATCCATTAATTCATAGAAACATCTACATAACAAGAAGTTGATACATAACATCCAAAACATGTGTCCATAGAGTCATGCACACTAGTATAACAAACAACATAACACTACCATATCACTGGTGTCTCCATTACAATTAAGTATAAAAAAGTATATATAGGGGTGGGAACTTTCCTTCACCACCCATGCACTTCCTAATAATAGGTGCACTCAAAATAGCCATGTGTTAACAGTTGCATGCTTTTATAATGGAGATAACAATATATTATCCTAAAATAAAATAAATTCTAACCCTAATAATATCCATCATGCAAATGTTTGAACTGCATGTCCATTCTCCAAAAATATCCAATGCTTGATTACCAAGGTACCCTTTGCGTGATGTGCACTCTAAGTCTATTTTTAGCCTATCCCTAGAAAATGGGTAAGTCCTCAACTTATCTGTCCTCTTGTTCATCCTTTTACATGCTACCTTTGCTCTATGCGTGCGCACATATTTCTTCTTATTCCAACTCTTATTCATTTTCCCTCCAACATTACCCCAAACTAGGTATGTTTTACATCCTCGAAACACTAGAGGTTATGTAAAATAATTGTAGAGTACTCATCATGAATCAAAGAATGAAATAATAAAGAATAATTATTGTGCCTAAGAATAGAATTCAAGTTTCCTTGGGTAGAAGAATGAAAAGGAAATCCTTGATAAATATTTTCTCTAGTTCCTTCCACCCCTCTAGTTCCTTACTTTCCTACACCGGTTCATTATCAATAATTCCGGGGACTTCCACGGGAGTTAAATCATCAATATCCCTCTTTAATTTTTCAATTAAAGTCTCCATATGCTTCTCTGCATCATTCGGCGCATCCATCGTGTGCATGATATTTGGGAAGAGTTCCTTTAGCCTGTCCTTAAGTGAGGTTTTTAAAATGCTTATCACTTCCCTATTTTGTTCTACCTTCGCAATATATTTTCCTTCTCTCCTCTATTACTTTAATTTTTGGCCCAAAATTCTTTTAACTCTACTTCATCCCTAACAACAATTAGACCCATAACATGATTGAAGTCCTCACAGTGACCATATAAAAATCATGTAACTTTTTATCCACTTTAACCTCCACTTCCAATGCATCATATTGCATGAGGTGTGCTTCGACACTGTTCCTGTCACTCTAGTCTGTCATGAAAACACTTCTTTTGTGGATTCTATGGAAATAGGTCATTTTCATGTACAATCATACATGTCGGGTCTTCCGGATAATGCGAGGGATGTCTCATATGTAGTCGATCTTAAGGGACCATATTTGGGCTCACGGTGTAATTGCATCTGTGATGCTCTCTTCCTTCTTATATTTTGCAAGCATCCTCCCTTTCTCCTCCCTAAATTCCAACTTCATCAACATGATGATCTTGTCCTTCTCCTTGATTTTTTTATCCCTCTGTTGTATATCTTCATCCTTTTCTTCAATCTCCTTGTAAAATTTCTTGATTCTATAGTCCTTGCCAAATATTCGGCCCCTACATGTCAAAATTTTGTTAAGCGTGTTACATGCTTATTCATCATTAGCATCGGGAATATACTACCGGATAATCCACCCATGGTGGATATTTAATTCGGGTCTTCATTACAAATTGCACGCTTACATCAAACTCCGGATCCTTCATGTGTAGTTGAAATTTCAAGTGGAATCTTTCTGTACATGACAAGGATTCCTCCTTCCTAAAGTATGACCAATAGAATAAATCCTATATGGCCACTATGCTTTGGTATTTTACGTGCAATACCATTTTTGGATCAGCATCATAGGGCCTGGGATATATATCTTTCCCTCCTTTCCTTCCCACGGGTCCCTTTTAGAAGGATTAGTAAAAGATAATTTTTGCACTACCTAACTCCTCAACACTCTTCTCTTCTCCTCCATGCTTAATTTCCTCCTCGACAATGCAATCCACTATGCACTCTACTTATTTTTCAATCGGTGCTCAACTTATGGCCCAATAGCATGCTCATCCTTGCACTCCTCGGTATCCTCTTGTTTCTCCTCAAAAATCGAGCGATGGTCACCTCAATTCATTTTACCTCTATCTTTGTGATAGGGACTTACTCATGTTGCACATTATGCTAATTTGTATCAAATTTCTCACAGTATGCACCCATGGACTCAATTGTACAACTTCTTCATTATTTGTATCCTCCTTTTCTTGAATCTTACTCTCCTCTGTGTCTTTACTAAAAATTACCTTCTATTTCATATTTTGTGGAGACTTCTTCCTTTTTTTTCCTTTGGTGATTACGTCTATTTCCAACTCTTCATGTGTAGGCATATTCTTTGTAGTTGTTCTTTAGGCGGGAGTTCATCTTCACTTCCTTCTTCCTCACTAGAAAGATGAGTATCCTTGCACGCTCTCTTCTACCCTACCATCTTCTTTCATGTAGGCTCTTCCAAGATGTTTAGGTCATCCTCTACATATTTCCCATTAACTACCCTTGGATTAGGATGTATATAAACTTTTGTAGCAACCACATTTGTAATTAGAAAGGTCACATATTTTGGCATGTTGATATAATCTTATATCATTCTTTCTTCATACACACTCTTCTTGGGGTAGAAAAGTGTTTTGTACAATGTATGGTGCTTATAGTCTACCTTATCCATGTTAATCCTCATTTTGCGCACTTTTATGAATCTATTCATAGTAGTCTCTAAGTAACACACTATGTAAGAAAATTGAAGTTTGCACTAAGGGCTTTTGGTTTCATTCTTCAAAGTAAAACAACCAATGCAAAAGACTTGATAAACAAAAAAATAGCCCTTCCCTACAAGCTGGTAGGTATTTCACTTGGGAATGTGCCATTCTTTCTGAATGCATCATGCGACCTCTTGTACCATTTATCCCCTTTTCCTTGTATGCGGGGTGATGGTTTCATAGATGTAGTCAACAAATCATTCTTCAAGGGATGTGTTTTCCTCGGGAAACATCCATATTTTATCATTGGGCTCATTTGGCACCCGAATTTGAGAAAACATAATTTAAGGAGGATATTCTCAAAGATAATTTTATCCCCATGCACGCTTCTTTAATAATTTCCACATCTAGAAACCCAACATGGTTATAAATAGTGCATTTAAATATTTTATTTGTGACATGGAGAAATCACTTATTGACTTTCCCCCATCATTCTTGTCCATTCAACTTGGTGAGTAACCACATGATTATCTTGATCAAAAGATCATCAAGCTTCATAATGTCCATCACGTGTTCTCCTCGTTGATAGTTTAATGCTTTGGAGGTCTTCTTTACTTCATCGTCATCATCCAAATCTTAAGGAAGTTTTATCTTTATACTTTGAATGCCAGTAAACTTGCTCATCAGCGCTACAATAAAGTGCATTTTCCTCCTAATAAAGTAAAATAAATCCTTATGAATGTGTGATATGAGCCACTAATACAACCTCTTAGGATTTCCAAAATAGTGAAGCTAATACAGTTGAATAAATCTCACATTTTTGCAAAATGTGTTGTCCTTCATCATCATAGATTGGCTTATCATTAGCATTCTTTTTTCTTGTCTTCTAGATAAACTACCTATCTATATCGTCCTTATTCAAGTCGAGTATAATGGTTGCGAGTCATTGACTACCATTTTGCGTACATGATAAACCCAATCCTTCCCCATCAATACAACATCATGGTACTACATTCCTAAGTACCATTCTTCTTTTTTATGTCTTCTTCCACGGGATTTTCCTTGCCCTTACCTTTTTATTTCCCATTTGGTAATGTGATTTACTCTTCCTAGGTATCACCTCCACGTAAAAACTCAAACCTTTATTACCTTATTTTGTTTAAAGTTCCCAAACTTCTTACTCGAATTGTCAGGTGGAAAAATCTTCACCACTAGTTCTATTTTCTCGATCTATTCCCTAACCCTTGAAACCCAAATAAGAAACCGAAAACTTTTATAAATAAGTTCCCACATCATCCCAAGCTGAAACGTTCTTCTAAAAGAGATCTTTTTAACTCATTCGTATCCTTAATGTGATCTACGGTTCAACAATTTCTAGCTTGGAAATTTATTTCACAAGGGTTCGAATGATCCTCGCTCTTAAAAACAAGTAAGTTCTCCACAAGGCAAGGTAAAAATAAATTTACCATGATGCCTTTTTATAGACTTTCAAATTTTCACCGTATTAAATTCTCACAACCTACTTCTTCACGAAAAACTTTAAATATACTTTTCAAAGCACTTATTTTGTTGCTTCCTTCCACGCTTGTTGTATTCATAACCTTCTAGTGCATTCACTACTTCCCGTGCTGAGACCTCCTCACATGCACTTCCCCATGCCATGGTACATAATCCTATGAACCTTATACTAAGTAGTTCATCATGTCACTACCTACCTCATGTTACTCTTTGTGACCATTCTTCATACATGGTTTTCCACTATGAGAAATTTCCTTATTATCACCATCCTTTCTTCATGGGATAGCCTTTTTCCATTCTTCTCATGCGTGCACCATGCAACCAACACACTATTCTCCTACCATTGAGTGCATACATTTTTCCTCCTTGAATTAATTTCAAACACCCACCAGACCTCTCTTGGTCTGCAATATTATTCTTGGTGTAGCCTTTGTTGTCACCTTCCCAAGATTTGCAAATTTTCTTCTCTATTCTTGATATTTTTTGGGTTTGGTGACTCTAAATACCCTTGTAGAAGTCTCTTAAGAAACAAATATAGTTCTAAACATTTAGTCATTTTTGAAATTTTGATTTTTGAGGCTTTTCCAGTTCATGTCCTAAGTTCATATGGGTCATCTGTTCCATTATTTTCCACTTTTTTGATTGGTCTTGATTTTTCCTTTTCAGTCGTCTATTTGGGCTTTGTGCATCCCAGCTGTCCTAATGTCCCAAGTGTGTCCTATGTCAAATACTTGAATTATCCAATTTTGATACATTGTGGGTGTTTTATTTTCTCTTTTCCCATGTGTCCCAAGTGTTGTTTGACCATTATTTCCCATGCAAACCCGCCTTTGCCAATTTCTATTCCTTGCAGGTATTTCATCTTTGCTCATCCCGGTTGTCCCAATGTTCCATTGGACAGTTGTGCAATTTTTTTGACTTTTTCCTCACATCAATTATTTCATATTTGTGTGTCCGGCTATGTCGATGTCCGATGGGATAGTTGTGCTCTTTTTCTCTTCCTTACCCGATTTCCATTGATTCAAGGTCAAGTATAAGTATTAATTGATGAGTGCATTATTTTTCTCATTTATATCATTCCTACAATTAGTAAATTGCCACTTAGATATGATTTTCTAATGCATGGGGATGCTTTGTATAGTTATATCATAGTGAGTTTGATGCATTTTCCTTACTTTTGTTCATGGCCAGATTACCCTATAAACTTCCTACTAACTGTCTTTGTGAGGAAAATGTGATGATGTGTGCAGGGAAATTATGAACGTTTGTTGTTTATGTAATTACGAAGTCTGAGTTTGGAGCTAGAATACAAGAGCAGAAGACTTTTTCCACTAGTCAACCTATCAATATGGGACTTGTTTCTAACTGTCCCATAGGAATTTATGAGTTTTAGTTAATATTGATTAGTGGAAGATGTTAGTGCTACCTATTATGGTGAATTATGTAACCATTTGTGTCTATATTAAGACACCTTCTTAAGAACATGGTTAGTTGTTTTTTTTTAGATACTTTGCAATATATCGTTTGTGGTATTCAAAACTTTCAACTTCATATGCTATCTACGATATGGAAATTATTTAAATTAATAGAAGTAAATGTCATTTTGGAGATCTAAAGCTACTGGTAATTCCTCTATCCCAAGGGAGAGCAAGGGCCCACTCGACCAAGGAGACAAGAGGTTGTTTTATGTTCACATATGCATACATTTTTTGATAAGTCTTACTGCAATCCTTGTTTCAATATATTTCATGAAATCTTTGGTTGAATGTATTTGTTTTCCTTACCAACACTTTTATTTGGAATATGTGTTTTCTTTTATGCAAAGTCTAATTAACATGTGATCTTACTTTTACTAAGTTCTAGCTTCAATTGTGCAGTTGCAATTCCATTTGTTTGAGTACTATGTGTGTGTATTTCAATTTCAATTAGAAGTGTAGCTTTTATACTTCCTTTCATTGCAGTAGATGAATTCTATAGATTTACATTAGGTTTCCATAGATTAGTAACCAACTTAAAATATCTCACAACACCCCCAACAGAAATCCCAACAGGAACTAGTTACATAAAGCTCCATTGCATACTGACCTAGGACACAACCCTGGTTTATAATGACACTAATAGGAGATCATGTTAGTTAAATGATTGGAGAACACAATGACCCATCATTTTTGGCACCATTTCCGGGGACACCATAAGCACACTACGCCATTTTTTCACTTCACATGCTATGGGTGTTAATGGAGTTCATATATGTAACCAATAGATGTCTTGGGCCTTGTTTCAATAACTACCTTTAATGAATAAGCCACGGGACGATCAAGGGAGATTTACAACATGAAACATTCAAAAAATCTCTCTGGACATTTTACACATAGAAAACATTGTGATTTTCACTACCAACAATACAACACCTAGAATCATTTTTGATCATTTTGTATCCTTCACCAACACTTAGAAATGGGGGACCATGGGAATAATGGAGACCCCCTTGGGTTAGACCTTTACTTACCCCATTTTCTTGGATGAGGATGAGGATGCACCCATGAAAAATGTCTCACCATCCATCCTCCCTATCTTTCGAGGCATTTCTATGGAAGACCCTGATTAGTTCTTGTTTGAATTAAAAGTTTTGTGCCAGACATATGACTACAAAATGGTAAATCAAAAAATTAAAAATTTTCCTTCCACTGTCAAAGACTCTACTATGAGATGGTTCATGGGGTTGTCCTCTAACTCCTTTAATTCTTGGGAAGCCATGGAGATAACCTTTTTGGATAAATATCAAGACTATTGTAGGGGAAGGGATAGGATAAAATATTTCTTCGAGATACGGAAAAAGGAAGATGAAAATCTAGAGGATTATCTAGATAGATTTCTATTTCTCCATCAATGAAGTGGTTATGAGTTATATGCAGACATTATTAAAAGAGTTTTCTTAAAGGACTTGACAAGGAAACCAAGGATTCTCTCCATCTCATGGGAGGAGGATATGTGTAAAAACTTACCATGGAATAAATCACTAAGCTATGTAGAATTTACTCCGGCCACACGAGGGTATAAGAAAAAAAAGAAATCCAAACTTACTTGTGGGTACCTCTACGAACTTCTAGAGGAAATGGCTAACATGAAAAAGACATTTTGCTGTAGTTAACATCAAATGTATATGGACTCAAGGCCAAAAACAGTCTTTCAAAGAACCGTTGGACATATGTTTCCCTAAGTGTAGGAAGAGACACCCCCTGAGAGAATGTCCTTTGGATGTCACAGACATGAATTTAATCTGTGAAGTGGTTGACCACAAAACTAAGCATTACATCTTCTTACCAAACTTGAAAGGAGGCTTGAATGTTGTCTCTCAAGATGATGTAGAGTTAAAATTTGTTCAAAGGCCAAATAATCAGGATGGATTTCGACCTCGACTTGCTCAGAACCCCTGGAGGATGTCATGGCCTAATAAGGCCCGTCAGCCTACTTGGGGACAACCTGAGTGGAAAACATCAAATTGGATGAATTATCCACATCAAACACCTTAGATGAATCACTACACTTAGCCAGGCTCGACACCACCAACCCTAGTAATTCCATGACACAACCAAGAATGGGGTCCTCAACAAAATCCTAACCAAAACCAGCCATGGACACCACCACAAAACATTAATCAACAATGGAGATTCTAGCAACCACAACAAGCTTTAATGGCCCCACCACAAACCTACCAACAACACAGACAAGCAACACAAACACAAATTCCATCCCAGCCGGTAGCAAATCCTACAAATTAGTAGGTAACTTCAATTGATGAAGTAGGACCAAGTAACATCATGTAGGTTAATACTATTGGTAATTTGTGGCTGAGGTCTGGAAAAACATTGAATCCTCCTATTGTTATCACGGAAATGCCTATAGACATTGATAAAGAAGAGACACTTGAGGACAATACAGGACCTGCACCTTCTCCACAGACACAAAACACTTAGAATAGTCAAGAACTTAACCAGAATACCCCTAAAGCTCCTTTCCCTGAGCGGTTACAAGACACTCAAATTATAGATGAAATAATGCTAGTATAAGAATTCAAAAAGTGCACATTGAGGTCCCACTTCTATGAGAAATAAGGGAAATTCCTTAATTAGACCAAACCATTAGAAATGAGTGTATAAAAACACCAGGGAGGAAAAAGAAATACCCAAAAATTGTTAGGGTGGAAGGAAATTTGGCTGATTTAATAGCTGACAACCTTATTTCACCAAAAATGGGGATCCTAGGAGTCCAGTTATTACTATTTTTTTGAACAATCAGTCAATATCTAATGTTTTGGTGGATCTTGGTGCTGCCATTAATGTCATCACAACAAAAATGTTTAATCTGTTGTCCTTAACAGGACTACAACCTACCAATATTATTCTTCAACTAGTAGATCAATCCATTGCTATACCAGATGGTGTGGTCGAGGATATAATGGTCACCATTGAATCCTGGGAGTATCCTATAGATTTTATGGTCTTACATCCTAAAGCTCAAAAATTGGGATATCTAGTTATCTTGGGAAGACCCTGGTTAGCCATTATTGCTGCATATATTGATTGTAGGTCAGGAAAAATGACCATTCTAAATGGGCAGAAATCCAAACATATTTCATTATACCCTCCTACCCAGCCTTATGTGAATGCTTGTGACCATGTATGGGTAGATTCTTTGGATACTAACTCTCTGAGTTCTTCTTATTTGGCCACCATTGCAGTGTAAAACCATATGGTAGAAGTTGTTGAGTCACATACACTGGTTGATGCAGAGGGCTCTGTGACTACAGAACTTAGCACTCTGGCTACGAAATTGGCACTCTAACTGTAGACCCATTTTCTCTAGACATGTCTGATGTTATTTCCTTGGTAAGTAATACTTCTGATGAGTCTTGTAAAGAAATCTATGCTTATAATTCGAGAATATTCAGTCCCTGATTTCTATTGTCCTTTGACCAAGATTTTTCTCTTGACAATATACCCATTCTGTACATGCTTCAACCCCATGTTTTCCCATTGAATTCCTTAATCACCAATGCAGAGCTCACTCTTTTGAATGATACCAAGAAACCACGTGTCGACATAGGAAAAGAGATGACCATTGGTAATGATTTAGAGGCCAATCAAGAAGCCAAGGTTCTCAAAGTTTTTAAGAAACATTCTCATGATTTTTCCTAGGGTTACCTTTGAAATGAAGGGAATTCATCATAATATTTTTACTCATCATATCTTCACCGAGGACGTAAAACCTATAAGGCATTCATAATGGAGAATTAACCCAAAGCACTCAGAGACATAGTAAAAGGTGAGATAGAAAAATTGCTAAAGGTAGGATTCATCTACCCTATATCGATAGTTAGTGGGTCTCTCCATTAGTTATAGTTCTCAAGAAAAATGGTAAATGGAGAATATGTGTTGACTACAAGGAACTTAACAAAGCCACCAAGAAATATTATTTTCCCTTGCCTTTTATTGACCGGAGTTCTCAAAAATTTTTTGGTAAGAAATTTCTTTCTTTCTTAGATGGGTTTAGTGGGTATAACCAAATTAGTATTTCCCTGCTGATCAAGATAAAACTACCTTTACTTGCCCCTAGGGTACATTTTCTTATCGAGTCATACCTTTTGGACTTTGTAATGCACCCGCTCACGTTTCGAGATAGTAGTCTTGGCCATCTTTACTGAGATCTTACTAATGAGTGTTGTGTTGAAGTTTAAATGGATGACTTCACTTGTCCATGGATCCACTTTTGTGAATCTCGAATAACCTTGAGAAAGTATTTAGCAGATTTTATTAACACCAATTATCTCGAGTCGTGAAAATTTCGATGATGGTCGATCGGGGAATTCTCTTAGGTCACCATGTTTCTACAAAGCTATACTGAGTTGACCCAAAAAGATATCAACCATCACTCATTTACCTACACTAACTAATCGATGACATCAAAATTTTCCTTAGTCATGCGAGGGTATTATCAACGGTTCATAAAATATTTTAGTAAAATTTTTGCACCTATGTTCTCATTTCTAACAAAAGACTACATTTTTCAATGGTCCCCTCGGTGTCGGCGAGGCATTTTATTCTATCAAAGAGAAGTTGACCATTGCCCCAGTCTTATGAGTCCCTGATTGGGGGCAACCTTTCCATATCCACATTGATGCCTCTAATACAACCATGGGTGTTGTCCTTGGGAAAAAATATGCAGAAGATCACATGTATGCCATTTACTTTATCAGCAAGAACCTGACTCCTATGGAAAGAAATTACACTACTACGAAAAAGGAATTCTTGGTTGTTGTATACTCCTTGAATAAATTTCGTCATTACATCACTGGGTATAAAATATTTTTTTACACTGACCACTCTATCATTCGATATTTGATGAATAAACTAGTGGTTGGAGGTAGGATTATTCTATGGTTACTCTTGTTATAGGAATTCAATCTTACCATTATTGATAAGCAGGAAAATCTAACATTGTTGTTGATTTCCTTTCAAGATTGAATGTTTCAGGTAATGATGAAGCATTCTAGGATCAATTTCCTAATGAACATTTGTTTTCTATATCAACTAAGACTCTGTGGTTCTCCGATCTTGTGAATTATTTAACAATAGGGAATTTTCCTACCTATTTCACTCGAAAGGAGACATGGAACTGGTTCAAAATAGTGCAACGTATAAATGGTGTAATGGAATTTTATTCAAATGTTTTCTGATATGGTTCTTCACAAGTGCATTTGAGAAGATGAAGTACATGACATATTGCAAGCTTGTGATGGTGAGCTAGGAGGCCAACATTTTTCAATAAGATGGACAATTCAAAAAGTCCTTAGAGCAGGGTACTATTGGCCTTCCCTCCACAAGACTATCAAAAATTATGTATGGCAGTGTGATGCATGCCAACAAATGGGGAAGCCCACACTTTCAATGGAAATGCCTCTTAATCCTCAGTTGGTCTTAGGACCATTTGAGAAATGGGGAATTGATTTCATTGGACCTTTTGATCCCCCATCTTTTGGGAAGGAATACCTCTTGGTATGCATAGACTATGTCACTAAATGGGCTGAAGTTCAAGCATTGGCATCTACCAATGAGGATGTTGTTGCTGATTTTCTGTACAATTGGATATTGCTACAATTTGGTGCACCCAGGGCCATTGTATCTGATCAAGGTCCTCAATTTGTTTCAAACATGATTGAGTATTTTTGGAAATCTACCGAATTAAGCACCAGAAATCGTCACCCTATCACCCCCAATCCAATGGGTAGGTGGAAGTAACCATTCCATAACATGCGAATATTTCGACAAAAATGGTCGAAGTGACGAAAAAGAATTAGGTACCAAAACTTCCCGAGGCAGTCTGGGCCTATAACATGACCTGTAAAACCACTACTGGTTTTTCCCCTATGAGTTGGTATTTGGGAAGAAGCCATTGTTACCTATTGAGTTTGAATTTCACACCTAGAGAACAACATTAGAAGTTGGAATTGATTTGGATGAAGCACAACATGAACGAGTGATGTAGTTGAATGAATTGGATGAAATGCGGATGGAGGCATAGTAGTAGATAGAAATTATTCAATATCAGAGGAAGACTCGACAAGATTCTCATATCAAACCCAAGACATTTCATGAAGGGGACTAGTTCTTACTCTTTGATTCTAGATATCAGCATTTTAAAGATAAATTCTGAGACACGTTGGTTGGGCCCCTATCAGATTTACAGAGTGTTTTATAATGGCTTTGTGTGGCTATTACCAATTGATGGTGACAAATAGACTCTTCTTGTGAATGGACATAGACTCAGGATTTACCAACGACCTCTTGACAAGAAAAATTTCACCAGTGACATTATGTTGAGTGAGGACATGCATGTTGAGGTGGCTCTTCACCCCTCAAGCCTGGAGTAATTATTTCCTGTTAATTTCAATAAAGGAGGATGGTCATGAATTTGATCTTCTTCCCTTAGTTAGTTGTTTTATTTTCAATAAATGCATAAATATTCATTATTTAGAAGCCACTAATCACATTTAATCTCAGACTACAGGATGTGGGAATCTACTGGATATCGGACACTAAACTTGGCATGGGTAAGTGCATCCTAACTCACTATGGATATTTCCTTATAAAGCAATCCCCCATGCATGAAATTTTCATAATTGCATCCATCATGCAATGTTCAATATATTTATTGTAGATATCCTTCCAAATCGATGCTACGGTATGACGGCATAAGGGTGTAATGAGTCATGATTTTCACACACATCATATGCATCACATTCTATGAAGAAGGAAAGGTGTCAATTCAGTTTCAAACAATGGGATGTGCACCATCTTGCATACCATATAAAATCTCATGGATTGATGGTCTTGCCCACCTTTTTACGCCACCAAATTCACTTTGATTTTACGTAATTCAAGGATTTAGGTGCAATTCAAATTAATAGTTCCAAGATGCTTCCTATTGTTGCTTCATGAGTATTGAGCATATCATTCTACCTACCATCACATAGTGAATTCGAGCACGTCTTGTTCTTTTTTCTCTACTATTTGGATTCGTTCGCCTTGACATTGGACAAAAGAAGAAATCGAGCACGATTCTCTCGAACCCATTACTCGGGAACATTGCACTTTCAAAGGTGTTTTATGATTTAGTTTTGTTTGACTTCATCTAGAAATTTGCAAGTTTTGATGAGAGTGTCATTGAGGAGTTCTAGAAAATTTTGAAGCTAGATGTTCATGTGTTTGAGGGAAAGCGAGTTGAGATTATAAGTCGGGTAGTTTCGAACTATCCATCTTGCCAGATTTTGGTTTGAAAGTAATGAAGAATTCTTCCCTCAAATACATTCTTGCTCTGATTCATGAGGAGGGTGAGGCATTCCCGAGGTTATCCTTACCTTCACGGTGTTGAGAAATGTGTTAAGCGGGATAGCCTTCCGACATTTGGAGAGAGATGTCCAAATGGGTTAACAGGTATTTTATATGTGATGGCCAGCCCTCTGTGTTGGGTGGCAATGAACTCAAGATTCTTATTCATTTGAATAAAGGATGCATCAACCTATCCCTTAGGGTAAATCTACCTAAAAACTTGGTGGACTTCGTTATCAAAGTTGGCAAAAATATAAGTTTAGAGGAGGAAAAGCGGTGTTGAAACACCTAGGGCTAATTCATTTATTGTGCTCACATCAAGTATTTTTAAGCCAAAGTGGAGGCTCGAAAGGATTACTATGGGGGAGGGTTCTAAGCCAAAACAGTTAAAATCAGGGCCATCCTCCACACCTCATTCCATTCCCGTACCAACCTCTCAACTGCACACAAGAAAAAAGAGGAAATTCACACATCGGAGCATGTGGACAAATCAGGTGCTCAAGTAAGTCCATCTTTAACCACTTCCAGTTCTAGAGGTAGGAATACCTCTACTCCATCTTCTTCTATGTGCCCCTGACCATGACGGTCTTGTACATTGCATAAAATTGGAAGCTCTAGGTCAAAGGGATTTGCGTTGATGTTTCTACCCCTATGTGGGAAGTGGGGAATGAGGGAGACAATGAGGTTGTCCCCATTGAAAAATCACTAGACACCATCTTCACTTCCACTCATCCTTTTCCCTAGTATTCAAACATGCCTGCATCTTCAGAAGTTCACTCCGTAGCTTCAAAAACTATTTTGGTACACGAAGCCCAAAGTCCCAATCAGCCCTGTTGCTGATGGAAATTTATCATCTCAAGTCATGTCAAGCTTCCAATCCTCACAATTATCTAGAATAAATCACACTCCTTAAGGCCTAATTGAAAGGTATGGAGGAAACAAACTTGTCTTTACAAACTAAATTTACCCAATGCACAGTGGAGAAAGTTAGAGAAATAACTACTTTACAAATTGAAGTTAGTAGCTTAAAGCGACAGAAGGATAAAGGTCTTAGCATTTTGAATGATTTCCACCAAATATCTCTTCAGAATGTAGAATTAAAAAAGGAAAATAAGAAATTAAAAGGGGAGATGGAAATTATCCAAGATGAAAAACAAAAATTTCTCTCCCTTTTGGACTATGTTTGTCCTTTGGCTTTTAAGCTCTTATCCTATAGGAAACCCTCCTCAGTTTACAACATGTTTATTCAGGAGCAATTTTATTCTTGGCAGTTGTTTCAGTTGTGTTGTCAGGCACCTTATAAAGCTCTTGATGGAAATATTTTCTTATCTGTTTACAAGTCCAGTACACCTGAAATTCAAAACTTGTTTTGTGAGTTTTACCTCCATAATATGATAGTTACCAATGTCCCTGACTTTTTAATTAACTTATTTGTGGGGTATTTTCAATTAAAATCCTTTCAGTCCTTGCTGCAAAATCAGATCATATGGGGTGAGAAAATGGATATTTTCAATCACACAACTCAAACAATAGGTTTCTATATCCGTCCTACACATCATATTGATGTGGCTTTGGAAAAACTTCAGATCTCTCTACTACCAAGCAGGTATTGGAGAGAATACTTCAAAAATCCTACTAAAATGTGTAGAGGATTTTGAAACCTATAGTCAACAGCACTTTGGGGTGGCAGGCAGGCCGTGACAGGAGATGGGACACTTTGAGCTTGCCATTGAAACGTAGGGAGGTTATTTCCCCTCAGAACTTGAGTTGGAGTATGCGTCGGGGTGATGCCCTCATTACAATTATAAGACAGTTTTCGAAAAAACAAGCAAGTAATACAATGATGAATGGGTAGGACTTCAGGTGTGTCCACCCCTCCTCTTGAGTCCTACTACCACTTGGCAAAATAATGTTGCACAATCAAACATAGTTTTACAGCTTGGGTTGAGGTCACTTCAAATACTCAGGGATGTAAAGGTATGAGGAAGCAATATGTTGATCTGTTTGAAAAGTATGACATGGCTCAATAGCTTTGTCGCAAAGAAAGATGTAGATAGGTTGCATTGGGACATGCAACATGTAAAGTAACAGGGGAAACGATCAATGCATTATTTTTCTCATTTATATCATTCCTATGATTAGTAAATTGTCACTTAGATATGATTTTCTAATGCATGGGGATGCTTTGTATAGTTATATCATAGTGAGTTTGATGCATTTTCCTTGATTTTGTTCATGAAAACTAATTACCGTATAAACTTCCTACTAACTGTCTTTGTGAGGAAAATGTGATGATGTGTGTAGGGAAATGATGAACGTTTGTTGCTGATGTAATTACGAAGTCCGAGTTTGGAGCTGGAATACGGGAGCAGAAGACTTTTCCACTAGTCAACCTATCAGTATGGGACTTGTTTCTAACTCTCCCATAGAAATTTATGAGTTTTATTTAAGATTAATTAGTGGAAGATGTTAGTTTTTCCTATTATGGTGAATTCTATAACCATTTGTGTCTATATTAAGACACCTTCTTTAGAACATGGTTAGCTTTTTTTTTTAGATACTGTGGAATACATAAATCTGTGGTATTTATAACTTTCAACTTTATATGTTGTCTATGATATGGAACTTATTTAAATTGATATAATTAAACATCATTTTGGAGATCTAAATCTGCTGGTAATTCATCTATCCCAAGGGAGAGCAAGGGCCCACTCGACCGAGGAGACAAGAGGTTGTTTTATGTTCACATATGCATATGGTTTTCGATAAGTCTTCTTTGTGATCCTTGTTTCAGTATATTTCATGTAATATTTGGTTGAATGTATTTGTTTTCCTTACCAAAACTTTTATCTAGAATATGTTTTTTCTTTTATGCAAAGTCTAATTAACATGCGATCTTACTTTTACTAAGTTCTAGCTTTAATTGTGCAGTTGTAATTCCATTTTTTTAGTATTGTGTGTGTTTGTATTTCAATTTCAATTAGAAGTGTAGCTTTTAGAATTCCTTTAATTACATTATATGAATTCCGTAGATTTACAATAGGTTTCTATAGATTAATAACCAACTTAAAAGATCTCACAACACCCCCAACAGAAATCCCAAATGGAACTAGTTACATAAAGCTCCATTCGCATATAGCCTAAAGACACAACCTTGGTTTATGATGATGCTAATAGGATATCATGTTAGTTAAATGATTGGAGAACACAATTACCCATCATTAATTGCCTCATTTATTTTACCTTGTCAACTTACTTAGGTTTAAATGCTTATAAATAATTGGGTAATCAGTCATTTTCACCACCTCACTTGTAAATTACTATTAACCATTCATGTTCTCTCTCCTTCACCATTTGTATTTGTGGTCGAATCTCATTCCATTGTTTTTCAAATATTCAAGTACAAAAAGAAGCTATGAAACGTCAATATGTTGATCAAGAAACTAAGTAATTTTTTCTCACAACTAATATTCTTCTCTAGTTGCAAGATGAAGATCAATTTTAAATGGCATGAACATATGTCTTCCTTAGATACAGTTGTACCAAACGTCGGTGATAGTGAAGCAAAACACCTAGACGTGGAATAATTATGGGCACGAATCAATTGTCAAAACCCTAATCCTATGGATCAGTTGATTAAAGACACTAGGATCATAGAGGCAGTGGTTTTTCCAATTTCAGTCCAATGTGTCAATACAAATCTTTCTTGTAGGTCTTGTTTTGATCGATAAAAATAAATCATTGATCCTTGAGGTTAGGTGGTGACACGACTTGATGAATATTTCATTTGTACTTCCCTCATAATTCCCATGGTCTAAAATTCAAATACTCTCACCAGGGATTAGGCCCAAATTATTTTTATTAAGAAAGTGAAAAATACAAAAGTAGAATTGTCAAGTCTTAGTTCAAGAACCCTAAGAAAGGAGCCTAAAGGCTACCTAAGATAATTTTAGAGTTGATTTCCATTAATAATTTTCATACATCATCACTCAATTGGCGGGATATAGGAATGCCCACCACCAATTTGTTTCACTATTGGATGTGCCAAGACATCAATAGCATATGTGAGAATAAGAATAATTTAAACTGGGAAAGAATCATTTGTGATAGCATCACTAAGAAATTATCAAATGTTCAGAGAACCCAAACCTTCTACATGACCTCCTATCTAATGTACTCCATTGCAGCTTATAGAGAGTGGTTGGGTTTCTCCCATGTGGATGACAAGAAGGATTCCCCCATTTATATGTATCACCCACAGTTAACCCTAAAGATCAGTAATCATCACTTTAGGAGGGTGAATGATGCATTTGTTGAGTATATTTTCAGCCTGCTAGAAGGAGATACTATTAAAATATTTTTCAGATGAGGAAAAACAATTGATCAATGTTTATGACTTCTTCTTCACCCAATTTAGGAATTTTTCATACATAAGATGGGTTAGATTTGAGTTACAACCCTGAAACTTCCATATATTGTAGTGATAAGATAGATTTAGTAGAAATATAGACAATTAGACAAGTTCATCAAACTTATAGGGACAAGAAGATTTCAGGTATTTAATTCCGATCACTAGGTAATTATACTTGCAAGACTGCCCTAGATGCTCGAGAATGTTGATGGAACAATTGCTCCACTCACTCTTCATTACTATAAGCCCAGAACTTGCTTTGACATTAAGGAGTTAATTTCTTCCAATTTCAAAATGGGTTATCAACATCTTCCTGATATTGAAGACTACTGGGAAAATTGTTTTGATGATTATGAAGCCAGGAGGAGGTACTATGGGAGGTTATCTCTACAAAAGATCATTGATTTTGGTATATTTGATGTCCCTAAAGGATTGGAGGATGATGATGAAGAGATACAGTCTCTTGAGTATGAAAGATCAATCAAACATACTCCTATTGAAACCATTGATTGGTTTGTCAAGGAGAGAGATGATTTGAAGGAGCTAAATAATCCTGTCCTAGTGAGAACTAGACTTTGGTTTGATAGGAAAATGAAGGGATTCAGGACAAGGAAATCTAGGTCTACTTCCCAAGATACCCCTACTCCTCAGAAGGAAATACATGTGTTAGCTCTGAGACAATTGAGAAATTTGTCCCTTCTCCTCCAAAATCCTCAACTCTAGTGTATACCAAAAAAGGGAAAATCAAGAAAGAAGATAAGGCATCTGATGTTATTCAAGAAAGTGAACCTTCTTCTAAACAAGCTGAAGAAAAGGAAACAATTGTGGATTTGGATGATAATGATGATAGTCAAGAAAAAGAGCAAGAAAATCCTAAAGAGAATACACCTGAAGCAAGTAGTATGATGGAAGATCAGTCAAAGGAAATGGTTTTAGAGTCTGTAGAAATATCTGCCAAGGAATCTCTTGACTCCACTCAAATTGATACCTCTATGTTAGAGGTGGTTTTGTGCAAACTCTGAGTGTTATGAGTGCCTCTACACTTGGGCCCATTGCTCCTTCCACTTCTAGTTCCTCATTTACCTGGGTATAACCATTATTGGAAAGCAAGAAGAGAAAGGCTACTTCAAGTGTTGTTGTTCCCAAGTTTTATGTAGTGGCAGATCTTCTAGGTACTACTCTTCCCCTCTAGCTAAAAAGGCCAAAGTCACATCAAGGTTGGTCTCAAACTCTAAAGGTCAGTAGTTCATGGAAATTACAAAACCCAAGTTTTATAAAGATGAAAAGGAATATTAAATGGTTGATCTGGAGTTGACAAGAATTCCCCTTAGAGAATTAACATGAGAAATTGAAATAAAAAATATGAGGGAGACTATGTATAGGGTGATTAAAAGATTTGAGAAGGGAAGGAAACACAAGAGCATTTGGAGGAGCATAACCAAATTATATCTAGTTTCATCAAATCCTTATTGGAAGAAGATAAGGTTCTTGATCCCACTCCCCTAGCTTCCATCCCACCTCCTACTATCTTGTCCATTGATGAATTCTAATGATTAAATACATCCATAAGCATGATACTTATAGTAAAACAATGGAAATTTATGGTTGATGATTTAATAATCATAAGCTGAATTTTATTGAAGAGGCATTCAAGGCATATGAAAAAATTTCCAATATTCATCTAAAATTCTCTACAACACTCAATGGTTTAGATAGAGAGTTGAAATTATGGAGTGAGTGCATTCAAGATATCAAATTGATGAGTGAGATAGATGTGTAGGTCCTTTTGGCTAATAAGGTGTTTGATGATGTTATAAACAATTTTTCTAGATAGTGGGTCTTTAGAATTGACTGGAAAATCAAAGTTTTAGAAGAATCCATAAGAGAACTCAGGAATATGCTATAGAAAGGAGAAAATTTAAGCCTTGTGTCATATCTTCCTTCTTGGATATACATTGCCAAATATTCAAAGATAATTCAAGTGATAAATTCACTATTCAGGAGATCAAATCCCAGTTCAAGACTTTTGTTAAAGAAAATCTATTCAAGTAGGACACCATCTCTAAGGAGAAAATGAAAGAAATTTGCACACTACAAGATGCCATCACAGATGCTAACAAAGAGTTCTTGGAGAATGCAGAGTTCGAGAAGGACATGGAGAAGTGTTTGGGTAGTTGGACTCATGCCACTACCAATACAACAATTCCTCGGGAATGGACATAGTTGCATCTTTGAAGTGATTCAGAAATCAAATACTAAAGGAAAAGGGGACTACAAGTGCTTCCACTAGTGTCTCAACTTCCTAATTCTTATTTTCCTTTCTTATTGTAGAATATCTAGTTAAGGTGTCTTTATCCCTTTAAAATCATGTGTTATGTAAGCAAGGGATAAATTGAATTTGTAATATTTAATTAGATATTAGCTTTTGGGATTTAGAGAAAGGAAACTAAAAAGATCTTTATAACCATTTCTTGAGGTTATTTAAAGAACTCTTCTCATCATTGTAAAGGATCAACATTTTTGATATCCAGATGTAAAAGAGAACATTGAAATACTCAATACAAAAGAAATTTCACCCTCTCTCATGCTTCTTCTCTTTCTATTCTTTTCTAATTCATATAAGGCTATATGTATTTGAAGCAAGAAATTTGTGTCTTTCAGTTGATAAGTGTATTTGGAACTTTGTGTCTAATACATGCATGTCCTGTGTTTCATATGCATAGTAAATGTTTTATTTTATCAAGCATAAGTAAGATATCTCTCTTGTTATCTATATGTCTGAAAATGCTCTCCTATCTTCTATTTTTGAATATCAGTCATGACTTTTCCTATTTTCTTCTGTATTGAAAACCTTTAATAAATGCATCTAGAGATATCAAAATCCTCACCAAAATATTGAACAAATGTTTATATTGTAAATATGGTTTTTTGGCTTTCAATAAGGGAACCTCTCCCATAAAGAGAATGGCATGTTGTCCCATGAATGTTGCTTGTTTTAAAAGGATTAATTCTATAACCAATAGTTTTTTTCATGCCCAACATGGGGCATGTATTTGTGTTTCCCACAAAAACAACTTCAGTCGAACCAAAAGCACTAACAACCTGGCAGACAGAAGATATACATGAGGTCAAAGAGCACTTGGTGTTGTGGATCCATATTTTCTATTTCTAAAACAACATGACTTCTCTTTAACCCCAAGAGAGAAGGAGAACAAGATCCACAAGTACTTCCCTGTCAAAAATAGAACTGTAAGAAACATAGACTCACAAACCCAACTAAGCCCTAGTATTCAAGCATTGGTGTTGGTTGGAGTCATAGTTCCTTTACAAACTATTTTTCCAAGAATGGAAACACCTCTACCTTGGGGACAATGGGTTGGACCTCTAGCCCTTGCTCAACCATTGCATGATCTCCCAAAAGGGAATAGGAAAATATTTCCTAAATTCAGAGGAGATGGAAAGGTACACCCAGATGAGCACATTGTTGCATTCATTGTGGCATGTGGTATACTTGGAGTGGAGCATGAAGATGTTTCCATTAGGCTCTTTGTGGAAACGTTACAAGATAATGTTGTTGATTGGTTTTATCATCTCCCTGTTGGGGCTATCACTGACTGGACCAACATGAGAACATAGTTTGAGGATCAGTTCAAACCTGTTGAAGATGTGCATGCTCTCCTTGCCTAGATTTCTTAGATTAAGAAGGAACCATATGAACCTATGAGAGAATTTTTGGCCAAATTTAACAAGTTGGTCAATAAGATTCTAGTGGCCACTCACCTATAGATCAAATTAAAAAATGATTTTTCCTAAATGCACAATTACCTGAAGTAAGCTATGCATTGAGAAGGGCTAACCTGGTGACTCTGGATGTTGATCAACACTTATCCATAAGTGTTGAAGATGATTTAATAATGTCTGGAAAATTAAAAAAGGAACCTACTAAATCTAAGGCCTCTTCTTCAGGAAATAACTTAGATAATTAGTACAAAAATTGGAAAATGATCTCATAGCTATCAAAAATCAATTGGCCTAGAATACTCCTTACAAGGATATTCCAAGGAGGAATTTTCAGCCTCAAAATCGGTTACCCCCTCTCAACCAAAATTAGCAATTGAAGGGCCACCTCTCAAAGTTCTTGTCAATGCAACATGTGAAGTTCAGGAACCAGAAGATGAAGAGGATGTTGAAGGATATGAAGAACTTGAAGAAGAGGCAGATGAAACACTTGAGGAAGCCAGTGATTCTTAGGTTAACTTCCTCAAGCATTGAGGGGTTGATGATGAAACAAATGATTATGATGAAGTAGTGGCAGATATGAATAGTGATTCATATGTTTTCATGACCGAGAACAAATGAGTAGAAAAATGAAGTGGTTTAGACCACAAGAAAATCCAAGGAGGTTCTAATTACCATCCCATTTTTGCAAAAAGGGAGCTCCTATTCCTACCACTTCTGCTCAAAAGGTAAGTAATGCTAATACTCCTTCTACCTCTTCATCTTTATCTGCTAATAAAACAACCTCGAATGTCAAAACTGATAGGCCTAAATGCTCTTCCCCTTCTAGTTCAAATACACCCCATCTATCTCAGGATCCTTTGACATAATTGATCACCTTAAGAAAACTAAAATCAAATTTCAGAGGTTGAGTTCTATCAAACCCATCCTGATGCCTTTTCTCAGGTTTTCAAATTTTTCAAATCCAAATCTATTCCTATGCCTATCACTTCAAAAGGCCTTTTACCTACTCCCACCTCTACACCTCAGTTGAACCTAATGGCCACAACCCTTTGTAATTAAGAAAATTGAACCTTTCTATATCACTCTACTTATAGTAGGACATAGGCTCAATAATTGTGTCATTGATTTAGGAGCATTAGATAATGTTATGCCTACTAAGGTTTCTCATGCTTTAGGTCTAACCTTGACATGCACATTTGGCTCTTGTTATTCCATGGAAAGTAAGGAGGTGTCATTGGTGGGAAGAATCAAAGATGCACAAGTGGATTTTGTTGCTTTTCAGAGAAAATATTCAAGGCTACTATTTTAGTAGTAGATATTCCCCCATCCTATGGCATGTTGCTAAGTAGGAACTTCTGTAAAGAAGTGGGTGGTGAAATTCAAATGGATTGGTCACACACTCTCATTCCAGTGAATGGGAAGATGAATAAATTGTTACCTGAGAGGAAGACTAAGTATATTGTACAGAAGACTGATGATCCTAAAGCACAAATCCTCTATGAGGACATTGGTCATGGAACTACATGATCATGTCAGATAAGGAGATGAGAATTTCCAAAGGTGTGGTAAAAGACCCTAATGGTGTTTGGACCCTTGAATTTGATGGTAGTTGTTCTTCAATTGGTTTGGAGCAGGAGTGGTCATGTTTTCTCTTGAGAAGAAGTATTTTCCCTTCTCCTACAAGCTTCAATTTGAAAACACCAATAATACAACATAATATGAGGCTCTTATTTTGGGGTTTCAATGGCCAAGGAGATGGGGTTAAGAATATTTGTGCATGAGGGGATGTTGAACTCATCATTAAGAAAGTCTAGAGATATTTTCCAAGTTAAGAACAAAAGACTAAAACACTATAGAAATATGGTATGGGATTCTATTGAATTCTGGATGCCTTTTCCATAGAATTTGTTCCCCGGGAAAGGAATACTAGAGAAGATGCTTTAGCTATCTCAGGATCCTTGTTGATCCCTCATCTTTTTTCCCAAGAAAAGTTCACAATCAAAATGATACATAGACCAAGTGTACCAGATAATGCCAAAATTGGAAAGTATTCAATGATGATCATCATTTTCTTTCCTTTCTCGAACTCAGGATAATTTCATTCATTGTATTTTTAAGGAAGTGAATCTACTCCTCATGAGACAGTAACATCTACCATGAATGAAGAAGGAATAGAGGAAGAATTTGATAAGGATGGTTGTATTAATTTTAAAGGTAATAAGATACCCAAGAGGATTAGTAAGTCTGGAAGATTTATTTGACAAGCATGATAGGTATATCAAGTCAAAGATATCACATGAGGTTCATCAGTCTACAGAATATGAAAATATTAATATTGGAAGAAAAGAGGAACCCAAGCTTGTCAACATTGGAAAATGCTGCACAAAAGAAGAAAGAATTAAAATGATGAACTTATTAAAAATTTATGTTGATGTGCTTTCCTATTCATATGAAGATTTGAAATCATTCAATCCAAGGGAGATGCAACATTACATTCCTTAAAACCAGGAATCAAGCTTTTTCAAAAGAAGAAAAGGCAATACAACCCCAATATTTTAGACACCATTTATCAAGAGATTCAAAATCTCTTGAAGGAAAAAAAATTCCAATTCATCACTTAGCTTGGGTGGCCAATATTGTACCAATAAGGAAAAAGAATGGTGAGATTCAGATTTGTGTGGATTTTGAAATCTGAACCAAGATTCCCTCAAAGATAACTATCCACTTCCCATGATGGATCAAATATTTGCAAGTTGTTACTGGCTCTGAAATGTTATCTATGTTAGATGGATTTTTGGGGTATAATCAGATTGAGGTTGATGTTCCTGATCAACACAAGACAACCTTCACAACCCCATGGGGAAATTTTTCTTATAAAAGGATGCCATTTAGTTTGATTAATGTTGGTGCCACTTTTCAGTGGGAAATGGATTTATCTTTTGGGTCCTTGAAAGGAAAATGTATTGTTGTGTATTTGGATGATTTAACTGTCTTTTCAAAAAAGAGGGAAGATCATTTCCAACACCTTGAAATTGTCCTTCAGAAGTGCAGAGAACATGGAGTGTCCCTCAATCCAAATAAGTCTATTTTTGGGTCACTAAAGGAAAGTTGCTTGGGCACATTGTTTCTAAAGAGGGAACCAAGATAGATCCAGAGAGAGTGTAAGCTATTCAGTGAATTCCTCTCCCCACAAGTAAAAAAGGTGTGCATTCTTTCTTTGGGAAGATAAATTTTTTAAGGATATTTATTCTGATTTTATAGAGTTGACTATGAGCATAGCTTAGATGATGAAAGGAAAGTAGTCCTTTGGTTGGAATCTAGAGGGGAAGGAAGATTTTGAAAATATCAAAAGGAAATCACCTGAAACTCCCATTCTTTCTTTCCCTAATTTTGAGAAGGATTTCTTGATCTATTGTTATGCTACTGAGAATACTTTGGCTGCTATTCTAACATAGAAGAATCTTGAGGGATGTGAGCTACCCATTTCCTTCATGAGCTATGTCCTTAAATCTCATGAATTAAAATACACTCAGATTGAGAAACATTCCTTTTTGTGGTTAAGGCAATTAAGTAGTTTCATTTCTATATCCTTAGTTCTCACTCTATTGTCTTTGTCCTAGATACAACGGTTAAGTCTATCCTCACTCAACAAGATTTTGGAACCAAAAGAGGAAATTGGGTGGCAAAGGTTCAAGAGTATGATTTGGATATCAGGCCAACTAGGTTAATCTAGGGAAAAGGATCTCTGTGAATTGATTGTTGCAGGTGTTGAAGATAACCCTTCTCAAGAAAATGCACATATGCCAATTGTTCTCTTTATTAGTTCAACTGATGAATGGTATGTTGATATTGCCCATTTTATTACTTATGGAGAATGCCCATCTCATCTAAATACTAAAGAAAAGAGAGCTATTAAACTGAGGGTTGCACAATATGTGCTTTGGGATAATTCTTTATTCAAAAGAGGGATTGATGGAAGGTTTCTCAGATGTATGGATAGAGAGCAGAAAAAGAGGTTACTTAAAGCATTTCATGATCAAGCTTGTGGAGGACACTTCTCATCCACTGTGACTGCTCAAAAATTCATTCATGCATATACTACTGGCCAACCTTATTTTGAGATGCAACTAAATGGGTTAGAAAGTGTGAAGCTTGCCAAAATTTTTTGGGAAGACCTAAGCTATCCACTCTACCACTCAAACCAGTTGGTGATAGAAGAACATTTTCAACAATGGGGTTAGACTTTTTGGGTACTCTTAATCCTCATTCTAGTGCTATGGGCATACTCATGTATTAACTACCACTGATTATTTCACCAAATGGGTGGAGGCCATTCTATAAAAATACAACTTCTGAAGTAATATGTAATTTCATCAAGGAAAACATTCTCATTAGATTTGGAGTACCAAGTAAAATTGTTACTGATAATGCCTCCAACTTCTCTTCTTATGAAATGATGGATTTTTGTTATGGGTATGGAATTTCTCTTGCACATTCCTCTAACTACTACCCCCAAGGAAATGGAAAAAGAATCAACAAACAAGAATTTGGTGACCATCATTCAAAATTTTGTCAATGAGTCACAGAAGAGAACCGGCATAAGAAGTTATATGATGCTCTTTGGGTAGATATAATTACTCCTAATAGGTAAATTTGATGTCTCCTTTTCATGTGGTGTATGGAACTAAATCTCATTTTCGGTGTGACTTGTGGAACTGCTAGCCTTGCAACTGATGAAGGCCATTGAGATTCAAACTTCACTAGTGCTCTGGAGAAGAGAATCATGTACCTACCACAGAAGTTTGGATGAGGACAAATTGCAAGTGGTAGATAGGATTTGCATACACATCAGCAGAAATTAAAGAAGTTGTTTGATAAAAAGGCTAGACCAAGAGACTTCCAAGTTGGAGACATTTTTTTACTCGGGACAAGAGGCATGAGAGCCTCGGGAAGTCATGGAAAATTTGATTCTCTATGGTTGGGCCCTTTCAAAATAAGACACTTTGCTAGAGAAAATTATTTCTATTTGGACTATATGGATGGAACCTCTCTTCCATTGCCATATAGTGGGTAGTACTTGAAGTTGTTTCAGTCCTAGGTTGTTAGGTGGTCCTTTGTACAGTCTTGTATAGTTCTTGTTTTTGGTCTTTGTGTGTGGTGTTGTGGGGTATCTCTTTACGTATTGTTCCATTTTGTGACTCTATTTTTCCCAATGGATAAGGCACTAGTCTATTTTGGAAACCATGAGATTCTGGAGTTCATACTATGTCTTGTTATCATGATACTCAATGTCCTCCCCAAAAAGAGCTAGTTGTTGTCACCTTCCCAAGATTTACAAATTTTCTCCTCTATTCTTGAGATTTTTTTAGGTTTGGTGACTCTAAATACCCTTGTAGAAGTCTCCTAAGAAACAAATATAGTTCTAAACAGTTAGTCATTTTTAAAATTTTGAGTTTTCAGATTTTCATCTTTTGTGGGTATTTCAGATATTTTTTCCCTCCCTCATGTCCCAAGTTCATCTCGGGCTGTAAGTTCCCAATTTTCCACTTTTTCCGATTTGTCTTGCTTTTTCCTTTATATTCATATATTTAGCTTTTGCATATCGGATGTCCCAATGTCCCAAGTGTGTCCAATGTCAAATACTTCGACTTATCTAATTTTCATATTGCGGTGTTTTGGATTTTTGTCTATCCTGTGACCCGAGTGCCGCTTGACCACCATTTCCCCACAAACCCACCTTTTCCAATTTCTATTCCTCATGATTATTTTGGCTTTGCATGTCGTCCCAGCTTTTCCCAATGTGCTTGGGAAAGTTATGTAAATTTTTATGCTTTTCCATAAATCAATTTTTTTGGATTTGCACATCATTGTCTCGATGTCCCATGGGACAATTGTGCTCTTTTGTTCCACCTTACCTAATTTCCATTGTTTCAAGGTCGGTATAAGTATTAATTTCCTCATTTATTTTACCCTACCAACTTACTTGGGTTTAAATGCTTATAAATATTATGTAATCAATCATTTTCACCACCTCATTGCTATTGACCATTCGTGTTCTCTCTCCTCTACCATTTCTAGCCATGGTCGAGTCATGTTCCATTTTTTTCAAATCTGCAGGTGAAAAAAGAAGTTGTGAAATGTCAAGGTGTTGATCAAGGAACTAAATATTATTTTCTCATGGGTAATCTTTACTTTGGCTGCAAGATGAAGATCAATTTTAAAGGTCATGAACACCTATCTTATTTGGAGATGGTTGTACCAAACATTGGTGATAATGAAGCATAACACCTAGACTTGGAAGAATTTTTGGCATGAATCAATTGTCAAAACCCTACTCCTATGGTTCAGTTGATTAAAGACAGTGGGATCACGAGAGGCAAGGATTTTTCCCATTTCAATATAGTGTGTCGATACAATTCTTTCTTGTAGCTCTTGTTTTGATCTTGATACAAAAGAAATCATTGATCCTCAAGGTCAAGTGGTGGAATGAATTGAAGAAGATTAAATTTTTAATACCCTAATAATTCCCATGGTCAAAAATTTAAATACTCTCACCAAGGATCAAGCCCAAACTCTTTTTGATCAAGACAATGAAAATACAAAAGTAGAATTGCCAAGTCTTGGTTTAAGAACCCTAAGAAATGAGCCTCAAGGCTACCTAAGACAATGTTCAGAGTTGATTTCCATGAATAATTGTCATACATCATCACTATGTTGGCTAGGATAGTAGGAATTCCCACCACCAATGAGTTTCACTATTGGATGTTCCCCTACATCAATATCATATGTAGGGTAAGTAGAATTTAAATGGAAAGGAATATTTGTGATAGCCCTTTGAGAAATTATCAAATGTTCACAGAACTCAAACCTTCTACACAACCACCTATCTAATGTACTCCATTGCATCTTATAGAGAGGGTTGGGTTTCTTCCCCTTGGATGAAAGAAGGATGCCCCCATTTATATGTATCACCCACAGTTGACCCTAAAGATCAGTAATCATCACTTTAGGAGGGTGAATGATGCATTCACTATGTATATTGTCAGGCTGTAGGAAGGAGATACTGCTAAAATATTTTCAGATGAGGAAAAATAATTGATTAGTGTCTATGGTAGCTTCTTCACCCAATTCAGGAAGTTTTCATATATAAGATTGGTTGGATTTGAGGGACAGCCCTTGAAACTTCCCATGTATTGCAGTGATAAGATGGATTTAGTAGAAAATCTACAAAAAATAGACAAGTTGCATAGAACTTGTAGGGACAAGAATATTATAGGTATTCAATTCCTAATCACATTGGGTAATTACACTTACAAGACTTCCCTAGATGCTCAGAATGTTGATAGAACAATTTCTCCTCTCACTCTTCATTACTATAAGCCTAGAACTTTCTTTGACATTAAGGATTTCATTTCCTCCAATTTTAGAATGGGTTATCAACATCTTCCTGATATTGAAGACTACTGGACAAATTGTTCTAATGATTATGAAGCCAAGAGGAAGTAGTAATGGAGGTTATCTCTATAGTAGATCATTGATTTTCTGTATATTTGATGTCCCTGAAGGATTGGAGGATGATGATGAAGAGCTATAGTCTCTTGAGTATGAAATATCAAAAAATATCCTATTAAACCATTTATCGTATTGTCAAGGAGAGATATGATTTGAAGGAGCTAAATAATCCTATCCTAGTGAGAACTAGACTTTGGTTTGATAGGAAAATGAAGGGATTTGGGAAAATGAAATCTAGGTCTACTTCCCAAGATACCCCTACTCCTTAGAAGGAAATACTGTGTTAGCTCTCGAGATAGTTGAGAAATATGTCCCTTCTCCTCTAGAATCCTCAACTCTAGTGTATAACAAAAAGGAAAAATCAAGAAAGAAGATAAGGCATCTTGATGTTATTCAAGAAATCAAACCTTCTCCTAAAAAATTTGAAGAAAAGAAACAATTGTGGATTTGGATGATAATGATGATAGTCAAGAAAAAGAGAAAGAAAATCCTAAAGAGAATACACCTGAAGTAAGTAATATGATGGAAGATCAATAAAAGGAAATGGTTTCAGAGTTTGTAGAAATATCTGCCAAGGAAGCTCCTAACTCCACTCAAACTGATACCTCTATGTTAGAGGTGGTTGTTGTACAAACTCTGAGTGTTATGAGTGCCTCTACACTTGGGCCCATTTCTCATTCCACTTCTAGTTCCTCATTTACCTTGGTACCACCATTATTTGAAAAAAGAAGAGAAATGCTACTTCAAGTGTTGTTGTTCCCAAGTTTGATGTAGTGGTAGCTCTTCTAGGTACTACTCCTCCCCTCTAGCTAAAAAGGAAAAAGTCACATCAAAGTTTGTCTCAGACTCTCAAGGTCAGCAGTTCATGGAAATTGCAAAACCCAAGTTTGATAAAGATGAAAAGGACCTATCAATGGGTGATTTGGATTTGACAAGAATTCCCCTTGGAGAATCAACCCCAGAAAGTGAAGTACATAATATGAGGGAGACTATGTCTAGGGTGATTGAAAGATTTGAGAAGGGGAAGAAAACACAAGAGCAATTGGAGGAGCATAACCAAATTCTATCTAGTTTCATCAAATCCTTATTGGTAGAAGATAAGGTTCTTGATCCTACTCCCCTAACTTCCATCCCACCTCCTACTATCCTTTCCGGTGATGAAGTCAAATCCATTAAAAAATCCATAAGCATGCTACTTATGGTAAATAAATGTAATCTATTTTGGATGTTTTAATAATCGGAGGCTTGAATATAATTAATGAGGCATTTAAGGCATATGAGAAAATTACCAAGATTCAACTGAATTTGTGTACAACACTCAGTGGTTTAGATAGAGATTTGAAATTATGGAGTGAGTGCATTTAAGATTTCAAATTAATGAGTAAGACATATGTGTGAATCCTTTTGTCTAATAAGGTTTTTGATGATGTTAAATAGAATCTGTCTAGACAATGGGTCTTCAAAATTTACTAGAAAATCAAATTTATGGACGAAGCCAATGAAGAACTCGAGAATATGTTGCAGAAAGGAGAATATTTTAATGTTTCTGTCATATCTTCCCTCTTGGATATACATTGCCAAATCGTCAAAGAGAATTCAAGTGATAAATTCACTATTCAGGAGATCAAATCATAGTTTAAGACTTTTTTAAAGAAAATATAATCAAGTAGGATACCATCTCTAAGGAGAAAATGAAATAAATTTACACTCTACAAGCTACCATCATAGATGCTAACAAATATTTCTTGGAGAATGCAGAGTTCTAGAAGGACATGGAGAAGTGTTTTGGGAGTTGGACACCATGCCACTACTAATACAACAATTCCTTGGGGAATGGACATATTTGCATCTTTGAAACGATTCAAAAATCAAATACTAAAGGAAAAGGGGACTACAAGTGCTTTCACTAGTGTCTCGACTTCCTAATTCTTATTCTCCTTTCTTATTGTAGAATATCTAATTAAGGTGAATTTATGCCTTTAAAATCATGTGTTATGTAAGCAAGGGATAAATTGAATTTGTAATATTTAATTAGATATTAGCTTTTGGGATTTAGAGAAAGGAAACTAAAAGGCTCTTTGTAACCATTTCTTGAGGTTATTTAAAGCACTCTTCTCATCATTGTAAAGGATCGACATTTTTGATATCCAGATGTAAAAAGAGAACATTGAAATACTCAATACAAGAGAAATTCCACCCTCTCTCATGCTTCTTCTCTTTCTATTCTTTGTTTGATTCATATAAGGATATATGTATTTGAAGTAAGAACTTTGTGTCTTTCAGTTGATAAGTGTATTTGGAAATTTGTGTCTAATACATGCATGTCTTGTGTTTCATATGCATAGTCTAAATGTTGTTATTTTATCAAGCATAAGTAAGATATCTCTCTGCTATCTATATGTCTGAAAATGCTCTCCTATCTTTTGTTTCTAAATATCAGTCCTGAATTTTCCTATTTTCTTCTGTATTGAAAACCTTTTAATAAATGCATCTAGAGATATCAAAATCCACACCAAAATATTGAACAAATGTTTATATTGTAAATATGGTTTTTTGGCTTTCAATAAGGGAACCTCTCCCATAAAGAGGAGGGACTGTTGTCCCTTGACTGTTGCTTGTTTTCAAAAGATTAAATTCTACAACCAACACACCCCAAACTAAAATTATGCACAATCCTCTGCACACAAACTCATAAATAGTAATCAGCTTCGTGTTGTTTCACCATTTTATTTATGGATTTGACAAAACATATAAAATGATGAGCCAAGGAGGAATAAATGTTGTGATGGTTAGTTGGAGGTCGTGTGCATGTTCGGAATTCTTGATTCAATGCTTTGGCTATGAGAGATTCCTTTTGGCTTGGAGTAACTACCTAAAATACAAAACAAGACCACAAAAGAGAGTTGAACAATATATGTTGTTGGACCACAATTGCCATTAGACCAAAACCCATAGGTGTTAGTCTCCGCTAAAATCACCAGAGTTAGGATCTACGAGAGGCGGTTAGTCCATGTCATGAAACTCACGGGAGTGCTGGACACACATGCCAATAATCTCCCCCTCAACGTTACCCAAGTGAGTTTCAAACTCGAGACTGTCACTCTGATACCATTTGTTGGACCACGATTTCCGTTAGACCAAAACCCATAGGTGTTAATCTCCGCTACAATCACCAGAGTTAGGATCTACGAGAGGCGGTTAGTCCATGTCACGAAACTCATGGGGAGCACTAGACACACATGCCAACATATGTCAGTGGGCTACCTAGCATGTGCTAGATCTAGGAAGTGTGGTACTTCTTTGGTGGCATTCAACCCACTATTTAATACAACTTAATGTAAGAAATTTCATAAATAAACAATTCCCTTTTGTAGTTAATATGATTTAGGTATCTCATCCAAATATAATAATAAAATTTAATATCACATGTTGGGTCATGATCAGATATGGAAGTAGGGTAGGTAGTCAAGGTGTTAGAACAGGTCAGGGTCAGATTCTAGGTAGCTTGGGTTACTTAGATGTAAGTTATTAGGTTTCTATTATTAGTAGGATTACCAAATACAGAGACCGACATCGGTCAAGTATGACCAATAATGGTTTATAGAGAATCAAATACGGTCATGGATAACCGACGTCGGTATAGGTGGGATGATAGAAACTCAATGAAACTTGGTTTTGGGGTTTTTCTGAGATTAAATAGAGATGGTAAGGAGAATGGTTAGGTCTGTGGAGGTATTGGGAGTACTCAGAGATATTCAAGAATCAAGTATAGGTGATCAAATGATTGTGGGTAGTGGAACGGTTGAGTTTATAGGGAGGTAATATTGGTGGGATAAAAATGTAAAAAGAAGATGATAAACAAAAGTGAAGAAACTCTGTAGACTGAATAAAGATGAAATGATTTAGGTTATAAGCACACTTACTAGTGTTCTAGGTTTCATGGTTGGGAAGCTGAAATAGTTCTCGGTGTCACGAAATTTCTTCCGAAATGCTACCGTGAATGCAAATAGATTTGGATCAGTCTTGGTGCTAGCTATGGCTTTACGGAGATGCAAAAGAGCTCTGGTTCTTTCTTGCATCCACATCTCCTTTGTTCCAAAACTCAAGAATTTGGTCAAACTCCCCAAAAAGGTTACCAAAGTGAATATATGGTTACCGATGAAGGTTTAGGATGACCGGCATCGGTTTTGGGTTGACCGACAACGGTTAAGGTGGGATATCCTAGGTTTCCATAAATAGTAGATCCTATCTATCTTTTCCAGCTCGCCAATTGGTGTCAAGTCTAAAATGGTGTTTGGCACTTAGATAAGTGGGCATGCTATTAGAGGAAGAATAGGCATGTGATTTTAGGGTTAGAATAAGTCTTGGTTAATTAAAGTAAGAAGAGGTTGAGTCCTAGTTAGTTAGGAAACATGCTAAGAATAGGTCCATGATGAGGTGTCTAGGTGAGGTGGAAATTAGTTTAATTAAGGTAATTAAATAATGAAAATTGTGGGAGTTAGCATTAATTTAATTATAGGTAATTAAATTAATATATGTGAGGTGAAGGAGAAATGTGACCTAAATTTAGTGTCTACATTTTCCCCTATTTATCTCTTAGCTTGTATTGGTAGGTGACACTGAAAAAAATAGGAAGTGGTTGCCCCAAGTGTGGGTGAAGGTGATCCCTCTCAAACCAGGAATTGATTAAGGGAAAGATAGAATTGATGAGTGGTTTTATAAAATGTGGATGGGGTGAAAAATGAAGGTAGGTGGGTAGGAGTGTAGATGTGGGCATATTGGGTAAAGGTAAAGGTAAAATTGGTTAAACAGGTAAATGGGCCAGGGTCAAAGGTAGTAGCATTCAAATGCATGCACACGTATAAACTACAACATAGTACCGTGTTACGATCTTGTAAACTCAACATCGTCCAAGGTCAATCGTTTTATCCAAACAAGGTTAAAGTGATTCAGGTATCCAAGGTATAGAATATGGTCCGGAAACACAACGTAGTTCAGGAGAAGGAATGTTTAGGTATGTTCTAGTACACCAAAGGTTTTGTCAGTATAAACAGCACAACAATAGGAAAGGTAAGGTCATTAGGAAAAACAACACAGGTAATAATGTTGTAAAGTACAACAAGCACACATGATCAAAGGTCGAAAAGGTGTTTTAGGTGAAGGTATGTAGGTCACAAACATGGGTAAGGTCAAAGTGTGGGTAAAATAACAAATCCCAAGACGCAATGAAGGAAATGTAAGGGTAGTTGGGGCTTGTAGGTATGGGTCAATAAGTGTGGGAAGGATAAAAGGTGTCGGGCAATGGTGAATTTAGGTTAAAGTGGGAAAAATGGGGTATAGATGAAAACGGCGGGTAACCGATGTCGGCTAGGTTCTAACACACGTTGGTTTAGTAGGGCACAACATGACCAATTTTGGTGAGGTTGATTTGGGGTTATAAATTTAAAATTCTATATTTTATGGAATCATTATTATAGAATAACTTTGAGAAAATGACAGGGTAGTTTTACCCTTGCACTTTTCATGGAGAAAAGGACAAGGTAATGTACCAAGATGAGGTGGAAATTATGAGTTGGTGAGAGGAGCTAGGTAAACGAGGTCCACAAGAGAGGTGGGATCGATTTGATTGGTGAAAGGTGAGGAGTAGATTTTGGCATAGCAGAGGGGGAGAGAGTTTGGATGGGCCACTAGTACGGTGGCAAGACATACCACCACAAAGTGTGTAATTGAGAAGAGGTAAGATTCGATCCCATTCAATGCTTGTTAGTTGAAATTGTTTATAGAAATTGGTTTGGGTAGAAATGGTTTTGGGTAGGAATTCAATTTGAATTTGGAAGTAAAAGTGAAGAAATAGGAAGGGTAGGAAGGTCAATGTGGGTGAAACATGGGTAAGGTAAAGACTAGTGGAGGTTTGGGTAGGATAGGGTAGGTTTATAGGTTAGTATGGTCAAATTTTTGAAAAAAAGGAGGAAGGTTTTTGCGGGTTTGGTCGGTGTGACAGTGACCGAAATTGGTCAAGGGTAGACAATTTCAGTCATACATAGTTGGCATCAGTCAAATAGTAGGTAATCAATGTCGGTCGTGATGGACTAATGTCGGTCACTAATGACCAATGTTGGTTGGCTTTTGAGGAAAAATGTGTCAAGATAGGGTTATGGTGGGAGTTAAAGAGAAAGCAAGGTAGTGAGGTATAAATGTAAGTGTGTTGAGAATAGGTAGGGTAAAAGGTATATATGATACGAGTTGAGGGGTGGGAAAGTGGGATGGGGAAAGGGGTAGGTTGTTAGGGTTATAGGGAAATAAATAATAAGAATTTTAGGAATAGGTTAGTCGGGTAAGTGATATGTTAGATATGGTCAAGATTTAATAATGGTGTGGTTTTTTGGGTGCAAGCTAGGGACTAGTTGTGGATGAGAGACAGAGTACTACCTCTATTACTAGCAGTATGAGGGAGTGTGATGACCAAGGAATGGTGTCACATTATAGATTTCAACACGATCGGGGTTAGATGCTACAGGCACATAGTTCAAGATATGATCTTGATGGTCACACTCATTGACAGATGGGATTTAATGACCAACACATTTCATCTACCAATGGGTGAGATCACAGTCACCCTAGAGGACATGTATAGGATCTTGTGGTTACCAATAGTAGTGTGGACGCATGTTTATTCTATTTCTTTAGAGGCATCAGAGGAGCTGATGTTGACAGTTTTTTGAGAGGGGATGGCAGAGATGAGGTTCCATAGTGTGAGCCTGAGCTATGGAGATATCTACACGGCCCATCCTAAGGAGATGAGGTTAGTGGTCCTGATCATAGAGGTGTGTGTTATTTTATGTTGTCAGATGCAGAGGGTGGGAGATTACCATGGGAAATGATGGGGGTTCTCCATGACATGATGGAGGATAGGACCCGTTTTTCTTGGGCACCAACATACTTGGTGCAGTTATACATGGAGTTATGGGCCTACGGGTGGTTATGAAGGTTCAATTTGTGTTGCACCTTTCTTCTCCATTGTTGGGCATATGAGAACATTGTATGTATGCATCTATTTGGTATGCTCAGATGGATTCATTCAATTTGGGCTTGGTTCAATTTTGGTACAAGCATTGGGTTCTTATTGTTTGAGAGTGTAGTGTCGGGGCTACTCACAATGTGGCATATTATAGGTGGGTGTTAGAGGGATTATCTGGGGTTGACATCATTTGGAGGCCATATGTTGGCTTCCTCTCATACAGAGAAAATGGTGGTGGAGTTGGAAGAGTTACAACTACTAAGGTGGACAGAGGGGTTTCGTGTTTATCCTTGTTTATTCGTTGATCCTCCAAATGGGTAATCATGGAAGGTGAATGACACTCAAGGGATGAGTGGTAAATAGACGAGAAGGTGATATAAGACTTGATTTCAATAGTAAAATGGTCTAAGATGTAAGGCATTGAGGGCTTAGGTTCAGGTTTACCTTCAAGTGAACACAAGCGATAAGCACCGATCGATAGGCATGAGTAAGTAACGATATAGGTTATAAGCTAATTAGGAGAAAATTTGTGCCGTTTACTTTTTACTTCTTTAGTTACATGTTGATTTTCCTTTGGGACAAGGTCACTAAATTGGAAGGTACATACATGGAAACATTTTCATAGGCACATTTGATATGTTTTTGGTATATTTGGAGATGGTTAAGAGATTTAAGACGGCGTTCATCTAACAACTCAAGTTGTGCTAAACGCTCCTAGAGAAAATCATTGTTGTTGAGCATGTCTTGTAGTGAGATGTGGAGAGATGGAATCTAGACTTTGAGAGGAAAGATAGCCTCAATACCATAGACCAGAGAGAAAGGTGTGGTAGTATTCGAAGTGTGAATACTAGTGCAGTAAGCCCATAAGGTGAAAGGAATGTGTGTATGCCAATCCTTCCCAGTATCATCAACTACTTTCATAAGAATTTTGTTCAAGGTTTTATTTGTTGATTTTTCTTGGCCATTTGTTTGTGGGTAATAAGGTGATGAGAAATGGAATTGAATTCCAAAAACATCGTCAGGATTTCATAGGGTTTTGTTTTTGAATTGCTTTCTATTATCAGTGATAAGGCATTGAGGGACACTAAAGTGATAAATGATGTGATGGTTGATAAATTCACATATTTTCTCAGATTTTTAGGAATGAGGGGAATGGCTTCTACCCATTTTGCATAGCATTTAGTAGTGGTTATAATCTATTGACATCATTGTGAAGAATGAGGATTGATCTCTCCAACAAGATCCAAACCCCATTGAGAAAAAAAAAAAGGTCTCGTGTGATCTGTAAGGCATGATTAGATGTGTGATGAAGATTGGCATGTTGTTGGAATTTCACATAATGTTTGACATAGTCACAAAAATCACGGTTTAGGGTTGGCCAATAATATCCAAGGATAAGAATGCATTTAATGACAGCTAAGCCACTAAAATGACCTCCAAAAATTCCATCGTGAACTTGAGAACTTGTAAGGCATTGTAAGAGAATATTGTTGGAGTTGTGCTTATAAAAGAGACCACCCATGATGACATAGTGAGAGACACCTTTAAGAAATGCATGTTTTCCATTACGAGTGAGATCGGCGGGTAGAATGGAAAGGGAAAGGTAGTCTACAAAATTTTTATACCAAAGGTCACGTCTATTAGGTGCAACAGCCCGAAGGAGTTGACCGCACGAGAAAAATAGGAGGGTGATTGCAACCTTTGTATTGTGAAAAATATTTTGGAGTCGGCAAGTGAAGCGGGTATCTAAGAAGTCAAACAAGCCACGATATCCACAAATTTATTAGTAGAATGTGGGGTGGTTTGAAGTTCGAAATGGTCAAAAGTGGTCAAAAGCATGTCAACATGACAATTGTATTTTTGTATTATTTCATTACGACACTGGGATATACCATTAACTTGGTTAACAACTAGTTGAGAATCACCAAAGATATTAATTGATTTAACATCTAGGAGATGGCGGATTGAAGGTCTAATACGAGTTCTTCATATTCGAGAGATTTTGTTAGTACACTCAAAATCTAGTTTGAAAGATAAATGCATGGGTTCACCACCAAGAGGAACGAGGATAACACCAACACCGGCCCCATGATGACACTTAGAACAATCAAAGAATAAGGTCATGTAGTAAGTGGTATCATCCAAAGAGATGGTAGTAATGGATTCATTTGGAAAATTGAACTTAGAGGGTTGATCCCCAAATAGAGGTATGTCTGCTAGTTGGTCAGCAATTGCTTGGCCTTTGACATACTTTTGATGGATGAATTTGAGGTCAAGGTCTACAAGAAGTATGAGCCAACATGTAGCACATTGATGTTGGTAGGGTTTGGTGTACATATAATGTAGAGGGTCAGTGTTAGTGATGACAAAGGTTTTGTGGTTGAGTAGGTAATGATGTAGTTTAGTGGTGACAAAAACTAAGGCTAAGAAAAAAATTCAGCATGGGTGTACCTAGTCTCGTAGTCCAAAAGTGTGCGGCTTATGTAATAAACCATTTACTCCCTGTGTTGCTCATTGTGATGAGCGAGCATGGAACCTAAGGAATGGTCAGTAGTAGAAATGTATAGGTAAAAGGGTTGGTCATCCTTAGGAGGAATGAGTACGATGGTTGAAGAAGGTATTATTTTAAGGCATCAAAGGCTTTGTGGCATTCATCATCCCATTTTAATGAGACATCCTTTTGAGGAGATGATGAAATGGTTGACAGTGGTCTAAAAGTTGTGAGATGAAATAATGAATAGATTACTGACTTACCTTGCAAACTTAGAATTTGACAAAGATTAGTAGGTGGAGTAATTCGAGAATAGCTTTCACTTTAGCAAGATCTAATTCTATGCCACATAAAGAAATAATGAAACCAAGGAGTTTTCCTGAAAGTACCATAAAGACAAACTTCTTAGGTTGAAGGTGAACACAATACTTGATTAGGTGGTCAAAGATAACCTTAAGGATTGTCGGTGTTCAGCCCGATGTTTAGATTTGGCAAGAAGAGTGTCTACGTAATCTTCCAATATGCGATGCATGATGTCATGGAAGATATAAGTCATGGCTCACTAATATTTGGTACCAATGTTTTTAAGGACAAAAGGCATGACTCGGTAGATGAAGGTCCCCAAGGAGTGATGAAGGAAGTCTTGTGTTGATCTTATTTAGCGAGTAGTATTTGATTATAATGCGAGAAACTGTCCATCGTGATAACATCTCATGGCAGCGGTGAGATCAACTAGTTAGTCAATTTCTGGTAGAGGAAAATCATCTTTGGGGCAAGCGAGGTTGAGGTCATGGAAATCCCTATAAATACGGAGTCCCCTACCATTTTTTTGATAGAACGATGTTAAAAATCCATTGGGGATAGTCAATGGGTACAATGAAGGAAGCGAGAGAAGGCACTAAAGTTCTTCTATGACCAGAAGAGAAATGCAAGGATGCATTTTTACACAGCTTTTGTTTTATGGGTTTTGAATCAGGAATGGTTATGATATTGTGGACCAAAATGTTTGGGTCAATACCGGGCATATCAAAGCATAGTACCAAGCAAAATCGTTTTTATGGTCCCGAAGGAAAGAAATAAAAGCTTCTTGTTCAAAGTAGCATCTAAATTTTTCCTATCTTTAGAATGTGTGGGTCGATCTCGAGTATTAATGTTTATTTTGATATTCGATTCATTCAACACGGTTTGCATCTCGGAGGGTAATGGTGGTGAATATAATAATCTTCCTCACCTATATAAGTGAGGATAAACTCATCCTAACATTAAATAACATTATTAGAAGGTGTATCATCATCGATCATGTCAAGATACGGGAAGGGAAGGGAAGAGGGAACCTCTCCATCACATTGATAGGTCGAGGTCCCGAGAAAACATGTTTATGAATTTTTTTAGGAGGAATAGATTCGGGATCTATAGACTCCATGGGTGAAGGTGGTGGCATTGATGAATGGGATGGAGAAGGTTTGTCTTCCTCAATGAGGTTAACTCGGGCCTTCTTGGAAGGTTGTACGGAAAATCCAATACCACCGTGATCATTGTGTTGATGGGTGGTACATGAAATGATGATATTTCTTCCTTGTTCATAAAAACCAAAACCAAAGCCTTTCCATGCACAATGGTGAAGGAAAGTGTGGGTGAAGCGGTGGTTAGTAATATATTGAAGGTTAGATGAAAATGGTCATGTTTTTGGGATGGAGGTTTGGGTGAATAGGTGGTAGTGTTAAGTCCCCCATATGTTAGGTTAGTGTGAAGGTAGGGAGGAAAATAAGGGAAAACCTCGCCTATGTGATAGTCATAACGGGGGTGTTGGCGTAGGTTTCCATACTCTTGTGGAGTGAGGAATGTGTTGATATTGTATAGGTGGTACTCCACCAGAGTGAGGCGTTGAAAAACACCTTCTAAGGGATCGGTGGTCAATATGTGGGTAGCGGGGATAGACACTTCACTAGATGATTAGAAAAGAGGGGTATCAGTTTGTTGGGAAGTAGATGGGCAGCCGCAGAAGCTACAACCGTAGTAGGAATAGAATATTTAGGTATGGGAGAGGTTACGGTAGCATTGGTGGATGGGGTCATAGGTGAAAGATAAGTGGGGATAATGGCAGATGCCTTGACCGGTACAAGTACATCGTTGGGTCGATACAACATGTTACAAGTTTTGAATGGTGACGAGTCATCGGGGATGGTATAGTTATGTCCTTCATGTTCAAATTTTACACAGCGGTGTAAATTTTAAGGAACACAACCCATGACACAAATCCAAGGTATACCTAGTAATAGGTCATATTGGAACTCCCCCTCTAAGACATAGAATAGTTCCAGGATAGTGCGATGGCCTACGTAAACATGAAGAATAATGGTACCAAGGGTGGAGGTAGTGACATCCTAAGGGATCACAACATAATGGAGTTATTATGCATTCATTTAGAAGGGATACATATTTTATTGTATGCATGAGAGGAGATGATGTTAATTCTATCACCACCATCGATCATGACGCGTCATACGCGTATGTTATTGATATAGATGAAAATGAAAAGGGCGGGATTAGGGTCATCGACTAGAGAGGTACAATATCCTCATTAGAGAAGCTGAGGGTGGTGACTTGAGGAGTGGGTATGGGGGTAGAAGAAGGAGATTATTTGGTAAGCGAGGCCACATGGTGAGGGGTGATAATGGAGGCCATTGGTGTGGGGTCATTGGGTAAAACTTCAATGGATTGCAAAACCTCTATAAGGGCTTATCTATGAGATTCAAAAGTTTGGACGAGATCGTATAAAGACATATTTAGAGGGGACTAATGTAATTATTTTATCATTACACGATGGGTGACCCCGTAAGAGATAGGGTATGTAGGTCCTCGAATGGTGATTTTGTGCGTGGGTGTAGATGGTATATTGGGCACAAGGTCATTTTATGGCCTAGTTGCTTTTTCTTTTGCTTTTTATTTTTACGAGCATGGGTGGCAACTTGAATAATGTTAATTTGAGGGGAAGTGGTAAATGGAGAAGTTATAGGATGAGTAGTGTAACGAAATGATGGGAAAAAACCTAACGGTGGGGAAAATCCTTGTGATGTGAGTTGTACTCACCATAATTTAGGTTGTGATTTGGCCAACTCTCTAATGTGAAACATGTTGATATCAAATTTTGGAGGTGGATATAATGGTTGTGTGGGTAGAGATATTGATCGTTGAATGGGTAAAGGATGATGATGTGTGGTGACGGTGAAGGTGGAGCATATTCCTCATCGAGAAGGTCATCGAGTGTCAAAATTTTGTTCGGGAGGAAAAATTTAGAGAAGAACAATTTTTAGAGCTTTACGATTTTCTACATCATGTCCCGCACACGATGATAAGTACAAATATTGGTTTCATTAAACCCTTTATGTTTGGGTTTGATAGGATCGTAAGGTCGAAGTGGTGGCAATGTGATGACGAAAGTATTTAAGATATTGGTTAAAATGTTCACGTAGGACCCCGCTAATGGATTGCAATGGGAAGTAAGTATGGGTTTGGGTAATGGTGTGGGTGATCGTGAGGGTAGAGGTTTTATACAAGGGGAATGAGTTGGTCTAATAGTTTGGTAAGTGGTATGGTCTTATGTTTTATTGGCATCTTCTTTGGTAAAGGAGGGTAGAAGAGCTAGCGATGGAAGGTTTTGTTGGTTTGAATACCTTATTGGAGGGTATTTGATTCTTATCTTTGGGTTGCACCTTCTTAGGTAAAGGTGACACGGGAGTACTGAGAATACGAAGGGAAAATAGATGGTGGAAGAGGATGGGTTACCCATGGTGGAAACCGAGTTGTGATGGAGGTGGTTGGTAGAGGTAGGGTAGACGACATGGGTTGAAGTTGTATAGGCAAGGTTGGGGTTATAGTAACTAGTGGAGGTATGGGTGGCAAGAAGTGTATGGGTGAGGGTGAGGGTGTTTGGTTTTGGGTGAATGAGGTGTAACAAAAGCTCATGATGCAGTAGTAGGTTTTTTAGCTTTTGACTAGCCTTGGGTAGGAGATTGTTTGATCAGGGTTGATGGATGAGGCCCTAGAATGGATGGAAAGGGGGAAGGTGACAAAGGTGTGGTAGGTGAGACCAAGTGTATGAGGATTATAAGGTTGGGTTTTCTTTTTAGGTAGAGGGATAATGTTTCGTGGGTTTGAGATGATGCGGATGATTCTAAATTGATAGGTGGGTGAGTAAGGGTTGATGTCGGCATGACACCCAAGGTAGTGATGGGTCTAGATACTAAGATGAAGACATAGGTGTGGGTAGGCTTTTAGGTTTTGAAATGGTTTTGGTCATTGGTAAAGGTTTGGATGTAGGTAGGGATGATGAAGAAGATGCTACTTCAATAGGCATGGTCTGTGGTGATCTAGTTGCTGAAAATACCTTTGGGTAGATCATGGAAATATCCTCAGGAAACATTTGCATTTGGGTCAAAAAGAGGAGCTAGAGACGTCCCCGAAGCATGGAATTATTGACGTAATCCAAGTGATCAGCCAACCTGGGAAAATGGGAATACTAGAGAATAATAGGGAGTTAGTTTGATGGCAATCCCTATTAAATATGTCTGCAAGACAAGGAATTGGCTAGCCTTAGACTCTGTGGGTAAGAGAGCCAAGATCATGTCAATGGGGTTACGGGATGAGGGGAAACTGGATCTAATAAGTAGTGGCATGGCAGACAAGTCTCCCATGGGTAGGAGAGATAATAAGTGGGATGATGTTGACTCCTTCCTTGGTGGATGATAAGATGACAATGATTCTCCTGTGGATGAGATATTTAAAAGCATTGACTGCTTGGTAGGTTATGAGGTAGAAGATGGAATGGCATCGGTAGAAAGTGTGGGTTCCTCTGTGGGTGAAGGGAGAGATGAAGGGGAATCCTATGGGGGTGGAGTGGCAGAGATATGCTCCTCTGTGAGTTAAAGGAGAGATGAAGGAGACTCCTCTGGGGGTGAAGGAGTAGAATACGTATGCTCCTCTATGGGTAAAGGAGCTCGTGCTAGAATTTCCTCAATAGATGAAATAGGTGGGATTTGAGGAATGGTTGGTATGATATTAAAAACTATGTGGACTTCACACAAAAAAATTGTTGGATAAAGGTTCACTATTTTGATTAGATGATGGTTTATGGTTAGGGAACAACTTTTTAAAGATGTGAAAATTTTTATTTTCCGACATGTTTGGGTTGTCCACGACAAGGTCTCCATTATCTATCATCTCTTGGACAATGTTCTTAAAATTTATGTAGTTACCATCACTATGGCCTTTAATGTGATGGTAATTACAATAGTTGTGTTACCATGTTGGCATATGATGGGAAGGATCAAAAATTGTATGAGGTTTTATGGGAGGAAGTGTAATGGCTCTAGCTTTAAGAATATTTTCCAATACTGAATAATAGGGCTCTCCAATCGAAGTGTACTTCCGCTACTCCCACTAGAGCTGAAAGGCCTGGATAGGGGAAAGATTGGAAGAAGGTTGGGCTTGATTAGAAGCATGAGATGGATCTTCCTTGAGGACTACGGCGTTGGAGAATCCTTTTTCCTTCGAATAGTTATTTTGAGGTTTTGAAGATGAATAAGATTCATTTGATTTAAATGGGGCATTCTTGTTTCGTAATTAGATTTTATTTTATTCAATGGCACAAATTTCTAGCTTTCGTGCCATGGTGAACACTTCATCAAAGGTTCGGAGTGTTTGTACCTACAGAGTTGGTGAGATTTTTGGCACAAGCTCAAGTGAACAACTCAATAAGCTCGGTTTGAGGTAGTTAGAATGTTAATTGGTTGATAAGGCTTTGTAAGCGGGCAACGAAATCTATGATAGATTCCTCTTCATATTGTCGGGTTGAATAGAGATCACTCATGGTGACTTTCTTGATGAAATTGATTGAAAAATGGTCTAATAAATCTTGGGATACTTAATTAAAAGAATAAATGGAATGTCTATGTAATCCACTGTATCAATTTTGGAATGACCACAAGTGTTGTTGTGGGTCCTCTTTACTATGAAAATGATTGAATTTAGGCATTTCCTAATTAACATGGTAGGGATGAATGGAAATATATGGATGGATAGGCTTGTTACATATTTCATCATAAGTTAAAGAGTTACGGGAGCTAAAATGAGATGCTTCTAAGGTCTACATATTTTCAATCATCATCTTAATGAGGTCATTAGTAGGTTGTGATGAATGGGTTCCCCTACAAAAAAAGGGGGTTGATGCTGAATGTATGAGGTGGGTGGTATGCTAGTGTATGGTGGTGCTGAGTATGAGAACTACACAAGAGGAATAGATGTAGGTGGCACATAGCTAGAATAAGTGATAGACAAGGTTGGGATTTTTGGTAGTATGTGTAAGTGGGTGGGGTAGTCGTAAAAACTCTAGTGGTGATTGGGGGTAAGGACTACGGGATAGAAAGGATGAGGTTCTGGAAAGGGGTGTAAGTTGTCAACACCGGAGGTGGTTACGATGCAATAGGTATATGTGAGGTAGCGGGTGCAAATGGGGCTATACTTAAGGCGGATGTCAGAGGGACAACTGATGTCACAGATATGATAGATGACATAGACATTGAAGTTATAGCGGTTGTGGGACCTAGCTAAGACACCACAAGTGGTAAAGTGGATGATGGTAGCAATGAGATACGGGAATGTCGTATCCGACTAACCCGAGGAATCTTGAGTAGAAGAATGAGAAAGGTAGTACTGGAGGGCAACGAGATTCTGGTCAAGAAGTCTTGTGAACTCCTCATCACCAGTATTAATGGTGATAGGCTGAGTTAGATCCATGGGTGATAAGATAGAAGGGGGTGACAGGATAGGTGGAAGTGGTGAAGGCTAGCATGAAGCACAAGAGTGTTGGCTTGACTATGAGTCAACACCATGTGAGTTAGTGTATACTAGATGAACTGTACTCTGTAAGTGACACAAAGAACAACAAGGATGGAAAATAATTGATTATGAGAGGTGAACTAATAGGTGCTTTGATTAAAAATCAAACAGAAGGACCAACACCAGCCGGACTCAACCGATTCAGTTCTTGGGTGATCGATGATGGTCATAGTGATTGATTTTGGTTATTGTGGGAAAGTAATAGTTTGAGCAAGTGAGATAGAAACTGAGGAAATTCAACTATGGAAGCTATATTTAGTCAATAATATTAGGATGCAAAGGATATGGTGATGTCCAAAGATTTTAAATAGAGAAGAAGATGAGATGAGTGCTCTTTGGGTAAACTAATTAAAAGCATAGGAAACCGACATCGGTCAGATAAACCGATGATGGTTAGATGTAAACCGATGATGGTCTGTTGACCGATGCGATTTACCGTGAAATCTATAAAATGAAGAAAATTTGTTTTTTGTGAATTAAATTTGAATGGGACACCAACCCAGAAGTCGAATATCGTAAAAAAATAAGTCTTGACACACTCAAAAATAGTCGGAATACACCAACTATGATGATGAGTGTGAAAGGAAGAAGGAAGTGAAGAAACATGACCTCACAACTCAAAATGCAAGTCAAGAACAAAGCTAAGAAAAAAATGTAATCCTATAAGTGAATTTAGTGTGTTTATCTTATGCTATTTAAAATTCTAACTCGTGAATTTAGAACAATTTTTTTAGTTGGGAAGTCTTCCTATGAAGAAGGAAATTCTAATGCCGAGGTTTCAGGTTATGTTTTGGCAGGAGCAGGCCTTTCTATGATGGGTGAATGGAAAAAGATAACCAGCTAGGTTCCCACTATCAATCCTCTAATCGTGTTATCGTGACATGACTTCTTCCATGTGGGATGTTGTTTAAGAATATTTGTATATTCCAATTTGTGTAGTTTGGAAAAGAGAGAAAATAGAATTTGCTTTCTACAATTTAGTTGTGTCAACCATTAGCTAGGCATGAATTCCATAGTATAGGTTGCCCCCAATTTTAATGTGATATATAATGTAACAAATCGAATACCATGCAAGTGTTTTAAACCTAAATCAAAATGTGATATTCGATGAAGAAAGTGATGAATAGGAAGAAGGATTCCCTTTCACTAATGCAATGCTAATGAAATAAATACGTATTCTTTTAAAACACCAAAAACATGATTGATTTTATACAATAGAAAGAAGGAGGATTCCGAGAAGAAAATTAATGTGGAAGCTTTTCAAAAGGGAAAAAACACACAAATTTCACCTAGGAATGAATAAAATGCAAAAGAACCCTGATGGGTCCCACCTGGGCATGCCAAAATGTTTCACCATTTTTTTATGGATTTGATGAAATAGATAAGGTGATGGGTCAAGGAGGAATACCTGTTGCAATGGTCAGTTGGAGGTCATGTGTGTGTTCGACTTCTTGATCTAATGTTGACTACAAGAGCTTCCTTTTGGCTAGGAGGAACTACCTGAAATACAAAACAAGACCACAAAAGAGAGTTAAACAATATATGTCAGTGGGCTGCCTAGCATGTGCTAGATCCAAGAAGTGTGGTACTTCCTTGGTGGCAGTCAACCCACTATTTAATACAACTTAATGTAAGAAATGTCATAAATAAATAATTTCCTACTGTAGTTGATATGATTTAGGTATCTCATCCAAATACAATAAGAAAATATAATATAACAAGCTAGGTTATGATCAGATTTGGAAGTAGGGTAGGTAGTCAAGGTGTTGGAACAAGTCAAGGTTCAGATTTTGGGTAGTTTGGGTTACTTGGATGTAGGTTATTAGGTTTTTGTTATTAGCAAGATTACCAAATACAAAGACCAACGTCAGTCAAGTATTACCTCGACAGGTTTATAGAGAACCGATGAAGGTCATGGATAACTAGCATCAGTATAGGTAGGATGATGGAAACTCAATGAAACTTGGTTTTGGGGGTTTTTCGAAATTAAACAGAGATGGTAAGGAGAATGGTTAGGTCTATGGAGGTGTTGGGAGTACTCAGAGATATTCAGGAATCAGGTATAGGTGATCAAATGATTGTGGGTGGTGGAATGGTTGGGTTCATAGGGAGGTAAGATTGGTGGGATAAAAATGTAAATAGAGGCTGATAAACAAAAGTGAAGAAAATTTGTAAACTGAATAAAGATGAAATGATGCAGGTTATAAGCACACTTACTTAATGGTGTTACAGGTTTGATGGCTGGATGTTGATGATGGTTGATCTGTGAAATAGTGCTCGGTGTTGCGGCAGTGCTTCTCGAAATGATACCGTGAATGTAAATACCTTTGGATTAGTCTTGGTTCTAGCTATGGATTTCGGAGGTGTGACAGTCTCTGGTTCTTTCTTGCATATAGATATCCTTTGTTCCAAAATTGAGAATGTGGTGAACCTCCCAACAAGGTTACTAAAATGAATATTTAGTAACCAACGATGGTTTAGGATGATGGCGTCAATTTCAGGTTGATCGACATCGGTTAAGGCAAGATATCCTAGGTTTCTTAAAATAGCAAATAATGGCTATCTTTTTCCATCTTTGTACATTGGTTTCAGGTCTAAAATGGTTATTTAGTACTTAGATAAGTGGAATGCTGTTAGAGGAAGAATAGGCATGTGATTTTAGGGTGAGACTAAGTCTTAGTTAATTAGAGTAAGAAGAGGTTGAGTCCTAGTTAGTTAGGAAACATGATAATAATAGGTCCATTTTGATGTGTCTAGGTGAGGTGGAAATTAGCTTAATTAAGGTAATTAAACAATGAAAATTGTGAGAGTGGGCATTAATTTAATTATAGGTAATTAAATTAATATATATGTGGGGTGAAGGGGAAGTGTTACCTAAATTTAGTGTCTACACTGCATGCAAGCACACTTATTACAACAACACAAGGTAATAGAATAACAAAGCATAAGAACGATTGAAAAGAAATGCATGAAATGGAAATATAATCTAAGTGGCAATATTTCCTTAGTACAAACACCAAGAAGCTTTGTTTATAATAGGGATTCAGCCTACTCCCATTGAAGTAACCAGGCAAGAGGGTGTCATCCAATGCCTACAACCGACATGCACCTAATTCAAGTATCTTGGTTACTACATGTAGACAAAAAAACGCACTTTAGGTAGTGATATAAGCTTGATTACATACTACTATTCATATGATTCTTAAGTAAGAAAGTTACTAATTAACCCATGTATTTGGCCACCTTTCTTTGCTTTATGTTGTTACTTTCAATCTTACACCCTTACTTTCTTAGTCTACCTTTTCATTCTTTGACATTTGTCATCCTAGACACTAGCACCCTGACTAGGATGCTAGCGCCAGAACCCTCATCCGGTCTAAGTGCCTCTATCCTCTTTGTACTTTACTCACACTTTTTGGGTCCTTTCTAGCCGTTTGAGCATTTTATATTTTTGGTAGTTAACCTTTTCAGGTTAATTATGAAATTCAAGCAAGGGAATCATATAAATATAAAGTTATGTGATCATAATAAGGGACCAATCATTAATCATCTACTATAGCTACCTAAGGTTGCATCCATCTAAGTCCATCAAAAGGGAAAAAGTTTGGTTTATCTCGCATCACACTTCATAGGAGGTGAGTCTATTGTTTCCACACCCACATTATTTAAATTCTACATCTAGCTACTTTATCACTACTTCAAGTGCAAGACACACAAAAGCAAGATAGGGCACATTTCCACATGCACACAGACACACACACATAACTACATTGGGTCTAAGATGTAGTGCAATGCTCGATTATAAGTCCATCATTTTGGCAGCTAATGATAATTTTATCACTTTATTTGCATCTTTATTTTTAAGGATTTGATACTTTAGTGTTTTGTATGTGATTCATTCATTCCATATTTACAACGACCTTTGTTATCTCACAATGACATATACACAACAAAAGGTGAATAATTTAAAACCTCTTGTGATACCTAAGAGGATGTTTCAGGGCATCTATGCAGACTAGGGAACCCATGGGTTCCCTTATCCCTCTCGTGTATCCCTATTCCATTCAAATCTTTTGAATCTACAATATTGCATGCTTCGTGTGACATTCCTCCATCCTTGTTTATCCGGTCTCCAATGTTAGATAGTCCAACAAACTCTATGAATCAACTAAGGCTCTTCTCACCCTCCTTGCAAATTAATGTTTCATATTTTTACTACTTAGTGGCTTGGTTACTATTTTAGTATTCATTTATTTACTGCAAACTTGCATTAGATTAGGCTACTATTTTACATTTTAGCATAATCACTACAAAAGGTCCCAACCAATGCACCTTCATCTTTCCTGGGTGGCACGAAAACTTGGAATCATAGATAAGGACCATCTTTCCAACTTCAAATGTCTTATTCTTAATGTTTCTATCATGACATAACTTTGTCTCACCTTCCTTATCTTCTAGCTCCAATGCACAATTACATGCCGCTCATCTAATTGCATTAGTTTATCAAAGTGCTCTTCTACATATTTTTCATCAGCAAGTCCTCTAACACACATGATACGTAGGAATGGTAACATAAATTCAACTGGTAGTATTTCTTTTGCGCCAAACACCAACTCAAAAGGTGTGGCCTTATTCAACCTTGTATAAGTGGTTCTATAATCTCAAATTACATATGATACTTTAGCATCCCAATATTTTCTTCCTACATCATAGATTTTTGTCAATGTATGTCCCAAAATCTTATTGAAAGCTTCTATAGTGTCATTATATTGAGGGTGATAAGGAGTAGTTTTATGGTGTGCTACAATAAACTCTGTTAGTAAAACTCTTATAGTCTCATTCAAGAAATGAGTTCATTTATCAATTGTCAAGCTTAAAGGAAACCATACCTACTAATAATGTTTTCCCATAAAAATCTTGTTGTTTTGGCTGTTGTACAATCCTTTGTAAGTTTTTCTTCCACCCACCTTATTAGATAGTCTCTATAATTAATAATGTAGTGCATGCTAATCCTGTGTGTGGGTGGTGAAATAGGACCTAAAAAGTCAATATCCCACTTCTCAAAAGGTTCCACACTAGTAATCGGTCGAAGTGGCATCTCATCTTTATGTCTAGGTTTTCCAAGGAGATGAAAATGATCACATGCTTTTACATATTTCTTGGTATCCTTGTACGAGGTCTCCCACCAAATTCTAGCCATAATGATCTTGTGCACCATAGCATCACCTGCATAATGCCCTCCTACTATTCCACCATGAGCCTCCTCCATAATAGCGTCATGCTAGTGTTACAAAACACAAAAAAGAAAGACTTCACCATGTCCCAACTTGTATAAATCTCCATAAATCAACTAATATGGAGTCACACATATAGCAAGTTTTTTCTTCTCCAATATATTCATTCCTTAAAGATCCTGTCCGGTTGTGCAAGAATACTACAATATCCTCCAATTTTGTGGTCGTGTGATCCAATCTAAAAAAATTTGCATCTGGAATATTATATTTAATGCTCTACACTTCCTCGCAAAAAATGAATCCTTAATAAATGAACAGGCCTTGAATTTATCTTTCCTAGTTTCAAAACAACAGTAAAGTCAAATTATTGAAGAAGAAGTATCCATCTATAAATGCACCCTTACAAAATAAGTTTTTTGACTAAGTACTTGAGCGCTATATGATATGTACATAAAATAAATGGGGTCACCAAAAATTAATGTCTGAACTTGTGTAATGCGTAGATCATAGACAAAGATTCATGCTTAGTAGTTGTGTAGTTCTTCTCCATATGTTTCAACTTCCTTCTTGCAAGGAAAATGGGATGATCCATAAATCCTTCTCCTAGTTATGCTAATACTATGAAAATTTCCATGCCAGAGGCATCAACATGAACATGAAAGGGTTTTTTCGCACAAAGGAAAATCCAAAATAGGTGTAGTAGTTAAACTTTCCTTCATTGTTTCAAACACCTTTTGTTGCGCATAACCCCAATAAAATTTCCCATCAGCCTTGGATAATTATTCCGGGGCACCGCAATATTTGCATATCCTTTGATAAACTTCCTATAGTACTTTGTGTTTCCTAAGAATCCACACACCTCACTTTGACTGGTAAGATCTTCCAAGCCCAACATCACAACTATCTTGGCTATGTCTACTAGCAATACTTCTTTTCAAATGATGTGCCCATGCAAGGTTCCAAAGGGTGTAGCAAATATGAACTTCTTAATGTTGAGAGAGATGCTCAACATTATTCCAGGGCACCGCAATATTTGCATATCCTTTGCTAAACTTCTGTAGTACTTTGTGTTTCCTAAGAATTCACACACCTGACTTTTATTTGTAGGATCTTCTAAGCCCAACATCACAACTATCTTGGTTGTGTCTACTAACAATCCTTCTTTGCAAATGATGTGCCCATGCAAGGTTCTCGAATGGTGTAGCAAATATGAACTTCTTAATGTTGAGAGAGATGCTCATCTGTCTACATCTCTCAAACATAAGCCTTAGATTATCACAATGATCCTTGACTAAGCCATACACCATCTAGTCATCCAAATATACTTGTAGGATTTTTTAAGGAAATCCTGAAAGGCCTGCACCATAATGCACGAGAACATTGCTGGAATTTTTTATTACAAAGGGCATGAATATGTATGCAAATCTTCCCCACTCATTAGTGATTTTTTTTTTTCTCTTGATCCTCTTTCAAGATGTGCACTTAGTGATAGCCTGAAAAACCATTTGTAAAGGAATATATCTCGCACCCAACAACTCCTTTAAGGATTTCTTCTGTGAAAGGGGTGGGAAAAGGATCTATGACACATGAAGTGTTCAAATATCTATAGTCCAAAAAAATCCTTATCCTCCCATCCTTCTTAATGATGATAACCATGGGACTAACCCACTTGGATACCTTAATAGGCTCAATTATTCCAGACTTGAGAATTTTATCAATTTCTTCCTTCACCTTCACGCACGTGATTAGGATTCATCCTATAAGGCCTCTTCTTAATCAAACATGAGCCTTCTTTTGGCTTGATCTTATCTCTCTTAAAAAGGGTGAAATCCCTTTAACTCATGATATCTCTGTTGGAATAAGCCTTGGAATTCACATAAGAGATCAATAATATTTTCTTGTTCTTTCTCTACCCAGTAATCCCTAATGTTTACCTCCTTGGGATCATCATCTATACCAATGTTAACCTTATTTTTTTAGGAGCATGGTATGCACATTCCTTTTATCTACATAATCCATTACCTCACACACACCTTCAGTGTGGATAACATCCAAATTTTCAACTTCCTTGTCATCAATCATATATACCAATTTACCCTTTTCTTTTTATTTCTAGGTGTGACCCATCTATACCTCCTTTGTCTCCTCAAGATCAAGGTGCACCTCGAGATCAGGTTTTCCAAAAATCTCTAGCAAGAGCTCATTTTCCTTCTTCTTATCCCCCAATGTGATTGAATTCATTATCTGCAAAGCTTCATGGACTAGAGGCTTAGTAGAAAAGTAATCAAAAGTTTGAATCATACCTACAAGTCATCTCTTGCCAATTTTTGTTTCTCTTTTTAACTCAGCATGGACATACCAAACACACGTGCATATACACAATGTGGAATAAAAACTATGTACCCATAGTGATGGTGGTAATTCCTCATGAACTTATGCCCATGATCTCTCACACTCATGGATGTGATGTGAAGTTGAATCCTTACCATGAAATTCATAAATGTGAGTAGGTACATTGCTCTTAGTGAACCTAGTGGAAAAGGATATTTTCACTTCTTGCCACTTCAAGAGGTTATCTCTATGTGTTTCCCACCGTGACACCTTTTTCCCATGAAAATTATACACTATTTTGTTTCTTCTTATTTCCTTAATTTGGCCACCTTTGAGTTTCCATAGCACATAGGAATGTATTTTGTTTCCCTTCACCTGTATGTCTTGGTACCTAAGTTGATTTTATGCACCTCGCCATGTGTGGCCTGATCATCCTTGTGACTCACCCCTTAACATCACGCTTGACCATTTGATATGTGTCATGTACCTAATTAGCATAAGAAAAAATTATAGTAATAACTTACATACTACATGTCCTCCCACTTTGAATAACTCCTTTCAATGGTTTTGATTCTTTGGATCATGCACTATTTAAGCATAGTTTTGATTAAGCTATTATTCACTCAAAGGCTCAACATTTGGCTCCACCTAATTCTTAAAAATAGGTATAATCACATGCTCATATTTGTTCTCAAAACTGATGTATCTCTTGTTAAATCATATATTTTCATTGTTTACATAGCACGAGGGTCACTCAAGTAACACTGGAAAAATTTTTGCTTTAGCAAACTGCAACACTTCAAAGTCTTTAGTAAACTTGGCTCCCTGAATGATAATGTTTGCATCCTTTAGTACTAAATTAGGCATCACCTTAGTTTTGTTTTCCATATACAACACATTCAAATATGGTTGTAATGTAGGTCTTCCCATTTGATTCCATGCTTCCAAGGTAAGTATATTTTCCTCAAAGCACCTATATCTATCAAGATATTAATTACTAGCAAAATATCAATAATTATGCCAAGTGTGATCTCCTTTTCAAATTCATGGTCCTGAGGTGGTATATTTTCATGAAGTATCTTCCTCTCATGCTCAACCCCAACATGTGGTACCGTTTCTTGAATCCATTTCCCTAATAAAGGAATGATATTCTCCTAGTGCAACATCTTACACACCTCCTTTAGATCATTTATGTCGTCATTCGTGGGAGCTCAAAATTATTGTTATGCTCTCTTACATGCACCTACTCTTTTAAGCATTATATTTCACCCTACAAGTCTCTAATGACTCCCATAGTATCTTGATAGAATTCCTTCTAATGTTCCATGTCTATATATGTAGCATGTATTGCTCCCTTGTTATAAGTGGCTTGGCCTTTAGAGGCTAGCATACACATGTTGCCTCGAGAGCGTTGTAACCAACATGGCTTGTAATTATGGATTAGTCATCTTCTTTGGAATCTATTGATCAACATTCATGCATTGCGCTGACAATGATTATTCCAGTTCCATTGTATTTCTTCTTGATTTTACTCATGTGCTCATATAGTTCCAGGAAATCATCTAACTTGTGTGGCTTCCCACACCACGAGAAAGCTACATTCTAAGGGAAGTCTCACTCGTAATGATCAGGTGACCCAAAAGTGTAACAATTTCCTCTACCACCACCATGACGTCGTTCATGATATCTTCCCTAGAAGCCTCCATTCCTATTATCGTCATATTTGTTCCCTTCATTATGTTGTCCTTCCTGCTCCTTCGATCCACTCGTCACACCTGGTCCGACCCTCTCATATCTCAATGGCTTCATGGATGTGATCAATCAATATTCATTTATTAGTGTCATGAGTGTGGGACTTGCAAATCTTACAGTACATGGACACCTTCTTCTAGAGTGCACGCTACAAAAGAGGGAAATCAATGTCATCATTGTTCAAATGACAGATTCACAATCTAGTAATAATGCACATATTGACTTGCATGGAAAATTATCTTTAGTATGTCCCTCCACTTCTTAATATGTGCACCATATTCCACTTTGTGTGTCTCATGTGCTAAGTTGGTAGAGAGCTTCTCTAATTGTTTCACCATATCTATAATTTGTGCCTCTAAGAATGGGCTTACTCTAGTATCAAAGCACTTTACAACAGCCTCAAGCACACAAAGAGGCTTCTAAAGCCTTGTGTGGGTCAATATATGTCTTATGAGAGAGTTCTCTTTGGAATAGATTGAGTAACTCTCTAATGAACCATATTACATGTTGACTAGGATGAATATCATAAGACAAATTAGAAAATAGGGTCTTAAAACGTGTGTCATACTCCCTCACAATTTTGGATAAATCTTGCTTGATATTCTTGAGTGTTGATGATCTTCGATCAAACTCGGAATGTGAAACTCTTTCAAAACCTATAATGTATAACATTGTAATCCACCACATTCTGATGTGGGCCATACTTCATATACCAACTATGTGTGTTACCTTGTAGCACAAAGTAGGAAATAGACTATCCTTCATATACGAGGTTGTAATCCCCTTAGCACACCTTAGTATTTCACACTTATTCACATATTCTATTGCATCTTCAATGCCTCTATACTCCATTAAATGGAGAGACATCTCATAGTAAACTTGAGGTGTCAGTTGCGTTGGTTGCTAATGTTGTGGTTGATTTGGATGTGGTTGTGGTCCTTGTCAACTAGGTTTAGAGCCAAAACCTCCTTGAATATTTTCTCCTTCTCCGCTTGATACTCCCAAGCTCCCTACTATGGGATACGAACTAGTTGACATGCTTATTTGTGTCCTAGTGGCAAAGTATTAGACTAGACACCAATGGTGTGCTTGGTATCAACTACTATTGTAGTACTTCAAATGGTCTCGCATGCCAAAATTTTGTCTTGATGATGTGCCTAAAAATAATCCTTCAATCATAATTCCAAACAATGGTGTTGATTTGTGTTGCGATGGGTGCATTATTTACCTTATCTCTTGAATTTAACACAGAGTGATATCTACTCATCTCCTCTTGTTTATCTGTACTATCTTGCTTCTCAATGACTACCTATGTATTTGGAACACCAAGTGCAAGGGATAGGTGGCTAGGTGGGTTTAGATGCACGCATGCGGTCCTCATTATATCTTCTAATATGATCTCATATGAATCCAAAGGGGTTCTCTACTTCAATTTCCTAAATTTTTGGTATCCCGATGATGTGGTTCCTCATCTTCCATGAGATCTTTAAAACCTTTGTGATCCATCATCATCCTAAATTCTAGTTCCTCCTCAATATACCTTTTTTTTTCCATTTCCCTTTATCATGTTTCATAAAAATTGATTCATTTTTCATCTCTCTACATTACTACCTCTAAGTTCTCCATGTTTCTCCACACCTACTCCTACCCTTGCACACGGTGGGGATTTAGCTAGCCATGGGTAGGCTTTCTAAATCTAGTTTAATAATCAAAATATTGATCGATAATGGTATACCCTTCAATTAATATCCTTTGGGCTCTCACAAAAATCTAAAATCAAATTACTCTAGACACAAATAAGTAGAAACAACGTACTCTAATGTATAACTTTGCAATACTCTACACTACCAACAATATACAGGTATAGTCCACTCCACATCTACATTAACAAGATTCAGTAATATTTCTATGTCCAAATCCTAGGTCTATATCCCCAACACTTTCCTAATGCATATGGTGTCAACCACTCATACAATTCTATAGGAAAGAAGCTAAAGAACATTTCATATATCTCATGATAAAGGTTATCTTCTACCTAATAACATGCATTGAAATCAAGTCCAATGCTATGCAAACCGATCCCGACCATCCTCTACCCAACTTTCAATGCTCTCTAGAGTGCATCGATATGCCATGTGAGAGAAACATCCTATCAAACAACTTGGAAAGAGGTCCCGACAATGGAACCAAAATGTAGTCTTCTATTTCCCTAAATTTTCTACGTGTTAACACCTCATCCGAAATAGTTGTTTTCTTACCCGAGGCACATGCGTTACCATGTCCCTCCATTATATTTTATTTTCAAGATGTTATCATATATATATATGATGATATATAACAAATTACTCATTCAATCATGCTAACCATTTCATACATGCAATTGGAAACACACATGCTAAGGAAACATAATAGATCATTTAATAACTAAGATCAATTGTAAGATCACATATCCATATTCTTACACATCAATGAATAGAATCCGACCACATTTATCCATTAATTCATAGCTACATATACATAGCAAGAAGTTAATACATAACATCCAATACATGTTTCCATAGGGTCATGCACATCCCCATAACATCCAGGATAACACTATCATATTGTGGGTATCTCCATTACAATAAAGTATAACGAGTATATATAGGATTGGGTACTTTCCTTCACTTCCCATGCATTTCCTAATAATAGGCGTGCTCAAAATATCCATGTGTTAATAGTTGCATTCTTTTACAATGGAGCTAACAATAGATTATCCTATAAATAAAACTTGTTCTAACCCTAATAATATCCTTTATGCATATGTTCAAACCGCTTGTCCATTCTCCAAAAATAGCCAATGCCTAATTTCTAAGGTACCCTTTGTGTGATGTGTAATCTAACTCTCTTTTTATCCGTTTATCAAAAATGGCTAAGTCCTCACCTATTTTCCCTCCTATTTATTCTTGTGTGTGCTACCTTTTCTCTTATGTGTGCACACGCGTGTTTTCATTGCTCCAACACTTAGTCATTTTCCTGTCCAAAAGTTTCTCATCAAGAACTTATAGCAGCCAACCTCTTGTAAATGTGCCACATATTTTTGAGGTAGTCTCCATCACTAAAATTTAAGAAATGACTATTTTAGATTGGAATGAATCTGAAGATGACAATGAAGCCATAAATTATTTTTAAAGAACTCCCTGCTATTTATTTTTATCAATCCATAATTGGGGATGATTTTTATAATAATGTGGAAGATAATGAGGTTTTTTAATGCCAAGTATGATTAGTTAGAGGAAACAAATGAAGAAAATTTTATTAAAATCCCTAAATAATATGTCACCTTTGGTTAGATAGAGTTGAAATCAGATCTATAAAATGAAGGAGAGGATGTGTTATACGAGTGGCAAGTTGTTAGTGAAGAATACAACATGAAATTATCATAACAACCATATATTTTCAATCATTCATTTAACATGGAGGACCACCATGAGAAAAATAAGATGAGACGTGATTTTTACATTCCCTTGAATAAAAAAGGTGTCAAAACATCGTTGAGATATTATTTCTCACTATTGAAGGTGAATATATTAATTGATATTTATGCTCACTCATAAGTGCTATTTAGAGGTATTTTTGGGGCTGAGAATTAATGTGTTTCGGGAAAAAAGGAAAGAAGGCGATCCAAATATGAAACTAGAAGTGTTTGTTGATAAGAAATTAGAGGAATAAAATTTGTGAGGGCTCAATAACATTCCACATAAAGATGATATCATTGATATCTTCATGGAAACCATTGAGGAGAATTCAAAAAGGCTCATTCAAATCTGATTAGTGAAGGAACATTGGTGTTGTATGATATTTAATATATAGATGAAGAAGAATGATGAATTGAACTCATAAAACTATAGACACAAAATCATGCACTTTAAGCATTATTTAGCCTGATCTTATACTACTATTTAGAAGGTTCTCAAGTGAATACAGTACTAATTAATCCACATTTTGGTCATATTTTTTTATATTTTATTTCATAATTCTTGCATATTTTTCTATACTTATCCACTTGTTTTGAAACTACCCTATCATTCTAGCCCGAAATCAGGGCACCCAGGCCTGTATTGGGGCACCCCGGGGCACCCTCATCCCAACTTGGGTGCCTCAGTCTATGTTTTTCTTTCCTACTTATTTTTGGGACCCTTTTATCCATTTTTCATATTTATCCTATTACTCATAATCCATTTTGGTGTTAATTACGAAATTAAGCTTGAGAACCCTATAAATATAAAGTTATAAGACCTGTAATAAGGGTCTCGGTGTCATATAGTACTATCACTCCATCTAGAGTTACATCCATTGCATCACTTACATCCACATATTTTCATGCATCAAGGCTAGGAGATATGTATCACACAAAGTGTATAGGGGGAGGGATTCTATTCTATTTCATGCACACATGCTATTTACATTTTCTATAGTTACTATTGCTCGCTTCTTCAAAAAGTGCAAGGAACAAGAGAATGTAGAGCACGACATGCACACACTCACTAGAACTACATCCGAGTCCAAAATGTAGTGTAACACTAAGTGAAAAGACCACTTTTTTGGAAGCTAAGGTAAGTCTAACTCATTCATTTTTATTTTTATTTTCCCTAGGGTTTGATACTTCCTCTTATATTATAGGTCATTATTCAACTCATCCGCGAATCCGGTCATTGACAGCACGGGAAGAGTTTCATATCAACTTTTCACCATACTAAACTCAAATCCAGAGCATTAACAGAGATATCACGATGCCCAATCTATAGACCAGAGTGCCCTAGGGCACCCCAAAACCTTCCGAGGTGGCCCGGCCGATTCGAGATCTTCCAGATCTAGTCTTCGCAAGACTTTTGAGTGGTTGTCTACACTTCCAAATTTTTTTCCAGACCTACGAGAACCTATGACTGTATCTTTGAATCAACTAAGTCATCTTCCCCTCTTTGCTTTAATACTTATGGTTTCATTTTACTTAGAATAATTATTTGCTATCATTTCATATTATTTTAGTTTCCTTTATACAATGTTTTAGTCCTCCTATTTAGATTAACATTAATACCCTATACTCATTAGTCTAGGAGTTTCTATATTTTTGTTAATCATTTTGGTAGAGTTTCCATTTTAGTTAATCATTATAATATGACTAGGATTTTCTATATTTTTGTCAATCATTTTGGTGAACCCGAAGTCTCTTTCTAGCACCTTCTAGGGTCTTGCATTTATAGCCTGTTTCTTTTAGCACAATGTCCTCTCCCTATCAAGTTATGGCCCAATATTCTTATCTTACATATACGCCTACACAAGTCACTAGTATTGCCACTACTACTTCGAATTTATGCATGTGCATACATAACACCCCCTCACTTTCTTACACCTCTGTATGATCCATTCATCAATGTATTCACTACTCACCGCACTCACCTTACTCCACTAGTTACTCCACTCAATTCTCTACCACTACCCGTCGCATTTTCCACTCCATTAGCTACTTCCAAAGGCTACGATATTATCGATCAACTCAAGAATACACTAGCTTAGATATTGCTATATGACTTCTTGCACAACGTGCAGATTTCTCGAACCACACTTGAGGCTAGCCTCCACGTTGTTCACGTTGAACATGAAATCTCTACCAAAGCATTTTTCCATCTCATTCAGTCTCTCTATAGTTTTCCCCATTCTATCTCCTTTACAAATGAGGATATATCTCCCTTTTCTAAAAATAACCCTTTTTTACACATTGCTCATTATCGTTGTCATTAGTACTACTTATATTAAGCATGTTCTCATTGATAATGGGTCTATAGTTAACCTTTGTGCCCATTCTCTCTTACAACAATTAGGTATCAATGATAATCTCATCTCCCGCAACTCCACCCTCATCCATGGTTATGATTCTTCCACTCACACATGTCTAGGCACTATTTCCCTACATATTCATTGGACCTAAAACCATTCTCACTGAATTCTACATCCTCGATGCTTCTTTCCAATTCAATATCCTATTAGGTAGACCTTGGATTCATGTCATGTAAGCCATGCCATCCATTGTGCATCAATGTGTCAAATTCCTTCATGATGGCTATGAACACACTATTTCCATTGATATGAAACCATTCAAATATTTTCACATTGATCCAGTCACCTATATGCATGTTCCACCACCGTAGTGCATTCCATATGCTAACCTCGATAAATACGATGTTGGTCAATCTAGTGCACCCACCTCCACTACTACTCCTGACCTTACTTCTACCGCTATATCCACTCACACTTTGGCCATCATTTCATCCATTGTATTTGTCCCTGGTAGTGCTCCACCTCCACCATCCTCTACTTCTGCTACTCCTCCCACTCCCGCACCACATACTAATGTCCTCGATAGTGCTGCCCAAACTTAAGACACCAAAACTAATGTTTTCACCGAGTCTTACGATAATGTCGATGTTATAGAACTCCGATGAGTCATTGCAACAACTTGACTTTACTCATGTCAATGTCAAAAATTGTTATTTTTAATAAAAAATTGTAGGCGATGGCCCGGGAGAATCTTGGTTCAAAAACCCTCCATCCACTAATGTTATGGTTCTATATAAGGTATCTATCAACATTTTTGATGTAATTTCATCTAATTCTCCATTAAACATATTTTTGTGACTCTCCTTTACATGCACGTTGTACATCAATAGGACATTCTAGGAACACATCCCTCTCGATCTCACTAGTTCTGATACTATATGTATACGTGATTTCTTTCCTAGGTTTGGTATAATGCTTTATGAAATTTTACCAACCCTTCATTCACCTCACCCCAATCATGGCTACTTCTATGTCACCATGACTTATGGCTTATGGGTTTTTTGTTTGACAATATTTGTTACACGCACCCCTTGTCATTCACCATTTACACTAGGACAATCTTGGCTCGATTATATTGGAGGTATGTTTTACCCGTTTCATTCTTCACTTTGGTTCCCTATGCCCTTTAGCACTATATCCATTTATAATGATTCTTCCCATGCATATGTTCCTAACATTTTGTGTTGGCACACTCATGGCTTCCCACTCATCACTTTTACAGATGAAGAATACACGATGAATGCATATACCCTGCATCAAAGTGCATATCTATAAAATCCTCCTCATTCTATAGCTTACCAAGTTTCTAACACGGATCTATCCAGTTTTATCATGACAATGATGATCTGATTGATGGTGTTTCCTAGTTACCTTTATCACACGATCGCTGGGGGGGACATATTATGTGGCACACTTATGTCCCCCCCTCTTCTTCCACATAGTTGTCTAGTCTCCCCTTTTATCCTTCTCCTTTATTTTTTATCAGCATAGAAAATCCTATATTATAGCACCCCATTACTTGACGACACACTCTTATTCTTCGGTTTTCACTTTATTTTTGAGAGATTACCATTACACTCGAACCCCACACACTACACTATAGGTTCTACACATTTATTTTCTATTATATACATTGCACATCTTACATCATCCATTCTACACTTAGTCTACATCTTGCATTATACTACATCTCTCTCATGCACATATTCTTCATTGATACATCATCTATCTTATACATACTACACTAGTCATCATATGATATGCGTCTAGTTTTGAATTTTTTTCATACATTCGCATTTATGCTAGGTTAAACTATATATGGGTCTACCTTTATATTCTATCACTACACATTATATTTACCCTTAACACCACATCTTCCATAAACTATACACCCGACATTTCCTACATGGAATAGTTCACATCATGCATTTATCCATCATATATATACTACACTAGCTTCCATTGCATATGGGTCTAGTTTTCCTTATCATCATTTACATATTCCATTTCTATATACACTTTATATTTCATTACACACCTTCCATATCCTCTACATACTACACATCCTATATTACATTTCCCACACCACGCGTTTACATCCCATGTTCATCACTTGGTTGTTTATACTACGTTGTCTTCTATGCACTGCACTTAGTACCCTATGACGCACTTTAGTTCCTCGGTCCGTACTCGATACATCAAGGGTTTACCAATCAAATCGGCATTACATTCACCATACGACATATTTCTCATGTGACATTTCCAACATTAGTGAAACCATAGGTTAAATTTTCATCTCTCTTAGCATCTTGTAGTGGTATACACTTTAGGCTAAATCACCACCCTCATTATCATCTTGTAGTTCCATACGCCTTAGGGTACATCACCACTCACTTCAATGTTTTGATATATGCTAGGATATAAGGTCCACACACATATTTCCATATGTCTCATTCCCATACACTCATTCCATAGTGATATACACTTAGGGATAAATCAGCACTCTTCCATTCCAATAAGTTGTGATATACACTTCGGCTATATGGTTCATGCACATCTCTTCACATGTCACATTTTATCACCATTACATACACATACTTGTCATAATGTGCTAGATACAACCAACACTACTCGATCATTTCTTGATGACGTACTCTCGTTTATGGTTCATTCTTGACTATTGAGGGGGAAAACAAAATGAACCTCATTGTATACACATTCCATCCACTCGGGGGGCACATTGTTCCTATCATTCCATCTTTCATTCCATTCCATCCATCCACAACATATTGCATTGTCTTGGGGGTATTTACTCTTGCTTACTAGTGTATTGCATGTTCACTTTTTACACACGTTAGATGGCTTTCTTATATGTCAATTATCATACACACATGTGCATTCATGCCTTTGTGTGGTGTGATCACAGATACAAGACTCTACACGTGGCATGGATTCTCACCTTTTACCCTTCTTATACTTTGGTCATTGGGGGCATCCACATTCATTTTATCCAGTACTATTGTTTTATTTTGTGCTTAGCATCTTTTACTACTTTTTCATACAAGATTTGACATATTATTTATCACTCTAACATGCTAACGGGTGTTCCATATGTAGCACTTGTTTTGAATGATTACATGTTTCCATGACTACATGTTTGACTCTACTTGTCTGCTTTGTTTTTCATTATATGTGGGATTTTCCCTTTGCTTGTGTGCATACTTGTCTGTTGTTTGCAGCCATGATGACCATGAGTTTATTGCGACATTGTGAGTGATGTCCCATGTTTGAAACCCACTTTGTGTGGTCTTCTTGTTTTCTTGCGTGTTTACACTAATTTTTTTTGGTAGTTACTACATTATCTATGTATTTTACACTTGTCTTATTACATGCATGTGTTTTCATACTAACAATCGTTTTGGATATCCATACCCTTGTATACATGCCCTAGTATCTTCCAAGCATTTCCCTTTCCCCCTGTAGGGAAGAGTTCTACAGCCTGTAGTGTGGTTGGTCCCCTTTTAAGACCACATTCTCCTTTCGATGATGTCGCATGCGCCCCAAAGAGGGGGAGTATCATTGCTGGTTTTCTACTAACACAGTGTATTTCCCTTTGGTTCACACATAGTGAGTGAGTTCAGACTAGTCTACGAACTCCATACACAATGGCCTCTATAGGACATGGTGTCCTTCAAAAATTTTGGGGAGTGGTTACATGCTTGGGGGTTACAGTGGGTGTGCCTCTCTACACTACTTCATCCAAAGTGGTTTCGGATTGCCTAAAAACCAAGACACTATAAATATCTCTTCAGAAATTTCAGCGAAGCGGTTAAATATTGGAGGATATAGAGAATTTCCTACCTATACCTCTTCGGTGAGGGTGGCATGAGATCACCCAAAAAACTCGTGCCACTACATGATATCCTTCTACACCCTTTTATCGACATGGATTAGGTGCACATGTTCCATTTAAACTTTTATTTCAGAATATTTTACATTTACGTACTTTACACATTTCTATATTCATGCATATTTTACACAAATGCATATTTTACATAGTATTTTTACACACATACATATTTGACTACTTGATCATTTTCTCCTTGTAGGTCCAGCCATATAAGAAACAAGCAGTCAAATTAGGGGCAATAACAACAACAATAATAAATAATGACAATGACAATACACTGCTACAAGTACTTGCCTTTACTAACCATGCAGGTACACTACACACAACAACAACAATACACACGTTCTACCCTAGGTTTACTCTCATCACTTTTATGCACATTTTTCATCTTTAGAATCCACACTCCTCCACATTTTTATTTTTTTCATTCCATGCTTGAGTATAGTCCATCGGAATTTATTATTCTACACTCTACATGGATATCAGGTATGCATCTCTTTCTACTTTATGTTACCAAGCTTTCCGCTCAACAACATAAAGTGGGGAAAAGTGTTATCCAAAATTTACCCCAAGGTGATTTCAATAACTTGCACAATTTCTTTAGACTCGGATAGATAGAAATGGTGAAAACAAGAAATCTAGATTTTAGGGGCATGCCTTTGATTTTCTATAACTCCCTTTTCAAGGAAAATCTAAGGAGTTAGCGAAAATTTTCTAATTTTTTTGAAAAAAACTTAAAAGGGACCTATTTTCTTGTATTGCGGGTCGATAGTTGCGCAGTGGAACAACTGTAGATGAAACTAGGGTTCCTTGTCCTCAACTTGGCTCCAAAATGATAAGGAAACAATGATTTGTAGATAAATCAAGTCTTGACGGCCCAGATGACTGAAGTTCCATTGGGCCATGAGTTCCCCGAAATCCTGATTTGTAAAGGAATTGAAGTAGATTCAATGCATCATGAACAAATCAAGTCCCGATAGCCAGGTGACACAAGTTCCATTAGACCATGAGTTCCCTGAAATCCCTATTTTCCCAATTTGTAAAGGAATTGAAGTGGATTCAATGTATTGCGGATAAATCGAGTCCCAACAGCCCAATCGACAAAAGTTTCATTGGGTCATTAGTTCCCCAAAATCCCAATTTTCTTGGTTTGCAAAGGAATTGAAGTGGATTCAATGTATCACAAATAAATCAAGTCCCGATGGCCCATGCGCACAAGTTCCATTGGGCCATGGGTTCCTTGAAAACCTGATTTACCCGATTTGAAAAGGAATTGAAATGAATTCAATGTATTGTCAAAAGGTAGAAGTTTGCTTTGCCTAGGTGGTCCAAGTACTATGGGGACATGAGTTCCCCGCGGAGGTGAAATTGTCACACATCAAGGAGACAAAGTGCATCACGGATGAAGTAGATTTTAGAGGCCCAAGCGGCCCTTGTACCCCAGTGCCATGAGTTCTCTACAAAACCCGTAATACCCGCATATCAAAGTGAAGGGGGGTAAAAGGCCAGTATTGCAGATTATGAGAGCCTACATGGAACACCCCAACCCTGAACTTCAAATGGGCATAACTTTTGACCCAGAGCTCTGATTTTGACAAAATTAGACTTTTCGAGTAAGTGGGTGAAATAAAAGAAACATCTCTAGCTCCAAAAAATTAAATTTTCATTCCTGTAAAATGCAAGAAATCCCTAGGAAACTCAAAATAGCTACTCACACTTAGAGGGTCATAACTTGAACAATTTTATATGGATTTTCACAAAACTAGTCTCAATGGAATTGTGGCTTTGAGCCCGATGCACCAAAATCAAGAAATGTAGAAATTTATGAAATTTTATGGTGATTTTATAGGAAAACTAGCCTAGTTGTGTTTGGTTGTTGAAAAGTGGTAGGAGAAGCATTTAATGAGCATGGGTAATCTTTCCTCATTGCTACAAGTTATGGGAACCTTGATATTGCTTCCGCAGTCCAAAACCACTAACCAAACTCATTTATCATAACTTCTAATTGATGGGAAAGGGAATTTCTATAATTTCATCCCCTCTCTCTTTCCTCTCAAAATTTTATAAATTGATGTGTTGGTTTCATTTTAGAGAGGATAGTTTGAGTAGAAAAACTCTATCATTTTGGTTTTGTGAAGCAAATGTGCTGCAGGAATTTGTAGTGGACTCCTTACATGGTGATCTAGGATTTTATTTTGTAATAACTTGAACTATGCATATCAATGAAGTAATAGATGCAAGTTTTTGGATGTATCTTCCCTTGCTATGTTTGTTTGCATTCTTCTTGCCTCTTCAATCTCATTGCAAATATATTGTGTCTATTTTATGCTCTTATAGGGATTCATTGTTATTGTGTTTGCATGGAAAGGTGTTGTGAGTGTTGTTATTAGACTATGGAGAATTGTTATCACCCTCTCTAATCTGCATTTTGCTTCCATTTTCACATATTGGGATTATTCTCACACCCTTCTTTTAGTGCATCACCTCTATAGTGTATTTTTCCTTCATTTGCATGTTATTTCTCTCTCCTTGGTATCTTGGAACTTGTAGGATATAGAAAGATATTAGCTTCATCTCAAAGAGAGTTATTTTTCACTAGGATAGGTAAGAACAACTAACTTTCTCTCGGAGGTCTATCTCGGTGTAGCAAGACTCATAACTTGGAGATAGTACACATGTTACCCAGTCACACCATGAGCTCAAGCACACACACTTGTGAAAATCGAGAGGGTGTTGTAATTCAAAGTGAGAACAAAATATAGACACAAAATCATGTACTTTAGGCATTATCTATCCTAGTCTTATACTAATATTTAGAAGGTTCTCAAGTGAATAAAGTACTAATTAATCCCACCTTTTGGCCATCTTTTTCTTATATTTTATTTCATCATTCTTACATATTTTTCTATACTTATCCACTTGTTTTGCAACTTCCCCATCATTCTATCCCAAAATCAAGGTGCCCATGCCTATACAGGGGGCACCTTGGTCCCACCTTGGGTGCCCCGATCTATGTTTCTCTTTCTCGCTTCTTTTTGGGGCCTTTCTATCCATTTTTCATCTTTATCCTTTTCCCAATCGGCCATGTCGGGATTAATTATGAAATTAAGCTTGAGAACCCTATAAATATAAATTTATAAGACCATAATGAGGGTCCTAGCATCACATACTACTATCACTCCATCTAGAGTTACATCCATTTCATCACTTACATCCACATAATGCCATGTATCAAGGCTAGGAGATCTGCATCACACACACTACATAGGGGAGGGATTTTATTCTATTCCATGCACATACGTTATTTATATTTTCTATAGTTACTATTACTCGCTACTTCTCAAAGTGTGACTAGCACAAGAACACGTAGGGAACAATATGTACACACTGACCAAAACTACATCCAAGTCAAAAATGTAGAGCAATACTCAGTGATAATACCACTAGTTTGGTAGCATATGTCATTCCAACCCATTCATTTTAAATTTTTATTTTGATATTTCCTCTTGTATTGCAGGTCATTATTCAACTCATATGGTTAATCTAGTGTGACAGACAGGAAGAGTTTCAGATCAACTTGTGACCATACCAAACTTAGATCTCGAATCATTTACTCGAGATTAGGGCACTAATATACAGACCAAAATGCCTCGAGGCACCATAGTACCTTCCAGTGCCCCATTCATTTTAGATCTTCCATATCTAGTCTTCACAAGACTTCTGAGTGGTCGTCTACACTTCCAGATTATATTTCCTAACCCGTGACAACTGCAATGCAGTCTCTTTGAATTAGTTAAGTCATCTTCCCCTCTTTACTTGCGTACTTAGGGTTTCATTTTATTTGGAAAAATTATTTGCTATCATTTCATATTATTTTAGTTTCATTTATACAACATTTTAATCCTCCTATTTAGATTAACATTAATACCCTATAGTCATTAGTCTAATATTTTTATATATTTTTGTTAATCATTTGGGTAGAATTTCCATTTTTTGTTAATCATTATACTATGACTAGGAGTTTTCTATATTTTTTTAACAAAATCCTCCATTTGAACCCAATTAAATCTTTATCTTTGTTAAAACTTCAACTAAACCTTAAATAGAGAAAGGAATGTCCTTAAATATCAATGATGATCAGATAAAGTTGTGTAAAGATGAAGAGGAGATTAAAATTTCCAAAGCAACATGTAGAATGAAGAAGGATGAAATCTCCTCAAGTATTGATTTAATTTGAGAGCTTCATGGCATCTATTTGGGATGAGAATAAGGATCAGTTTCATCCTTCACGTGTAAAACCATCGAGAGGAGGACATCATGGATCTATCAAATTTTAAAGAGAAGGAAGATATGTCTCGATGGCTATGAAAATGGAGATGAACACAAAATAAATGATTAAATAAAAGGAAGATGTCAATTGGATTTAAAATTTGGATTTTTAATACAATATATATCTAGATCAAAGTTTTCACTAGTCATGTTCTCTTTAGAGCATAATGGATATTTTCAATGTGTCAAAATTGAGCTTAGGAACCTTCTCAAAAAAATATAGAGAAACAAGAGAATGTATTTATTCTATTTCAAGTCGATATTATGGATCAAAAATAGGTGCATACTATGTTCTCATTTCCACCACCTTCTCTTGTAAAATTGATCTCATATTTGAATTTCATTAAGAAGGGAAGTTAAAATTCCCATCCACTCTCTATCCTTGTTAAGTTAGTTTTGAACATCATTATTTTAGGATAATCTTAGGTGTTATTTTATCAAAATAATTGTGATCACACTCTACATGTTTTCATTTAAAACATGTATTATTTTTTATTTTTGTACATAGTTTCTGTTGAGCCACTCTTGAGCCTATGTATAAATCATCGTCCTCTAGTCTTCAAGATAATTGAGAACCAAAATATTTTATTTTAAATCAGAAATCCAAAGCTTCCGGGAGATAACTCAAAGGTGTTTTTAGATATTTTCACAATCTATCTTCATTTTTCAAGCAAGAACTAGAGTTATAGTTTTTCAAAGTAGTTGCGAAAGAAGAGGGTGTTATCTTGAGGCCTTTCCATGGTTAACATCTTATTTTTTTGACCAAGGTTTTAGTATTAAACAATATAGGTGAAAAGGTGGCAATTGTAAAGGGGTTTCATCTTCAAAGGATAAGTTTCAATGTTTTATGTTGGATTCCATGCCCAAAGGATATACAAGGCTACTAATCAGTCCACCTAGAAGGTAGATGACCCCGTGACTCACCGAAATGTTTCCAAACTAAGCACCCTACTTCATTTTGGGAAATTGGTTTTTATTCTAATGACTTAAAGGATTTTTCAGGAGTTAAAATAAGGGTTTTGGGTACCTTGATAGTTTTAAAATATTCAATCGTTCTTGCACAGGGTATCTCTAAGTTCATATAGGCTTGATAAAAAAATTATTTAGTCATTTTTACCTTATTTTTCCTTTCGAATGATCAAAGATTTATGTTTTCTTTTTTTCTTTGAGATTAGACATTCAGATTCTATTTGTGGGAAAAGGGAATTCTTTGATCAATTATCAACTAGGACTTATCCACTTTCATAAATGTCAGCACCCTTGTTTATGAGTGACAAGTGGCCTTAATTGGTCTTCTCACATCTCATGAGCCTTTAAACCTTTCATTAGGCTTACCAACATTATACATAGCACTAATGTACACTAGTTAACATCAATTAATGAATTTAGGAAAATCAGGGATCTTAAACTTCACAAACTTATCTTATCCTTGTTCATGACAAATGTTACATGTTGCAACATGGAATTTATTGGCTTACCTAATTCCTCCAAGATTTTTGAAATTTAATTGTTGCATGTAGTAATTAGAAGCCTCGATGAAGCATGAAAAGTGGAAACATTGAATCATCACACTTGTTTGAGTCCTTAGGTTATAACTCTACATCATTCAAGCCATCAATGTAAGGCATATGGAAGAGAAGAAACATGCCACTAATTGACATGCACGGAATTTACATACTTTCCCGATGGTTAAGGTCTACCACCCAAGCCTGAATGAGACCAATGATCATCATATGACATAACGAGGATATGTGAAATCAATTAATGTATTCACCTCTTAAGGAGCTTTAAAATGCATGCCACTAATGAATGAAAAATGGTAGAGCTTGGCTTGATTGTGCCCTATAAAGGATTCCTTTTTGCACTTTCTATCCACATTCCCCCATCCCACTAATTAGGGACATGTAAGGTAGAGCAGACATGGTTAATATCTATGAGTCCAAATATTCATTAAAAAATATCTTTGTGAGCTTACATTTTCCAATTTATTCTAGTGAAGTTTAATCTCGGGGACGTCATGGTGGCACAATAATAGCTCTAGTTTTTTCCTCGCATATTTTGGCTTAGAAATCCTTTTCCCTAAATATGGTACACTCGAGCTTTATTTTAAAGTAAATGGTTGATTTACCAAATAGATATTCATGATAGAGTTTTTGGGTGGTTTTGACTTTTTCTCATTCTAATGGTGCCAAAATTTGTTATAGGTTCCATTTAAGGAATCTTTTCTTAATCTATAATATTATTTGATCTACCTATCGCTTGTGATCCCACCTAAACATTAAAATTATATAAAATTATTTGTTAATCATGAAGATGAGACATTATAATGGCCATGACATGTGATCATGACCATTTTAAACAAATGAAATTTATAAAAACATTTTACAACCTCCCGATCTCATGGGATCACATTGATCAATTTCTAAAGTAAAGGTTTTAATTGGAATTCAAGGCATATTTCATAGCTGTAAACCTCAATGATCCTTGAAATATATTGCAAAATAGGTTTTGGGAGGATTTCTCCATCTAGAGAATCTTCATACTTCCATAAACCTTATAGAGTAGATAAGGATGGAAGGAGATATTATTTTACACATTCTAATCCCCTTCTCTCTTGTTTTCTTGCTTTTTCTCTCTCTATTTTGGGCTATAAGTAACTTTCTAATTGTAATTGTAAAATATCCTCTCCTCAATGAAAGGTCGCTCTACCCAATTGGGTGGCCAAAAATTTTGAGTTCCTCCAACCTTTAGGTCAAGCTCGTAGATGATTGATCACCTTGATTTATGGTAGCAAAATACTATACATATTATATCATGTAATGAAAATTTATTTGTGGCTCATACCTTCCCTCTATTTTTATGTTAATCTGTCTCTTACTTCTCTATTATCCCCATGATTTATTGTGTGTAGAATTTTTAAGCTCCTAATTCATAATGCCTCAAGGTTTTGAGTGAGAATTTTATTCGGATGTATGTTTTCATAATGGCTCGTATCTTCCCTCTAAATCTATATCTTTTCTTCTTCCTTTTTGAATTCTTTAGAGAGTGATAAAATTATTTTTGGTGTCATAAATTCTCTTTTTCTATGTTTTTCCCTCATCCCATTTCCCTAAAATTCAATGGATTTGTTTATTTCTAGTTAGTGCATGGAATTAGAGTAATTAGAGTAGGAATTTGTCCTTTCTCAAGAGGTTTTTCCCAGTTCCAAGCTCCCACAACTTGGGGTAAAACCCATATTGTTATTGATATGATCAAATTTCTTCGACCTTTTTATCTTTTACGAGTGCAAAATTTCATTAACAATAGACTGAATGTATTTCTCTCTACAAAAACTATATTTATCAAGCTTGTTTTTGAAAAAGCATATTATTTTATTGAATTGAATTTCATCTTGTCCACGTTTGAAGTGTTATATTTTGGGAATTATTTATCTTTATAGTTCAAACCCTTTTTGTATATGCATGTACTTACTTGACTAGTAATGACATCCAGTCTTACATGTTCCATCTAAAAAGGTTTCCCCTATATTTTGTGTTACATGTTCTCATTGTTAAAGTATTTTGGTACCCTATTTCTAATTAACTTAGGAATGATATTTTGCATGGAATTTAGCTCCAAAATTTTAAATGTAATTGATCAATTACCACTTTTCTATAGAATTATTTCTTAATATTTGTTAATGAGAAGCATCTTTCAAGGAAACTCTACATTGTTTTGATATCTTCTAAATACCTTATATTAAAATATATTGTGGGACAAAACTCAATTATTTAAACAATCTCTTTTTCCTTACCCAACTAGATCAAACTATACCATTGGAAATGAATTAAAATCATGGCAATTATTTTAAATTTTGAGCATTCCCTTTTCTTTTGACTACTCACCTTCACATGTATGGAAATAGGTGTTTGTAGTGGAAAATAAATTTCATATTTGATCTTAGAGCCTATTTCTCTTACAAAAAATGTAATGTATGCACTAAAATCCTAGCTACCACCCATGTTTTATATTCCTCATATTTGGAACCTTCCAAATTTGAATATGATAAGTTCTCTAAAATTTTTCAGAACATTTTATGATCGAATGTTAAACATACTTAAGGAATTAATATAGTGCTTTACAATATTTTTTGGTCTTCTATTTGATAAAGGTGGCATGGGCATAATCAAAATCCATCACCATATCATTTCTCTGTATGTTAAGTGGCTTGTGTGTGCATTGAAGGTTAATAAGCTTGGAATATCAAGTTAAATAATTATATTTTAGTCAGTTCCCAATAATGGAAATCCTACTAAAAATGTCAACTTTCATACACTTTTGATCACCATTGTGCCTATAAAAAATTGAGGGTTTCAATGTTGCCAAAATCATCTATACATCCTTTGATTCGGTAAAGCCACACCTTAATTGGGTTAGATATGGTTATATAAATGAGTTCTCTTTCATCAATCACAATATCTATTGGTACCATATTGTGACTTCTTCTACCATACCTTTGGCATATTTTCTTGGCATTATGGTACTTAGAATATTCTTAAAAGGAATTTATTCTATTTGGTACTGGTCACCTCTAGAGATTGGATATATTCATCAGAGATGAAAATAAAATTTCATATTTAATCATTCCCCACCTTATTTCAATCAAATTAAGGAGCTATTACTATATTTTATGCTTTATAAACTTCGGCTCCAACCACCTATGTCTGGTGGAAGGATTAGCTCTGGAAATGCACCATTTCCTGTAAGCACTACTCTCCTATGTTCCTTTATCAAAAGATGAGTATTTTTAAATTCCTATCCTCTTACCTATATTTATCAACTCAATAGGATTAATTCGACCAAGATGGAACCAATAATTTTCCATTTTCTTTAGTTACTTACCTATCATGTCTTTCTCCTAGGAGAAACGCTCAATCACATCATCTTATCCTTATAATGTCTTGTTTATACTCATTTTTATCTTTCAAACACCTTTTTTAGTTTTTCCTTAGGATAAATCATCCTAGTGATGGATTCACAACATTTTCTTCCCCTTCCACAAAAATGATTTTACTATGTATGATTTTATTAGAGATTTTAAAAATCTATCCTAATAAACTTGCTTTTTATGGAATTTATTTCAAGCACTTATTTAATTTCAATTGTGGAATTATATAAATACACCTATTTTTATGAAGGACATAGTTTTTCTAGAATTAACTATTAATGAAAATATGTTTATTATATCATTGATGTTTATGTAAATCCAAACCCAAGAGGATAAAATCACTCGATAATTTCAACACTTCCAAGAGCTTCTTCACCACTAGGGGTGTGTTCATTACACTATGGTTCATGTGCCACTAAACCAACCTAGTCAAATTTCCTCACCACCTCCACCTAGATATGATTTTCCCCCTTATTAGCAAGGGGTTAGGATTCTACCTCCACCACCATATGGAAAATTATATGTGGTCCCATCTTAGTGATCTTCCCCATGTGGGGAAATGTTCATATGGTGCCTTTTCCACTTAGTTTGTGGTTATTGTCACCTTACATCATGTCAAAAACACTCAAACTATTAAAGTGGATAGGTGGGTGGCTCTCAATCCCCCTTCTAATAATATTCCTTCTTGGGGCCCTCCCAAGGATGATATAGATACAGAGCCTCTTCCCATTCTTTGGAACAACTCTTGGTTAAATTTACCTTCGTCATGTTGCTAAAATTTTGGTTTAGCTAGCCATGTTTTGTAAGCATTGTTTTTGTCATTATTTTTAAGAGGTCTCTTACTTTTCAAATGTGCTAGCCTACCGGTCATTTTTGTTATAACTTATTGTAAACCAATTATTGTTCTCAAGTAATTTATGATATAACGATGAAATAAAATTTAAAATTAACCTTATATGTTCAACTAAAATGTATTTCTATAAATTCTAATGTATTTTGTAAAAAGGAATAATATTTATAATAAGAAATTTTAACATGGGTAAAAATGTTCATATTTTTATACAAAAACAAGTCATGGTCACGAGGCATCTTTTAATTAATTCGAAATTTTAACAAGTAAATGACATAACTTTATAAATCTTTATCAATATTGATGGGAACACATAGATTCGTAGAATCATTTTTTTGATAAGGTTGTGTTACGTTATATTTTTCTCGTAATTACCTTGATTTAATCAAATTTATATGTACCAATCAATACTATTTGGTTTTTCTATCTACAAGATGACATTCCTAAAATCTTAATTATATCGGGTTAAGACTAAATTTGTAATCGTGGAAATTTAAAGGAAAATGAGGGTTTCTTATCGATTATCTAGATAGAAATAGAACTTTTATATAATTTCTCAAAATTTTGACCCGCACCCTAAATTACAAAGTAAAAATATTAGTAGATTTTGGTAAATTCATGACACTTTTGCATCACTTTTTTTGTTTTCTTGATTTCTAATGCTAATTTTCATTAGAATTTTCTTCAATGTAAATTTACATACAGGTGGGTTTTCTTATGCGAATACTCTCAAAAAATAGACACAACCCTCTTAAATGGTGTTAGTACTTAAAAATTGGCATTTTCAAACATTTGACACAAACAACATCATTATTTATTGTTAGCAAAGTGACGTTGACAATTCACCCAATGCATATACATTATTGATCTCCATAAAATGCAATTACTAAAGTAAATGTGGTAGAAAATATGACATATAAAAGAGACAAATTTGTGATGCAAGATGAAAATGTTTCATCCCATATAACGTTCAATAAATTTAATGTTTCTATTTCAATTTTCAATTTATAAAGGTTAATATGCTACACCAGCTCTAAGTTGAGATCCATCTCAAACATGTTTTGTAAATTCCACATGCTTAATCCCATCTCATAATATTTAAACCACCTATTTTCCATTTGAAAAACTTACTTTGGAGGTGCCAAAATAGATCATAATGTATTCCATTACTTCTCACAAAATCCCTCTTCTTTTTAGAACACCAAAATTGATGTGGTTGTATGCTCAAAACTTAAACTCATTAAAAATATATTCATTTTTATAAATATAAGTGATATATTACAAATAAACATATTTAAAAATAGGAATTTGGAGAGAAATTTTACCTCTATTCATATATCTCACATGAATTTGATGTGGGCACTATAACCACTAAATCTAATGAGAAAGTAATTTTATGTAGCATATATGGAAAATAAAAGCCTTTAACAAATCCAAAAAAATTATGATATAGATATATTAAATTTTCAATGCGGTACTTTATTTGGATCTAATTGAGCCCCAATTTACATTATATTATCATATTTAGTGTATGTGTAATATAATTATACATTCTTTTCCTCATATTTTGCATTTGAAACTAGATATAATTTAACTAATATTTTGGGATGACATGTTTTGAAAAGTCTCACATCTAAATCAAGTATAAAGCTCATCTTTCCACAATTTTTGAAACTTAAACCCTATTATTAACCATTAAAAATAAATTATATTAAAAGAATGTATTATTTCAAGGTCTCTCTATTCAAAATATCTTTATTTTTATTTGGCATACTTTAAAATATATGTTAAAATACTAAATTGTATTTAATGCTATATTTTTTACAAAACACACTTATGAAAAGGAAAATAAAAAAGTAAAATGAAAGGAAATGGGAAATGATGAAATTAAAAGGAGTGTATGCTTTCATTTTCATAAGAAAATAATGAAACCAAGAGCAAAGTAATTTTAGTTAAAAGAACATCTTAGGGATGGTCAAACTTCCACATATGCCAAATAAGTATTTGTTTTTAAAATATCATTAAAAAGTAACCAATCACACAAACTATGGTAATCTGAAGATTACAAAAATCAATATGAATATGGGCCATAAAATTGAAGCAAAATTCTAGAATCACTATCCTCATTTTTTTGATGTGATATGTTGCATCGTAGTAGAATAAAAACTTCATTGAATTTATATTGTAACTTTATTCTCAAATTATTCTTTTTTAGAATAATTATCTCCATATTCCATAATATTTTAGTTCAAAACTAAATTTATACACAACTATGACCATTCTTGCAAACAATTTACACCATCCAAAATCATATCAAATTCATGAGAAGTAGAAGTTAAACTTGGTGAATGAATTTTCCCTATACCAATGGTTCCAAGGTCTATTAACTTAAATTAGTATTCATGGGGCTATTAAAAATGTCAATGCAAGAATCTCATCAATTAAAATTACACAACAAGATGTGGGAAATCGAATAATACTTTAATTGGGGTTAAAAATATATGGTTTAATGTGATACTTTAATTAGGGTCAATCAAACAAACCCCATTATATATATATATATATATATATATATTGGTGGCTTTGGGATCAATTTATATTATTTATGTATCACATTGAACCAATCACTCAATTGGTTAAATGTGAAGATTAACCATTAACCAATATAAGTATTGTATTGAACTATAATTATACATTCTTTTCTTCATAATCCTCTATTCAAACACAACATAATTTAACCAAAATTTTGATTGTACAGTAAATTAAATGCCTCACCTATGAAATTTTGAAAAAATAAATACTAGTATTAACAATTATAAATACTAGATATATACACATATACATATACATGTGTGTGTGTGTGTGTGTGTGTGTGTGTGTGTGTGTGTGTGTGTGTGTGTGTGTGTGTGTGTGTGTGTGTGTGTGTGTGTGTGTGTGTACCTATATACATGGACACATACATATACATATATGAGTACATATGTATGCGTATATGCATATATGTGTGTAGGTGTATATATAGATATATACAAACACATACACACACATATATACATAGATACATGTGTAGGTATTTGTGTTTGTGTTTGTGTTTGTGTGTAAATTTACATGTGTGTGTGTGTGTGTGTGTGTGTGTGTGTGTGTGTGTGTGTGTGTGTGTGTGTGTGTGTGTGTGTGTGTGTGTGTGTGTGTGTGTGTGTGTATGTATATATGTATGTATGTATGTATGTATACTAAACTTCAAATTTCTTGTAAGCACAGTGATTTGTAATTGAAGATAGTTATTTTAATAGCACACACTTATGGAAAGGAAAATGGAAATAAAAAAAATGATTAAAAGTATCAATATGAATGATGGGATATAATCTTGAGAAATATCAATTTTTACAAACACTAGTTTCTAGCCTACACCTCTTCTATTATTATTTATGCCTTGTGTTTCATAATATGAACCATCTTCCCTAAGAACTAATTTTTCACATTGGGCATGTGCATTCAGATGGGGATCAAAAAGCAGCCAAAAATACACTTTTTGTCATTTTTCCATAAAATTATTGCATTATGGCTCGGGCACATTACAATGCGATTGAGAAAAATCAAGGTAGCTTTCTAACGCAAGTGCTTTATAAGGTGCTCATGTTCATTTTTGCAAAGAGTTATATGTGAATTTGTGAGGTATGTATTTACATAAAATAATGTTTAAGTATAAGATTTCTAATTTAAATTTAATTTAGTAAATATAAGAAATTAGGATCACTCTACACCTTATGGAACTAGTCACACAGCTCCATAAGTCATGGTTTAGAAGATATTTTCTCATATTCTAATATGGTCAGTACATAGGTATTTTTAGGATTTCGGCATTCAACCTAAAACTTTTAGGTTTTAAATTCTATAATCGATATCTATTTTGGGAAAGAATATAGTCATTTTTTAGGTTTTGGGTCTTCTTGATTGGTTATTGATATTTGTAGGAGTTTTAGATGTGTCAAAACTATATATTATAAACCTCACAACTCCTAAAGGTAGCAAAAATTTCTCAAATATATGGACTCATGTAATTCCTTTTAACACATAACAATTCAAAACACATATATAAGTTTTTATCGATTCAAATAATGAAGGGAATGGTAAACATGAGGTATTTGAAGGATATTAAACATCATGAGGACAATAGGTAAAAACAAGAAAATCATGAGGTGCAGTAAAGGATTTAAAACATCAAGAGCTTCATCAAGATTCAAATCATCAAGGGAATGATCATTAGGAGCATGATAATAGAAGCTCACCATGAGTGATTGTGGAAATCATCTTAGGCTCACAAAAAATGCATATTTTATGAGATTATTTCTAAACACTTAATCAATGCTGGAAATGAACTCACATCTTGCAAATCAAGGAGATGGAATTTGCAATGTTTAAGTGCAGTTTGGAGGTCAAGAACATGGAATTCATTCTCAAACATTCCTCAAAGTTTCACTCAGGGATAAATCCTTCTATCATGAGGAGTAAACCTATATCCATGAGGATAAATTGAGAAATAGGGTGTCCAGACATCATAAGCATGCTTACACTCAGGTGACATCTTGGTCAGGGAGGTGAATTGTTAGATTAAAAAGAAATCATCATGTTCAAAGGTGAAATTGTTGGCCATTGTGTGTTTTTTTAATTAATTTCAAGTCCATTTTTGTAAAATGGTGTCATGAGGTCATGTGAGTCTCCATGAGGTGTTTTTTTAATACAAATATGAAGTTTTATTGATAGTGTCATGTTTGGTGGTGGTTTAGGAGGTCTGGTGCATGGTTTAGTGAGATGAGTCACAATATAAGTCATCTCAAGTTGGTCGGATTGTTTCATAAGGTCAAGAATGGTTGGTATGATGTGTCATGGGTTTCTATTGGTATGTATGGGTATGTATGATGTCGGTAAGGTCAATTCATGAGTTTTCAATGTTGAGTCAGGTCATTTAAGGCCTATTCCTAGCCCTAGAACATGTAGAATGAGGTAGAGGTGTAAGTTTTGGGGATTCTTAGTTACAAAAAAACATTGTAGAATTATGTTATAAATGTACATTGAAGATGTGATGAGTTTGAGCTATTTCTCGGTGTTTTGGAGGTGTTTCAAGTTCTGTGGGAAGAAAACGGGTAAAATACATGCATGTTGGCATAGGTAAGTCATTTTGGATGGAGAGTTTCATGAATATTTGTGCTATATGGTGAGTATGTAAAGTTATATAACATTTTCATGATTCTTCATGAAAATCTTTGGGTCATTTGACATGGAAGTTGCAAGATATGCAAGTTGTGTGAAAATTGGGTAAGTAATAGTGTGCTTTTAAGACAAATGTGGACCTTCTAATGCTCGTTGTGAATTGGATGATTTACATGGAGACATAATATATTTGGAATATTTTATTAGGTCATATATAAAGGTTTCACAAACATAATAAGGTGGTATGATCGTCATGTTTTTATGAGCAAGACGTTAAGAAGGTAAAGTGGTTTAAAACCCTAGTTAGGAGTAGCTTGGAGAAAATTGAGTATACAGAGTGTGTTTATATTTTTTTCAAAGTGATGATTTAATTTTTATAATAATCCTCCAACTTTATATAAAGTTAAATTATAGCATGTTGTGATATATGGGCCCCACTTGAAATTTCATATTTCTGAAGAACTCTTATTTGTAAAAAGTTCTCTAATTAAGGTGAAGATTATATTGACATTATTTCAGCCCCTAAATTTCTCTACATGTATATGAAGGTTTCAAATCATGGTGGTGATTAAAAATATAAAAGTGTTCCCTATTTATGAAGACTAGTTTTTGGGGCACTTTGGAGTAGATTTTAGTAAAAGTTGTATATTAAGAGCTAAAGGAGGAGTTTGGACTCTATTGAAGTTGTTTTGTGATCATGGTTCAGATAGATTTCCATTGGTATATCAAAATTTATTATTAGATAAGGTATGAAAAATTTATGAGCTGTTCTTTGAGGGTCAAATTTGAAGGATTCTTGTTTTAGGAGGGTATAGCGGCTTCAAGAGGTAAGGTGATATTCGAGTGGTTAATTCTTGGTGAAGGTTTTGAGTTATTAGGAATCATTTATAAGTGTGTTTCATTCTTTGGTTGATCTTGGAATTAGTTTTTGTGGTGATGGAGCATGTTGAGCTAATAGTCAGTTCTTGAGTCCAAAAAGGCATAAAAATTAGTTTGTAGAGAATATCTTGGTTGAAGACCTTCAACTTAGAGATGGAAGGAGTTATAATATGTTATGAAAATTTTATTAAGATATATTTCTAATGATGTATGGTTTTTTTCTTGTTTATTTTATGTGATGGTTCTTTAAGGTCAATTTGTGAAGAAGAAGGTATGTTGGATTTCGGGGACGAGTTTCTTTAGGATGAAAGATTGAGTTGGTTGAGACATGAAATGGATTGGTTGATTATTTATATCACCTAAAGAGTGAGTATGGATGAGACATTTTCCTATTAAATGAATTTGTAGGTATTGAAATCGACAAAAAGGGTAAAAACTACTTAAGTTTATAAAACAGGTTTCTCAAAAATATGATTTAGTGAAGATTAAAGTTATTGTGGTGTGAACACATGGTTGTCTCATGACCTATAACTTGCATGGGTGTGATTAAAAGGTTCTGAGGATTCCATAGAGTGGTCACATGCCATATTTGAGGTTTAGAAGTAGTTGTTTGGTGAAGGATATGAGCCTGTGGACCCATTTTATGATTTATTTGATCAGTTCAAGTACATTTGTGACCATTTATGATGATTATGTTATATTACTAATTTATGGTGAATATGGGAGCTTTAATAAGAATAGTTTTGTGATTTGTGGTTTTAGCTCATCCTAATGATAGGTTTTTGAACCTTTTTGTGCAAGATGAGTGGTTTTGGGAATGTTTGGCCTATATGGTTCATATGTGAACATTGTAATGAGTTTATTGGGATGTTATTATGTTTTATTGGTCATTCTAAAGGATTAGGACCAAAATTCTTCATGTTGTTGAGATGAAATGCATATAAAGCAAGGGTTTAAGTTCAAATTTGAACTAGTTTGGTGTGAGGGAAACATGTGATCTTCATAAGAATGTGAAGGTTATTATAATGAATTATTTTAGATATGTGGATGTGTGTTACAAGTTGAAGACTAATTTATGGCATTTGTGTAAGATTTTAAGCCAAGACAAGGTGTGCAAGAAGAAGGCATATCGAGTTGAAGGAAATGAGGGTTTGATGAAAGAGTTGTGAGATGAATTAGATGTCTCCATCAGTTATGGAAGAAAAAAATCATATAGCATCATCATCATGTGGTTGAATTGGTGCTTAGTAATATTACAGGGTTTTAACCTCCTTGTGGAGTGGGTGCTTTACTAAATTAGGGGTTGGTGCTCCTTGTAGGGTTGGTTCTCTACTAAACTAGGGGTTAGTTTTCCTTTTGAAGTTGGTGCTTCACTAAATATCTTTGATTTAAGTAACATAATCATAATTTCAATGGGTTTTCTTCCCCTTGAGGTTTTCCGACTTATATTTGGTGTTCATGTCTACTCTTTTTCTCTTTCTCTTGTGAATGGTTGTTTTTATGTTTAAGTAATCACACATATGGTTCATGGTAAATGAAATAAGTTTTTGTAGGACTAATTCACCCCCTCAATATATTTTGATTCCAACAATCAGTATCATAGCAAGTCCTTGACTATTAAGTTTAATCACTTGAATGTGATCCTAGAAGCACAAGAAATGGGTAAGTCCTCATACGTTGAAGCAGCCTTAAGGAATAAATATGAGATATTTGAGTCAAAAATTCATAAATTTTAAGATGAGATCAGTAGCATAGAGAATGAACATGGAAAATCCATCAAAAGGCTAGAATCTCAAATTTAGGATGTGTCTAAATCCCTAAAGGATACGAAGTGGTTTGTTCCAAGTATGTATAGAGGTTGAAATCATTTGGATCTGACATAAAGGATTCTTCTAACATGTTAAGGATGTATGGGAAGTTTGAGAAGAGTTAGAAACTCTTGATGGGATATTGGAGAGCCAAAGAGTGGATAGTAACAAAACAAGTCTAGGGTTTAAAGGAGAACATGTGAAAAATGATGGTGAATTTGGTCCAAGATCTTAAGCAAGAAAGAAGGTGTCAAAGAAGACTGATAAAAGAAGATAGTCCCTTGTAAGAAAACCAAATGCTATTAGGTATGGTTCTTCTTTCAATGGATATTTTTATGCTTGTAATAGATTTTTTCATAGAGCTAGTGATTGCAAAAGGAAGTTCTACAAAAACTATTCATCTTAGAATAGTGAAAGATCCATCAAAATTCAATGTTTCTCATATTGTGGGTATGGTCATAGGGCAGCTGATTGTGGTTGGAATATTAGTGTGTATGAGCCTAGAAGATGGAATAATGTAGTGTGTTACAATTTTCATAAAGGTGGACATATTGTTAGATCTTTCCACCAAGTTAATTCTCTAAGGGTCAATAACTGGATTTAACCTCCAAATAGGTAGAATGGAAGAATGTTAAAAATAAAAAAGTTCTCTAAATGAGTCTAAGGTTGGTGTATCAGATTCTAAGGCCAAGAAGGGTGTCTCTATGTCTGATGTAAATGAAGAATATCTAAAATCTATTAAATACATCAAGAATAATGAAGATCAAAGTGTTGTAATAAAGAAGTCAAATTCATATTTCAGTCAAGGTGAAGTGTTTCCTAATGTTGAAAAGGATGAGAAGGAGAAATAAATAGTGAAGGGAGATTCAATCTATTTCAAGTTTCCAAAGAATGTTGATAAGGTTAAAAAAGAGGTAGTCAAGCTTAGAAAAACCAATAAGGGTTTGTTGGATCTTGTTGCAAATGAAAACATCCATATGTGCTTATCAAGATCCCATTCAGAATATGAAGACTTTGGAGATGAGATCATTGTACCTAAAAAGATAGATCTTCAAAAGGAATGAGAAATGAGGAAAGAGAGAGGATTGAGTCTTTTGGCGTATTTGACATATTGTTTTAGTGATCTAGTTAGCTTTGAGTGTCTTCTCTAAGATTCTAGGAGACATTCTTCATCTGAAGGAAGCATTGGTAAGTCTGAATATGCATCATCATTTGTTGTTTTTTTTAAGGATGCAAATAAGTTCACATTCAAGGTATGTCCTGTAGTCTAATGTTTTTGTTTAAAAACTAAAAGTGTGTGTTTACTATCAAGGAGTCTTCTCAAGGTTGTACAGTCATGTCTTCAAGTATTTTTGCCACTATTGTGGTTTTCTAGGTCTTGTATTGATCTTTTTAAGTATGGTTATGATTTGTATTGTGTTTCTCATATAGAATAAGTGTCTTAATCCAAGTATGAAGTCATGTTATGATCTCAAGTGAAGAAAATGTGTCATTACCTCAGCTAGTTAATAAAAGATCAAATTGTAAGTTAAGTGTTAGTAATTGTCGGGAGGTCTTTTAGTTTGTCGAATTGTTTTCTTATTTCTATAATGTCATCATCTGAGTATTAAGTGTTGTTAATGTACATTACCTCATCTTGTGTAAAGGTCATGTTGTTGTTTCAAAGGATGTCTGTTAAGCCATGATAATTGAGTGTAGAATCATTTCTTATTCGAGAATCAGTGATTATAGTTGATAGCAATTAATAAAAGGTATGATTCACCTCATCAATTTAGTTCTAATTCAAAATGAAGTTCCATAGGACTATCACAAGCTTCAATTACTATATCAAGAATTCTATGTGTGAATGATTATGTCTTAACATCAAAAGTTAGGTCTTGGTCCTGTGGTGACCAATTCATGACAAATGTTGCATAGTATGAGTGTATTCCTATATGTGTACATTCTATCATGTGATCCAAATGAAAGCTGTGTTTATCTGATTCAAGAGATGCAACTGTGAGTATAAGTTCTATTGAGTAATATCAATGGAATTCTATCTTAATACATGTTTGTGTAGCAGGTAATGGAATGTTAACGGTGTGAAATAACAAGCTACAGGTCAATAAAGGATTATTGAAGTAGGGGAGAAATTTTCCATAATGATTAGGAAGAAATGTATGAGGGGAGAAAAGTTCCATGATTATTAGGGAAGAAATGTATGAGGAAATCAAGATTGAATTACTACAAGGTAATATTTCTCTTATGCTACAATTCTGCTGAATTGTTTCTCGCATTCTTCTTTAATTTTGCTACATTTTTGTTATGATTCTAAAAATTTTAACATGGTACATAATTGGGATTCTAAGTTGATGTGTAATATTTCAATCCTATATATGAGTGTTGTAGGTTTTTGTATGAGGAGATATGATATGCTACATGTCTGATATGGCCTATCAAGGAAGGGGGTACTAATTTGGTTCCCGAACAAGTGTTTTAGGAGTTAAAATATATGAAGGTGGACTTATGGAGATTACAGTAGTATGGATAGTTTCTTTCTTGAATTAGAAAGTGCATGATATCTATTGGGCCCCTAAAATATTAGCTAAGTACAAAAAGGCATGTGGGTGTGCAAAGAATAGTTAAAGAAGGGCGCGCAAGGTGAAAGCATGTAGGACGAGGGGTTCTAGGAGGGTTTAATAGAACAAGTGGCATGCACACAAGGCAGAACAAAGGTTTTAGGACTTAGCCATATTTGACGCATCAGGCAGAACATGAGAAAAGTGTGACCCGACTGCGCATGCAAAGTGGATAAGGTGCCAACCTAGCAACTTGAGGCCCACAAAAGGAATATACCTCACAATAGAAGATTCCATAAGACCATCATTGCAAGGAGTGGAGAGCTCGGGCCTGAAGGAGCATGCCCCCATGGAGGACCAAATTTGACACTTGGTGATGGATCTAAAGCCACAAAAAGGAAATTTGGTGATTCAAGAAGCCTATATATACAAGCACCCACCGAGGAGAAGAGATATATAGATAGATATAGATTAGTAGAGAGTGAAGATTTGTAGATATACTACAAGGAAATTTGTAGGTTTGGGTAGATATCTATAGGAAAAGGATGTAATAAGGGGTTGGGATTGTAAATTTTCTCTTGAGAACTGAGGGGTATAAATCCAGCTATGATGTATGACTTGATCTGCACAACTGTGGTAGTCTGTAATGGATCCAATGGATGTAATGAGGTTACTAGAATTGATTGAATATGATTATTAATGATTGGTCAATATTTATAGATTACGATTCGATTCATGAATTTTTATGGAATAAATATAAATCCTTATGCATTTCCTTTCTATTTTGGTTCCTATCTATAATCTGTTAAGTACCATTTGGTCTGGGATGACTGCATTTGTCTAGAAGTCATTCTGAGTTCTATGATAAATGTATGTCTCATTTCCACTCACTCTTTTAAGTTCCTATCATAGATGATGTTTCCCACTTAACTCACATAAAAGAGAAACTCCGCACCCACGCTTGCCTCCTCAGTAAGTGCCCGGTGCCCACCGGGTGATAGGTTAGTGTGCATGGGATTCCCTTGTTCTTTGGTGGGTATAAAAATGACTACATCTTGGTTCCATTTCCGGGACTCTTTTTGAAGTTGTAGTGGGAAATGGCATACATCATGATCTGTGTAATGAGTGATGACAAAATGTCTAACTCTGGAAAGTGTTGAATCATGGTTCAAGAGCACGGAGGAAGAATTTTCTCAGAGATTCAACACTGGGCCTAAGTTTGATGCACACAGATGGGTAGAAGAGAACCTCTACCATGAGTTATATGAAACTTTCTTCTGTTTCTTCCTAGTAGAGCTGTATGAATGGATCTCAACATATGTGTCTAGATCAAGTTGGTATTATAGATCACACACGTGGACCCAAGAAGAGTACCAGAGGATGTAAGATGCAAATCTAACGTGGACTCGTGTTGTGGATCATTGGTGGAAAGGAGTACTGGCTAGCTACACTCTAGAATACACTATTTCTACATATTCTTGTCTAGAAGTCACTAAGTTTGAGTTTCTGTGGGATCCCAGAGGATCATTTCTATGTGTTATTCCTTTGGTGATGAAGATCTTGATCGTTACCTTGAGTTTAGAGGTATTTCGATGGCTAGCTAAACCTTCTTGAGTGTTGGGTGAGGAAGCTAGGGTGGAGGAAGATGGCAGACATTGTGACTAAGAAATAAAGGGAGGAGAGATGACTCAAGTTTAATGAAGTGTGTGAAAGGGAGATTTTTAGACAGCATGAGGTTGCAAGTGTGATGGATCTATGGAGGTAGACATTGCGGGAAGGAATTGAGGTTCACATAGAGGACGTAGAACTTGAGCAATCTATGCTACCCCATCTTGGAAAGCACAGGAGAGAGACTCCTTGCCTTCCGATGATATTTTTTCATGTGGAGAGAGAATAGTCTTTGGTGTGCATCTAAACCCACCTAGTGACCAAACCTTGGCACTTGGTTTTCTAGATCAAGGGAGAAGTATTATTAACCTAGTTGGTATCGGTGGAGGTGACCAATCTACACCCAGGAGATACAATTTATCGTTTGGGACTTCTATGGTTGCACACTCTATTCCAGTGTTTGGAGGAATTTTTAGACAAGGTACAAATACACAAGGTTTGGGCAATGCATCGGGGAGTGGCGTGGGGCATACATCTGGAAGTGGAACAATCTCATAGACCATTAGCGGACAATTTATTGGGACATTGGGGACACTAGGTATGACCACTTCAGGCCCATTTCTATCCACGAGAGGATCTAGAGGTGGAAATGGTGGATCTAGTAGCATAGGACCAGGTGGATCTAGTGGATCTGGTGGTGGAGGAAACACCAGAGGGAACCAAGGATTTGGATCAGGAGGACAGGGGCCTCAACCCCCTCCTTAGGTATTTTTTAAAATTTCTTTACACTTGCAGATTATAGAGGTATAGAAGATGTTGTAGAGCATGTGCATAAATGTGAGCTGCTATGGCATGCAAAGGGGATCACTACCCCAAAGTGGAAGGCAAGCCAGTTTGTAATGACATTGTAAGGGAACACGCATATATTGTACCGAAAATATGACCCTCATCAAACAATGGTAGATTATACTACATTAAAAATCCCTTTTGTCATAATTCGACATCCCCGAGTTTAGCGAGAAGAGAATTAGTACTCTAAAGGAAATCAACAGGAATGACAAAGAGCATGTGGGAGTATGATGCATGGTTCAAAACTCTCTGTTAAAATTTTCATATGACATTCACCCTTCACAAAGCATTCTCAATGGTTTTTTGGAGGGTCGATAACACCATTTATAAGAGAATTATCTCATAAGACTTTCACATACCCATGCAAGGCACTAGAATTTTCTCTGCGTGCAACTGAAGTTGTTGGAAGTGTTAATACTAGTGTTAGCTCATTTCTAGAAGCTCAAATCACTTTTATGGCTAAGCATCTGGAGAAGTTGTCTGCAAACTCAGCCCATGAGACTCGTAGTGGTATGTGGTGTACAAACTGTGAAGTGGAGGGGCATGCAAAGGATATCTACCCTCGAAATTTGGTACACATCGTAGCTGCAGATTGTGAAATTTTCCATGGGGACCATGATGCAAGTAGGTGCCCTCTACTACAACACATAATCCGTAAGAATGTGTCTTGATATTGTAAGATCTATACATCTACATCACATGACACCAAATATTGTAGGCTGATTGATCATATTCATGATGCTATTGATCTTGTTGTGTGCCAGACTAGTCTTGTAAGTAGTTCTAAGGGTGATGACCACCATTATGAGGAGCACGCAGATGGAGGATCGCATAGAAGGGGTTTTCACAAGGGATTTTGTGGTCATGGTAACTACGGAGGAATAATTGATTTCCCATGTGGAACCTATTTTAATTGTGGGTCTATAGAACACTACAAACGTGAGTGCCCAGAGCTATTGCAGTGCTCATGGTGTGGGAAGAAGCACAAGTATGAGGAGTTCCCTGAGTTTTTTGAGCACATGAGTCAGCAGAAATAGAAAGACAGGGGCGCTACAATGGTGAGCATAAATAAGGTGACACACAATGGATGCCATAGGTAATGCGTGAGTTAGGGTTGGAACCTATTCTGGTAACAACACAAGAAGAAGCAGCACGCGCTAAGGAAATACCAAAGTAGAGGACCCTAGTTTCAAGAGAAGAAGTGGTACATGGGAAGTACCTAGACCTTGCTCATCAGAAGGAGGTATATCAAGAAACCATGGATATCATTCAAAGTTTATAAGGAGAAATCTAATGTCTAAAAGAGCAGTCCAGGAAGGAGGAGCAAAGGAGGAATGTTGAGGCCCCAAAAGATGACCTGGATGAGGTCAAGGAAGTATGTAAAATGCTAAGGCAAGAGAATATTATTCCCTTGCTAGGAGCATGGTTATGGGAGAAGGTACCATATGCTGGAGTAGAGCATGAGAGGTAGGTCTTGCATGCAAACCTTCCCCCTCACAACCTTGACTATGATAAGGAGATCACCTTAAATGCAGTCGTTGATGGGTGGCTTCTTAGTAATATCCTCATTGACATAGGAGTGGAGGTCAATGTTCTCACCTTGGATGCATGGCATCAAATGGGAAGACCTGCATTACAACCATCTTTGAATGTGTTGTATATGGAGAACAAGATGAAGGAAATGCCCATCGAGTGTCTTAAAAGATGCGGCTATCACCATTCAAGGGGCCAAGTTTACTGGGGACTTTGAGGTCTTGGTGCTTGTCGAGGCAGATAACTTTCCAGTGTTTCTTGGGTGCCCTTGGTGCTACCAAAATAATGTTGACTTGTGGTTCAATAAGGGATACATCAACTTTGAAAATAAGGAGGAACGGGTCATTATACCCCTGGCTGATGGGAAATCAACACCCTATACTGAACCCTTGGGAGAAGAATTCCTTGATAGAATATATGTGTACTCAATCAAGGATCCTGAGATAATTCATCCCACAAAGGAGTTATCCATTTTGAGGATTCTCAGTCCATAAGTGTGTGATAATTGGGTGCATAGGACCTATGAGTTGATCGGATGACATATAAGAGGATTGATAACCAAGGTTACAAAAGCACATGCATTTCAAAGGTGCCTATGAGGAAGAAAACTACCAAGTTACTCGGGAGGGGATAATTTGGAATATTTCTTATGAGAAATGGAGGCCCATTGGAGAAATGAGAAGGAAAGGAGGAAAACATTTAACTACAACCTACTCAAATCGCTGCACTGCTTGGTGGGAAATACATTTGGAGAACCTCTTAGAATGGCGTGAGGTGAAAATTTCCTTCTCTATAAGGTTTTTAGGAGTAGCACGCCCATGGATATAAAAGACTACCATGGTAAAGAGACCACTTTCTTCCATATCCAAGCATGTGAGACAGCCTGGATGGGAAGCGTAAAAGAATTTCCAACTTCATTATGGGTTCACAAGTTGTAATCCACCCTGCAAGATTATGCACACGTGTGGTATATCCACTTGGAGATGCGTCGTCAAACTGGTAATTGGAAAGAATTGATAGCTGATCTCATTCAAGTGTTTGAGTATCAGAGTGCAAAGCCATCAGTGGATAAGGTGTTACAAGTTGTCAAGTGCCTTACAACAGGAGATAGTGCTATGGCGGAGGACAAAATACAAGAATTGCTAGGTGAACCTGGCCTAGAGGCATGCTTTGAGGAAGAAGAAACAAAAGAGATACAACTTGATCGCATGTGTATGGAAAAAGAAAAAGGGAAGATGGTGTATGTTATTGATGGGGAAGAGGCAGAAAGCTTAGATGTTAACCATTCTGTAGGGATGCGCAAAGTCATAGATAGTGTTGATGAACGGGAGCACGCCTACCATGAACCTTTAAAGATGAAAAAGGCTAACATCAGCTCAAAAATAGAACCCAAGGAGGCTGCCATTGGAGACTATTTGTCAGAGAAATAAGTCTCTAAATTCATTGATCTGTTTCATGAATTCCAATATTTTTTTCCCATGTGGGTACTATACGTACCCAAAATTGAAGGGTATTGCACCTTGAACAACGTAACACGTACCCCAATGATGATACAGGTCTCCTCGCAAGGTGTTCAGGATCTAGAAAAGCTCTCCAAGTATGCATTATCATCCCGCATGCCCCGCTTAGCCCCGCGTGCTTTTTTTTCTCTTTTCCCCTCTTTTCTTGGCCTTTTGCTCTTGATTCTGGCCACGAAACCACCGCCCCGCCTAGGAGGTAGTCTCATGACCGCCGCCCTAAATAGGGCGGTGTTCTGTAACCAAGCACACCCGCTTAGGGCGGCGGTCATTTACGCATTTACTAGAATGCTCTTTTAACACAACTCACATAAATTTCAATGTTTACCAGATTTTTTTCACTACCATAAGCTTGCATTAATGATTCTGGTTCCCTGGAATAGTGTTTTGCCATTGTTTATAGTTTAAGAGTTCAAATTGGTTTTTACCTTGGGTAAATGCAAATGCTATAAATAGATGGCTTGTGCTCAAGCAAATGGCCCCTCAAATTTGCCTCTGAATTTCTCATTGCAATAGATTAGTCTTTCATTTTATTTAGAATTCTTAGTTTCTTTCATTGCATGCTTAGTTAGTGTTGTTTTGCTGTTAGGAAGCCACATATCCATCTTGTGCAAGTGTTGTTGATATTTTATCCAATCCATTGGAGTAGAATAGTTTGTTTTCAATAGGAAGCCATTAAAGTTGCAGGTTTTGTTCTTCAAATAGGATAGTTTTAGGTTCTGGACGTTTTATGTTGCATGACTCGTAATAAATCCCGCTAGGAATTACATAAGCCAAGCTCTGTACTCTTGTGCTATCCCTCTCCTACTCGCATTGTATTCAGTTTGTATCCTAAGTTGCCTTTGTCCCAATATCTACTTCTATTGATGCTAACATTACATGCTTTTCTGGATCCACGTGAACACGAAGGAATGAGGAGATCACACTGAGGGGACATAGCCACACACACCATCGGATTCACCACTGTTCTGCAGAATCCAGGTTCTAGCTTTCAAAGTTCTAATTAGAAACATATCAAATAGAGTAGTTAATCACTTTATTTCAGTCAATTTTACTTTCGATATTTCCAGGGAAGCTGTGGGGATTGATAGTTTCTGAGAGACTATGATTCATTTCTCACTTCTATGGTAGGATCAAGAGTCTTTCAAATAGACTAGATCAATTGTTTCGTTATTTAGAATAGGTTCACAATTGCTGAGACAAATAGCTATACTCGGTTATCTTGTTTTTTTAATCTGTTATTTTAAACTGTCAATTCTAGATATATTAGATAGTTGTTCTTTAAATTTGTTTAGTAGATAGATATATCAGATTTAGGAATATACACAGACATATCTTTCATAATTAGTTTATTCTATCATTAGTTAGATTTATATAACTTTCTTTTGTATGACATCCACGGGACCTAGAGAGCCAGGAATATGTATTCAAGCCAATCATGCCCCAACCCAATCTCACACACATTTGAATTGATATAGATCAAAATCTCAGGATCCAAGTCTTCCAAACAATAGTAAACTTACAACAAATCAGTTTCCAACTGCACGAGTTAAACATAGAAGACGACCAAGCACACACATTTTGGTCAAATCAACCAAACTACAAATTACCCTAGATTCATACCCGCATGACTGTAGAATGGTTTGAAAGAGAGCAGACCTTTGGTTTTGATCCTTTGGTCCCACATCCAGATGCAGGAGACACTCTCACAGATATAGATACCAGCTTGAGAATTCAGGTTACACAAACACCTGTAAGATATTCTGAGAAGATCGCACAATTATTGATTCTGAATATAGAAGCTAAAAAGGCATATGACTATTGGATACTAGGGATTAGGGATTGATTCCACGCATGACCATAACAGGACCACAACAAATACAAATCTATGGGTGTGACCCACAAATCCCACAACCCAACGAGCCCATAGATGAATCAGACATAGATGTTGGCCTACGTACACTAGTATTCAGATCTACTCCACTTCCACCTATCATCATCGAACAGTTATCCTTATTAGACATAATAGCTAACAAAGCTAAGGAGTTCTGGACTAGGCCAGAGAATCACCCATAGAGTCAATTATATTTATCATCCATCGTATGACCTTATTGGGAGACATACGAAGCTACCCAGAAATTTTCCACATATTCCACAACCTATAGACCGAATCACGCCAGAGCTTGATATTGATTGGAGCCTTCGAGCAGTCATCCTTGCTGATTGATCTATCACACTAGTTCAAGTTAGGAGGGCCTTCTTTACCTTAGATTCGTAATTTCCACTAGTGCATGTCGAAGACATCAGATTGCCTAACTAGTTTGTCTACATCCCACGCATATTCAATCCCCACCAGCTATCTCGGCATGACCTTGGGAGGTCGGGTGTAAGGAAGAGTTGCTTGTAGATTCCCACACTCGCTTGTCACTTTTCCATCGTATAGGTACCATGAGCTTAAAGGCATCCACCATTCCTTGGGGGATATGAGGATAAAGTTGAAGGAAGGTGCGTGCCCAATCAAGAAGAGACCATAGTGGATTAATCCCAATTTGCGCGTAAGGGTTAAGGAGGAAATAGACAAAATCATAACAACATGTCTCATTGAGGCTATGGAAGAGTTGGAATGGATAAATCCAATAGTGATTAGTATTAATAAGGACAGGAGGATAAGGATCTGTTTTGATTATAGGGACCTGAATGTAGTATGTGTCATTGATCCTTTCCTAACCCCATTTACTAAAGAAATCTTAGAGGGAGTGGTAGGACGCAAGGTCTACTCTTTCACAGATGGATTCTCAGGCTATCACCAGGTAAGGATTGCAAAGGAGGACCAAAGGAAGATGACTTTTGCCACTAAGTGGGAACGTTTTTCAGATACGGTCATGCCCTTTGGGTTGAAGAATGCACCTATTGTGTTCTCGCCCATTGAGGTGCAAGCTTTTTAGGACTTCATCAATAAATTTCTTCAAGTTTACCTGGTTTATTGCATAGTATATGGGTTAGTGAAGGACCATTCGAAAACTTAAGGTTGATGCCTTAAAGGTGTCAGTAATTGAGGATATCCCTCAACATTAAGAAGTGTGTCTTTGCTACCCCATTTGGAACCTTGTTGGGACATATCATATGTAAAGAAGGCTTGTTAGTAGATCCTGCCAAGGTTATAGTAATTTTGGGATTGGGGGAGCCTACTAGTCAAAGAGTAGGGCATGAATTCCTTGAACACATGGGTTACTACAGGAAGTTCATAAAGGGATACGCCAAGATTTTTGTGCATTTAGAAGAGTTACTTAGACACAAGAGTGCCTTCCTTTGGGGAGAGGTGCAGTAGAAGGCATTTGACACTTTAAAGGATAGGCTTGTCACCGCGCCCATACTACAATTCCCCTCTTGGGATAAGCCCTTCCATGTTCATGTGGATGCCTTAGGAACCACCATTGGAGCAGTACTTACACAACCTAGTGAAGGGATTGTTGATCATCCTTTGTGCTTTGCAAGCAGGAAGTTGACACCAGCAGAGCAGAATTATACTATAACTGAGCGCAAGGCATTGTCAATGATCTACACACTTCACAAGTTCATACAAGTATCTACTGGAAACCCCTTTTATATTTTACACTAACCATATGGAATTGAAATATTTAGTGAACAAGCCCATTCTACAAGGGTACATATGTCGGTGGGTACTATTGTTCCAAGAATTCAAGTTCACGGTGGTTGTCAAACCAGGAAAAAGTAATTCTAGACCTGATCATTTGTCTAGAATTGATTCAAGGGAGGACACACAAAGCATTGAGGATACCATGCCAGATGTACAACTATTTAGGTTATGGCACATGCCCTCAGACTTAGAAGATATTGCATTATTTCTCAAGACAAGTGTATCACGGAAGGAATGAAGGCATTAGATAAAAAGTAGTTAGCTATATGCATTGTGCCCTACATGTTGATTAGTGGGGATTTATACAAATTAGGACGTGATGAGATTTTACACTAGTGTGTGCTAGAACATGAGTGCCTAGCCATCATAGAAGAGGCGCACGAGAGGTAGTGCAGGTGGGCACTATGCAGGTGACACCACTGCACACAAGATATTAATGGTTGGATTATGGTGGGAGACCCTATATCAAGACTGCAAGGAGTATTGTAAGGCATGTGATCATTTTAGCGCATTGGAAAACTAGGGCAAAGAGATGAAATTCCTTTGCACCCTATTCCCAAAGACCGAGCCATTCGAAAATTGGGCTATAGATTTTGTAGGCCCTATTGCACTAGCCATGCGTAGGATTGGGTCACATTATATAATCACTTACATAGATTACTTGATAAGGTGGGAAAAAGTAGCACCTACTAAGGGATCAGACAAAGAGCTATTGCATGCAGTAAGGTTTTTATGGGAAAACATTATTACAAGGTATGGGTGCCCTTTGAGTTTGACTAGTGATAGGGGTACACATTTCTTAAATGAGACAGTAAGGATTTTGTTAGCGGAATTCATGGTGGCTCATCACAAGACTACCCCTTACCATCCACAAGCAAATGGAACCATGGAGGCATTTAACAAAATACTAAGTCATACCCTAACAAAAATTTGTGACATTGGTAGACAAGATTGGGATGACAAAGTATCATGCATTCTTTGGGCATATAGGAAAACTTACAAGAGGTTAAATAAGGCCACACTGTTTCCATTATTGTTTGGCCTAGAGGCTATCCTACCATTTGAATTCATGTTACCTTCTTTGCATATAGCAGACGCAGGAGGATGGTTGATGAACAAGCACTGGAGGAAAGAATTGATAAGTTAATGAAGTTGGAAAAAATATAATCACTTACCAAGTGGATTCTAAAGACTAAAAAGAAAAAGAAAATTCATGGCATGATCATCACATTAAGAACAAAAAGTTTGAGCTTGGGCAGATGGTGTTACAATATGATTCTAAGTTTTTGTGCCATCCTAGGAAGTTAAAATTCTATCGTTTGGGTCCCTACTTCACCTCGTACATCCTTAATTTAGGCATGTGCCAGTTACAATCACTGGATGGGATGATATTTCCAGGACACTTCAATGGGAGTAGGTTGAAGCCCTACTATAAATAATTCTTCTTGGTGTTTGTAATAAGGCAAGTATTTCCAGATAGTTTAGGATTTCCTTTAATACATTTTCTTTTCTTGTGTTTCCCTTTCTCGTTGTTGTTTTGTGTTGTGCCTTGGGCACCGGTAACCTCATTAATTTTTAAAGGTTGTGAATGTGCAGAGGACCGCACATCATTTTAGTGTGGGGTGGAATAATGTGAAAGAAAGTGCAAGATGTGAAGTGCCAGGAAGGATTGCGTTGGAAATCCTAGTTAAATGGCCATGTGGAAGGAAGCGCATGGGAAAAAGGTGAATGAGGATGGTTGGTGTCAGGATAATACTACATCTTGGTTCCACATATAAGGGAGGAAGAAGTACCTTCAAAGATCTGTGTAACGCACACGTAAGATTCTTTACGCCTAAATGTTGTAAGATTTTTCACACAAGGTTAGGCGCATGAGTGGGGGCGCTAGATTCTAGCTTAGTGGAAAAATCTGCAATAAGTGTTGAAGTAAGGTGGTAGGTGAAGTAGAATTTAATGCTAAAAAGAAGGGAAAACTATAAATAGGAGGTTGGGCACTTCATTATTGACATTGTGAATACGAAGAAAAAAGAGCTCTTGCAGACTAGGGTTTCCAGAGTTGATCTGTGTGAAGAAAAGTTTGAGGAATTAAGGCGTGAGTGACTAGATTTTATTTGCAAACCAGAAGGAAAGAAGTTCATGGGTGTAGAAAATAAATTGTGGAGAAGTATCATCTTGTGAAAGAGGTTATTCTAGTTAGGGTTTGGCAGCTAGGGCACGGGCTGAAAAGGGTTTCTTCACAAGTTTGAGGTCTGAGCTTGGAGAGGGTAGAAGAAGAGCAGAGAAAGTAAGAGAAGTTTAAGTGCTAAGATAACCTAAACCATGGCACCTAAGAAACCAACTATATCACCTAAGAAGCCAAAGGGAAAGGGAAAGGGAAAGGGAAAACAACCAGAAACCCCTATAAGCATGAATGAAGAATGGTACGCAGAGATGCAGTACCCAGATGGGGTTTTTCTCAAGAAGGAATGGGAGTCCCACTTAAGAAAAATGATGGTGAGTGATTACAACCATCACACAAACATGACAGAAAAGGAAATGGCACTGGAGTTAGTGCACCCGACAAACAAGAGGACACCAAAGGGTTTACCTATCTATAGCGATGAGGTAAAAGTAAAGTTGGAGAAGGTGGGATTGTTGCAACTCTATGAGTTGCCTTATTTTGGAAAACCTAAGCACCTCTATTAATGGTTAATGTTGCGCATGCATAAGGACCAATTTTACTTCATGGGGCACAAGATGTGCATAACTCAGCTGATTTCAAAATTCACAGGCCTCATCTGTGAAGGAGAGAGTATAGATGATGACTTGAGTGACAAGGAAGACATCAAAGCAACCATCACCGCATATGATTATAAGAAGGGGTCATAGTACTTTGATATCATGGAGATCCCAGACCCTGTCATGAGAATGGTCGTGTGCCTGGTGACAAAGATAAATGACCAAGAAAGGTGGATGTAGGTAAATAAGGCCTAGTTAAATGTGTGCAAGAAAATATTAGAAGGCACCATCTACAACTTGTCTACCTTCATCACAGATGAAATTATCAAGCAATGACGAGAGGAAGGAGACAAGATACTCTTTGGCAATGTCCTCTTAACAATTGTGTTTTCAGAAATTGGAGTGTCAGATGTGGTAGATAAGTTTGTTTGGGAATATCTAGAGGAAGACCCCTCACCTACAAAAATATTTGCAAAGTACACTTACGATAGCATGATGGCTGCTCACAAGGCACGCCTGGAGAAATGGTATAAGCGCTTAAGGGATGCATTCGGGGTAGAGTGGAGGATCCCAGAAAAAATGCCAACACTTACAAAGGGAGAAGTTGAATTTGTAATATACCAACACTTCTGCATTAGCAGGTTCAAGTTGGTAGATGAAACCATGAGCCCATGGTGTAAACTCCCCTTTTCCTTCACCGCTCAATACTTCCAAGTGGGAGTAAATAGATTCAAGGAATCTAAGAAACTAAGGTTTGACCTTAGCAAAGTGGATCAGGACCACAGGGAGATGTGCAGGAAGCTAGTCTACCCCAAGAAGCGCATGTACATGGAAAAGTACATGTCACACAAAGTTCAAATGATGAGACCCCTAACTCTGCCAATTATAGGGAGGACCATAGTGCATGTATATCTTCGCATAAGGCCAAAATTTGAGAAGGGTACATATCTAGAAAATGATGTCTCCATACCTAACGACCCCACAGGAAGAAGGAAGCCCACACCAAAAAAGAAAGGAAGAGAAGAGGTGCAAGGGAAAAAGGCACCAAGTGTCCAAGATACACCAACAGTGGGCACCCCAGAGATAAGCGCTAGGACTAGTACTTACATGTGTAGGAAGAGGTCTCTAGTCAGAGAGAAGGTGCTAGAACAAGAAAATCCTATCACAAAAGAGAAGTCACCAGAGAAGGAAGAAGAAAGAGAAAATCTCCTATACTGGAATCCCCAGTTAGGAAGAAAGCAAGGTGATGGAGGAGGCTGATTCGGAGGACATGGAGAGCTTGGAGGCCTATAGAGGTGAGAGGGATGATGATGAAGAAGATGAACTTGAAGGAGCCCAGGGACCACCAATGTTTGAGGTGCATGATTTAGAGGAAGAGGGTGAAGAAGAGGAAAATGACTTTCTCTTCATGTGGAGGAAGGGTAGCCAGGAGGAGGAAGGTGCCCAAGATAAGGGAGAAAGTGAAGAAGTGAGTACAAAAATCAGACTCCAAGCCTCACATAGGAGCAGATAAATGAGGTGGTAGAAAAAGAAGTGGTGAAAATCATTGAAGCCTTGGTAGTACAAGAGTTGGAGCGTAGCGCTGAATTAATAATGAATGAAGATAAAGAAGAAAGTGTGGGAAAATATCACAATATCACAGGAGGAGGCCCCAATTTGATGGTATGTATTCCTAAGGGCACACACATAAGAGGAAGGTGCACGGAGATCCAGAGACCAAGAATGAACTATGTTGATGATCCAAACAAGGTGTTGCACGTGTGTTTCCAAAGCACCGTTCCAACAGAGAAACTCTGGCCATGACATCATTTGATGCAGAAGGTGCATACCCACGGACAAGGAAAATGCTTTCATGGGAATTTGAGTCCCACCTCAATGAGCTAGAGTTTGAAGTGAGCCAAGGGGCATTGATGCAAATGCCGAGTCTAAAGGAACCAACCCCTTGGTGAATACCCAATAGCTTTCGATGAGAATATTTACAATGCACTCAACAAAGTCTCGGTTGAGGTAGAAGCTAGGATTTTTGGGAGAAACGACAGAGTGAAGGATCTAGAGGTAGAGCTGGAGAAGAAGGATGAGGAGCTCCTAGAAAGAGCTAAGGAGTTAAAACATGAAGAATTAGTCAGTGCTCAGCTAAAGTGTGAACTAAGGGATGAGAAGGCAAGGGTGCGTGAGGTATACAAGAAGGTAGAATCAATCATAGGTGCCATTATTTTGAAGCATCCTGGACCTAGCACCACCCATGCAAAAGTATGGATCTACCCTGGAGTTCCTAGAGGACTTAACACACATCCTCACCATGGAAAGGCAGCCACTAGCCTTAGAATCCATGGAAGAAGTATCAATGCGCCTGGAGAAGGAAGACAAACTGAAGGTTGTAGCAATCCTTGTCGAGCACAGCAAGGTTCTTTCCGAAGTAAAAATTGCTACCCGAATTTCTGAGGCCACGTATGAAAACTATGCGAGACAAGGATATATTGGCAATCATTTTGGTCACCACTCACAAGGTAAAGCTCAAAGAATTCCAAGAAAGAACAGAGGGAACAGAGCGGAGCAGGGATAGGATCTTAGCCGAGGTTGAAAATAAGTCTAAATCCATTGAAGCCTTACGAGGTTCAATCAAAAACTAGCTGAAGGATTTGTACCCATAAATCACAAGGGGTGGATGCACTTGAGGATGTGGGCAAGCAACTAGAAGGAGTGGTTGAAATGATGGATACTCAAGGAGACAGACTGAGTTTTGAGGAGGTAAGCACCCTAGTCAGTGACCTCTACCAAAGAGCACAAAATGAATTCAATGCCTGGAATAAGTTGGAGGCTGACTTGAAGAAATATTTTCCCCTCCTATTGCAAGTAGTAACAACACTTCCCCATTCTTTCATTCTTCCCAATTCTTCATTCCCTTATTCTTTTTCCAAATCATTAATTCTTCCGGAATCTATTGTAATTCCTTATTCATTGAAGAGGTGTTCTGAGGGAGAGAATAGGTGAAGTGTGGGGTGATGTTGGGCCCCTAAAATATCGAGATAAGTACAAAAGGCGCGTGGGCATGCAAAGCATAGTTAAAGAAGGGTGCACAAGGTGAAAGCGCGTAGGATAGGGTTATAGGAGGGTTTAATAGAATAATTGGTGTGTGTGCAAGGCAGAACAAAGGTTTTAAGACTTAGCCATATTTGACGCATCAGGCGAGAACATGAGAAAATCATGACCCGATTGTGCATGTGGAGTGGATAAGGTGCCATCCTGGAAACTTGAGGCCCACGAAAGGAATATACCTTGCAATAGAAGATTCTAGAAGACCATCATTGCAAGGAGTGGAGAGCTCAGCCTGAAGGAGCATGCCCCCATGGAGGACCACATTTGACACTTGGTGATAGATTTGAAGCCACAAAAAGACAAGTTGGTGATTCAAGAAGCCTATATATACAAGCACCCACCGAGGAGAAGGGATATAGATAGAAATATATAGATTAGTAAATAGAGTGGAGCTCTATAGATATACTGCAAGGAAATCTGTAGGGTTGGGTAGAGATCTATAGGAAAAGGATGTAATAAGGGGTTGGGATTGTAAATTTTCTCTTGAGAACTAAGGGGTATAAATCTAGCTATGATGTATGACTTTGGTCTACATAGTTGTGGTAGTCTGTAATGGATCCAATGGATGTAATGAGGTTACCAAACTTGATTGAATATGATTATTAATGATTGGTCCATATTTATAGCTTACAGTTCTGATTCATGAATGTTTATGGAATAAATATAAATCCTTATGCATTTCCTTTCTATTTTGGTTCCTATCTATAATTTGTTAAGTACCATTCGGTCTGGGATGACTGCATTTTTCTAGAAGTTGTTCTGAGTTCTATGATAAATGTATGTCTCATTTCCACTCACTCTTTTAATTTCCTATCATAGATGATGTTTCCCCACTTAACTCACATAAAAGAGAGACTCGGCGCCCATGCGTGCCTCGGGTGAGCACCCAACACTCTTTGGGTGATAGGTCAATGCATATGGGATTCCCTTATTATTTTTGGGTATAAAAATGAATACAATATCAATGCATCAAATTATATGCTACAGGTTTGTAGGGGTCTCCTAGAGCAGGGGGAGTTTGTTATGACTTTCAACAGGTGTGAAAAGTGTCTAAGTGGCTTGAAAGGAAAGGTAGGAGGTCTGTATGGCAGTGTTCATGATTTTTTCTAGTTTTCTTTAAAGAAGAGCTAATCAATTGTTCAAAAATTCATTGTTGTAAGCTATAGAGTTTTATTATATTCCACAGGTTTGAGAAAGGTTATCAAGGTAGTGAAGCCCATCTTGATCATATATCAAGAATGAAAATATGCCAAAGAAGTTAGAAAGGAAGTATTAGTCATGTTTACAGGTATAGTGACAAAGAGAGTAATTCATATGCTCAAGGAGGTTACAATAGCATGAAAATAAGGATGAAATCACTAAAGTGTTGATTCAAGATAGAGGAATTGAAGTTGATCACCCTATATGGCATATATGCAAGGTAAGAGCTCTACTTTTGAGTTTTTAGTTAGAGAAGGGTAGAATGATCTTAGTGGGAGCTATAAAGTTGTTTCATCTTTTTATGATCTTCTAGAGCATTAAGAAGTTTTACAAGAATTTACTAAAGATTTAGTTTAGGGAAAATGGTCTAAAAGGAGGTTATGACAGTGTAAGAGGTAGAGTAAGTGAAAATTGGCATGGTATAGACCAAGAAGAAGCTATAGAACATGTAAGAACGTAAACATGAAGAGTATTCATTCAAGGGAAGTTGTTTTGAAGCTTATTACAGGTCCATGGATAATTCATTTCTTTTTTGAGGTCGAGATAAGAGAAACTATAGTCCAAGGGGATTCTTTTGAGGAAATACGTTTAGTTTGTGCATTGTTTCCATTGTTTCATGTTGTGTGTTATCATTTTTATGCAGGATCATCACCTTATCTATCTAAATAAACCATGAATACATCAAATAAATTATTTCTATATTTTTCATGATTCCTAGGAGTCATTAGCTAACATTGTGTGTGGTTAGTCTAGTTGTGGGTCTTTCAAAATTCAAATGGAGTTTTTCCCTCCATTTTTGTAATATTTGAATATTTAGCCATTTTGGCTTAGTTTGAGAATCCTAACATATATTTAAAACTTGTAAATAATTCATAAGGGTAGAGTGAGGTAAATATGTGGTGATTAGAACCTTCTAGGTCACATGTTATGAGATGATTCAATCAAATTAACTTAAGTCATTCTTAGATAAAGTAACTCCTTTCCCTTCTTGAATGAAATCTCATTGTCGATCGCTCAGTAACTTCTTAATGGAGAATTATATTGAGTAAGAGGTGTTGGAGATAGATAAAGTGCCTAATGTAACTATATTTCTTCATTCCTATCTAGATAAGAATCATTTGTAAAGTTTCAAGAAGTGGAAATGAAGAGAAATACTCGATTTTGGTGAGTTTCTTGCATGAATTTGGTGTTGGCACATTTTTTCATGAATTTGATGTTGACACGGTTTTATGAAAATCCTTACATGATGTTGTGTTTATTGTTATTCCTATGAGAGGTGTTCAAACTCAGATTTTAATGAGAGGTATCCCTAAGCTTGTGTATGAACATTTTAGGTTATGTTATTGTTTCTAGTGTTTTCCACTGCTCTTGGAGGTTTTGGAATGTCTTGTACATGATGTATGAAAATTGTAAATTTTTTACATGTCTTGACAAGTAAAGGACTGATACTAGTAGGTGATGGTGACTGATATTTCACACGGTGATCCTTTTTATGAAATCTTGTTACTTGAATGTCAATGTATGTTTGTGCTAACTATAAGACCTCGTAACAATTATGTGAGTTTAGAAATCAATAAAACTATTTTCAAAGGAATCAATACATGTTTTCAAAAGGGAGTAAGATAATTATATTATAGCTTTAATATCTCCTTTAAGATTCTTCCAATTACATGTAAGACTTAGAGTGGAGTTGCTCAATCAAGCCCATCAGGGTGTGTGAAGGAACTTGTTATATGAATGGATCAAGGCATAAATACCTTTCAAATTGCAGGAGGATTTGAGTATTTTAGAGATTATTATAGTTATTAGAGAATGTGTATGCATCAAAGAGAGAATTATTTACAAGTAGAAAAAATCCATTTTTCCTTTATCATCAACTTGGAGGGTTTCATACCTTGTTCTCGCGAGAAAGGTAGAGAATTGTGCATGAAAAAGGTCACTGAACATGGGTATCATGAGTTTATGGTAAGATGATTTCTTTTCACAACATTGATATAGACCTCCTTGCAAAATTTTATTCCATGTTTCAATGTATAGTGAAAAATATAACATGTTAAGCCTTTTCAAGCTTATATTGTGACATAGCTAGGGTTTCCAACCAAAGGAAAGATAGATTAAAACCCTCAAAACTCATAAAGTGTATCTAAAAACTGGTAGAAATGATCTTAATGAAGCCCAATAGGAAATTTAAAAGAAATTTTGAATCTTCACCTGTGTAATGAGGATATTTTCTTAATACTATAGCCATAGGTGATAAAAAATCACTGTGAGGGATAATTTTAAAGGTATCTAAAAAAGGAAACTACAAGTAACTTTGTGAGTTCAACCCTAAGACTTTGTAGAATTAACAAACCTTGAAATGGGTATCTAAAAAGATAAGTTTTGTGCCCTGAAGTCTTCTACAAAGGAATTTATGAGTAAGAATTAACTTCCCTTGGCCTAAAGGAGAGCTTGTAAGCTACAAAAAGAAAAGTAGCACTATAAGAGGAGTTAAAGGAATAAAGAGGTGGAACTTGGGGAACATATTTAGTATGAATAAGAGACTTGGAAATAATTGAGAGAACCTTGTGGGATGACATAGAAGTCTATATCCCTATATGGTACAAACACACATTGCCTTATGAACCAAGAGGGAAGTTTTACAAAATAGGGTAACATTGTAAGATTAGTGTTTTAAATCATTTTTTATGATCAACTAACTATGAATGGAGGTGTATGAGCAGGGTACCTAGTAGAGGGAGCATGAAAACACAAATTTGGCATTCCTAAGGAAGGAATTCTAGTGGAGTAGTTTGAAGAGAAGAGTGTATAAGGTAAGTGTAGAGTAACTTTGAGTGAAGAGTGAGTCATTAAGGCTTGAAGTGGCATCAAGGACGTGTAGAAAGATATAATGAACACCGAATGTATTTGAGGTAATTTGAGTAGATAGACTAGAATAATCCAATATTTGGACTAAGAATGAAACTCAAAATGCAGAGTAAAATAAAGGTGAATTTTTTTATTTTTGATTAGTTATGTTCATGTATGAATATTTATAGTTAATCTACAGCAATTTCACATGTCTTGTTATCATTTTTTCCTTTTTCATATATGTTAAAGGGGAGAGAAGCATCGAAACATGGAAAATATGTAGGTGTTGGTCATGTTGGTTGCCATCAATGTTTTTGAATATGGTTGTCATTAATGACAAAGGGGAATATTAATTGTCATTGTGTGTTTGTGTTGTTATTGATGTCAATTCCATTAATTGAAAATGTTGTAATGAGGTCATGTGATTCTCCATGAGGTGTTATTATGAATTCAAACATGAAGGTTGATTGATAGTGTCATGTTTGGTGGTGGTTTAGGAGGTCCTAGTGCATGGTCTAGTGAGTGAGTCGCAGATAAGTCCTCCATAGTTTATTGGAGTGTGTCATGAGGTAAAAAATGGTTGGTATGATGTTTCATGGGTGTATATGGGTCTGCATGAGGTTAGAAAGGTTAGTTCATGACTTTTTCAATATTGGGTCAGGTCTTTCTAGGCCTATTCCTAACCCCGGAACTTGGATAACAAGGTAAATGTGCGAGTTTTGGGATTGATCAGTCTTAACCAAACATGGTAACAAAATGATGGCAGTTTATATGGAGTGTGTAATGAGTTTCATCTTAGTTATCAATGGTTTGGAGGTGTTCCACAGTCCTTGGGAAGCATGCAAATGAGAAAATGCATGTTGGCATAGGTGATTTGATGTGGCTGAAGAGTTTAAGGAATATTTTGGCTATATGGTGAGCATATAAATTTATATAATGTTTTGATACTAATTCATGACAATTTTTAGGTCATTCTGATATGGGAATTGCAATATATGCAAGTTTTGGAAAAACCGGGTAAGTATCAGTGTGTTTTTTAGACAAATGTGAACCTTATGATGCTCATTGTGAATTGTATTCTTTTCATCGGGACCTGAGCTATTTTGCATATATTTTTATGTCAGTTATTAATATTTCAAAAAAATAATGAGGTGGTTTGATTGTCACATTTTTATGAACAGTCATTACGAAGGTAAAGTGGTTGAAACCCTAGTGAACCCTAGCTAGGAAGATTAGAGAAAAGTGAGTATAAAGAGCCTTTTTATTGTTTTTCCAAAGTGATGATTAGATGTTGTATAGGACTCCTCCAAATTTCTAGAAATTTAATTTAGAGTATGTGATGATATGTGGACCCCACTTAAAATTGCTTGTTTCTGAATAAGTTTGATTTGAAGGTGAATATTAAATTGACATTATTGTTAGCCCCTTCGTTTCTCTACATGTCTATGAAGGTTTCAGATCATGGTGGTTATTATAAATAGAAAAGTGTTCCCTATTTATGAAGATTGGTTTTGGGGTAGTTTGGAGTAACTTTTAGTAAAGTTGAATATTAGGAGCTCTTGGAGGAGTTAGGACCCCATTCAAGTTGTGTTGTGATCCTGGTTCAAAAATATTTTCATTCGTATATAAAAATTAATTATTAGATAAGGTATGAAAATGCTATGAGATGTTATTTTATGGTCAATTTTGAAGGATGCCTTGTTTAGCAAGGTCTAAGCGGCTTCACGAGGTAAGGTGATGTTTTTGAGTGGTGCATGCTTGGTGAATATTTTCTAGTACTAATACAACATGTCTAAGTGTGTTCCATTCTTTGATTGATCTTGGAAGTGTTTTTTTGGTGATGGAGCATGTTGAGCTAATAGTCAATTCTTGAGTCCAAGAAGGCATAAAAGTAGTTTATAGAGATTGGCTTGGTTAAAGGTCTTCCACTTGGATTTGGAAGGATTTATAAAATTTTATTAAAATTTTCTTTAGATATATTTCCAATTATGTATGGTTTTTGTCTTGGTGAGTTGATTTTATGGCTCTTTAAGGTCAATTTTTGAAGAATAAGTATGATGGATTTTAGGACGGAGTTTTCTCAAGATGAAATATTGAGTTGGTTAAGGAATGAAATGGATTGATTGATGCTTTATATTACCTAGAGAGTGAATAAGGATGAAAAATTTTCCAATTAAAGGAATTTATAGGTATTTAAAGTGACAGAAAGGGTGAAAATTATTTGAGTTTGCAAAACAGGTTTCTAGGAAGTATGATTTGGTGAAAAGTAAAGTTGTTGTGTTTTGAACACATGGTTGATTCATGAGCACTAATTTTCTTGGATTTGATTTAAAGGTCCTGATGATTCCATATAGTCTTCACATTTCATAATTTACTAAATTTTAGGTGATTTTGAGGCCCAAATGTGAAATCAAGGTGTTAGAAGTAGCTATTTGGTCAAGGATATGATCTCGTGGTCCCATTTTATGATTTATTTGATTTTTTCAAGTAAATTTGTGACCATGTGTGATTATTATATGTTATATTACTCATTTATGGTGAATATGGGAGCTTTAAGAAGCATGGTTTTGTGATTTATGGTTTTATCTCATCCTAGTGATGGGATTTTGAGCCTTTTAGTTCAAGATTAGTGGATTTGGGCATGGCCTACCTATATGGGTCATATGTGAACATTGTAATGAGTTTATTAGGATTTAATTATGTGGTATTGGTCATGATAAAGGACTAGGATTGACTTTATTCATGTTTGTGAGATGAAATGCATATAAAACAAGGGTTTGAGTTCAAATTTGAACTAGTCTGGTGAGAGGGAAAAGTGTGACCTGATTAAGAATGTGAAGGATATTATAATTCATTATTTCATATTTTTATGTTTGTTACAGGTTGAAGATTGATTGACAACATGTGTGCAATATTTTGAATCAAAGACAAGGTGTGAAAGAAGAAGATAGAGCAAGTTGAAGGAAAGAGGCTTTAAAGAAAGAGTTGTGAGATGTATTAGATATCTCCATTAGTTTTGGCAACAAAAATTATGATGTCATCATCATCATGTAGCTGAGTTGATTCTTAGTCATTTTACAAGGTTGTATCTTCCTTGTGGAGTAGGTGCTTCACTAAATTAGGGGTTGGTGCTCTACTAAACTAGGGGTTCATGCTCCTTGTGAAGTTGGTGATTCACTAAATATATTTGATTTATGTAATATAAGAATATTTTTAGTGGTATTTCTTCCCCTTGATGGTTTCCCACTTATATTTGGTGTTCTCGTATACTCTCTTTCTCTCGATTTTTTGAATGGTTGTTTCTATGTTTAAGTAATCACACATATGGTGCATGGTTTATTAAATGGATGTATAAATGATAATGAGTGATGAATGATAAATGGTAAATGGTAAATGAAATAAGTTTTTGTAGGACTTATTCTCCCCCGCCTTAGTCTATTGTACTTCCAACATAAATTTTAGGATCAAGGAGTTAATTTATGATCATCATATCATGAATCTATCATTGTGTCCAAATATCTTTGAGAAACAAATACAAATTATCTAGTCAAGCTATCAAGGCATTCAGACCATCATCTGTGAAGGATCAAGAAGTTTCCTATTCTCATGAGAGGGATATGAGAAATAAGTATATTATCATCCTAAATATGATTCCATTCAAGGAGTATTTTGAATCCAAAAATTTTAAGAGGATGATCTTCATATGGAGATGTTTTCATGTGAATTGACTAACCCAAAAATGCAAAACTTAAACCATGACAACTAAGCCACAATGTGAAATCTTGCTCCCAAATCTTCCTTAATCCCTCCCTAAGCCAACCTGCCTCCTGTTTTATGATCACCTTGTCCTTGAAGGTATTATTAATGCATTAGGTGAACATGTATAATTTTTCAAAAGATGTGACAAGGTCCATTATTCCATTCAAGTGAAGTGAAGTAAAATACTAGCTCTCTAAAAAGCCTAGAAAGGAAAATTATGGCAATTTTGAAGATTGTGCATCCTTTAAGAGGGTTGAAAAGTGGTATTAAGTATCCTAAGGTGGTATTGGGGATGTTTGAATGTGTTGGGATAATTTCGGGAAGATTAGGAAATATTTGATCATTCAGGGACAACCTGTTCAATAGTGGGTTTTTCAAGTTCATGGAATGAGCAATCAAATTGTGAACCTTGATTTCTCATGATGATTCCGGGAACTTTGTAAGGATTTAGGAGGAAAAAAATTAGTCATTGGAAATCTTGAATAATACTTTACATTGTGGGAGCTTCCATTTTTTATCTAAGGCCACCAAAGATGATGCTAGCAATCATCTCATTCTCTCAAGCAATGCATACCTCCCAAGAGTTTTTCTAAACACTTAATTTGTGCTTCGTAATGAGATCAATACACTATGGAGGTTAGGAACATGTAATTCACATTCAATTTCTAATTCCATGTGGAGAAAATTGATCAAAAGGGTGTTCTCTGTAATGGTATGAGAGTCTTCTCTGCAATGGTGTGACTTAAGAAGACTCCTATGTTTTATAGCTAAATTCTAGGTAGACGTATATGTTATCACAAAAACAACACCCTCTGATTTTTTATGAACATATGGGTGAGAAATCAGTGTTTTTGGGTAACATAGGATTGTCTCTCAAGTTATGGGACTTGATACTTAAAACAAACCTCCGAGAGAAAGTTGGTTTATCTAACTATTCCTAATGCTAAACTACTCCTAAGAAAGTAAATGCAACTATCTAACCCTATTCCAACAGTCCTAAGGGACCGGGGAAGAGGAAGATTCATGAAAATGGAAATCATAAGCTAGGGGAAGGTGATTACACTAAAGAAATTGGTGGAGATATTCTAATGAGGGAAAACATGGAGGGAAAATGGAATAAGGAGAGGCAGAGACAGAGGTAACACAAACCCAAATATTCATTCACCATCTATTCTCGATGAAACACATCAAACTGAACCTATAAGTGAGAAATACATGCACAAAATGCGACAACAAGAATGGATAGGTATGTAAATGAAATAAAACACAAGTTAGGGTTGAGAAAACAACACAAAACACTGATTTTATTGCTTTTAAAGTATGCACAATCCATTACATGTGAAGAAGAAGGCACAAGAACACTTTCCAAGTCCAACTGAAATATTACGACTCACGTTTGTTTAGAAACAATTTTGGAAAATTTTCTTTACAATTTCTTAATATTCCCCCACAAATGAGAAGTTTTTACATTATATAGAAATGGGAGATAGAGAGAGGGGGCAGGAAATAGAGGTAAATTCCAATTTATGCCTTCACCCACTAACAACATATGTTAATTATCTAAAAAAATCATGGGCACCTTGTCAAACACACTCCTCGTGTCAGTTTTCTTGCTGGAGAAGCCAAGGCACCATACTTTATCAAAATTTGTTGTTGAGAAACCTAGATCTATATATTTTAATGTTAGATAAGTTTGCCTATTTTTCACCAACCTACCCTCACGTAAATTAAGAAATATTTTTATTTTTGGTGTAGAAGATGATGATAGCTTTTCAAAATTTCCTTTTTTTTGAAAATCGAAGTGAAAGGTCAAAATTTATGGAAATTTTAAGTTCATTATGTCAGGGACTTCCACACAAGCTCCTATTGTCCGCATTTAACTATTTTTTACCTTAGTAGTGTAGGTGGTTTGGGCATGTAGATAAATAGTTGATCCTTAGAACTGTTCCTTCATATCCCTTTTCCTTTTCCTTACCTAGATTAGTTTTGGGTTTATTTTTTGGGAAATTTATCGGGTGTCGAGTGGAGCCTAAGAACTATTCCATCGAGGCTCGGTTCTTCCGTAACCCTTTACCTCCACAACATTCTCTACCTTTACCTTTCTTTTTGGCTCCTAATCAATTACACGAAACTATCTTTACAATCCCTTGGTTCTTCCGATGCCCACTATCCCGAAACACATTGGAAACCCTTTTCTCCCTTCTCCATCTGCTATGTGGCTCGATATGTAATACGGGAACTACGTTCTCTGTGGAACTTGTTCCATGGTTCTTCCAACCATATGAAAATATTCATCACACTTCCTCCCTTTTCATTGCATCTCCAAGACCCGTACAGAGAACTTAAGCTCGGGAGAAATAGTTTTGTAGTTCCTTGTACCACCCTCATTTCGCAGCATTACACTAGGAATAGCCAATTTTTTCAACTTTCTCAAAATTTTCTAAGTATTTTGGGATAAGTATGAATCGAGGAGTTAGGAAAAAGAGATCAAGGTTCCTCAAATCCATTTTTCTTCATTTTTCCCAATTTTATCACTATTTAGCTAAGTGTGGAACTTAGGAATTATGCAAGGAAAGGAGAGGCCTTAGAACACTTGAATTTTCACTTTTATCAAATATATCCTTGTCCAATCCAAACTAAAAGTGCAAGCTATCAAAATTACTTAAAAGGGGATAATTTTGAATAACAAAGTATCCTTTAAGACTCCCTATCAAATGAGATATTAATATATTTTTATTTAAACCCTAAAATAGGGTTTTAGATAACCTTATAGGGAGAAAATTAATATTTCGATCACACACGCCCTTCTTGACTCATTTACCTATTAAATAAGCTTTATGAGGATTAAATTCAAGTTTATTATTTTATAACAAAAACAAGAACAAAAACTAGGGTAACAAGGAAAGGACACAAGATCAAAACAAATGGGAGTGTCATGATCCAAGAACAACTAAAGAAACAAGGCAAGGACGCAAGACCCAAAGAAGTAGGATCAACACCACACCCTCCCATATTGTTGAATGGGTGGAGTATTGATACAAATCTATATGAGTTATTAAAATAACTACTCAAACATTGACATACTAACACTGGGATTCACCAGAATAGCTCCCATAAGAGAAACTATCAACATGCCAAAAAGTGTCAAAAATACATATAAAAAATCTCTCAACAAACAAGATAGATACCTTACACATAATAAAGAAAATTTCTCAAAAAAGGAACATTACAATGCAGATGGTATAGAAAGTGGAACAAGAAGTTGAATTGTGGAGGTGCCACACCTGTAAAGTCCTCTCAAAAATTCCTATGTCGCTACCACGAGTGATAAAAATCCATCCCAAACCAAGATAGATGTATGAATAAGACGCCTTCAAATGATTTGGTGCAAAACACACAATAGGTTGATGCAAAGGAACATCATAATATGTATCAGTCAATCATGTATGATTGATTACAGTGTAGAACTCATGTGTAGCTCGTGTTCCTCGGAAAGAGTCAAGTGAACAAAATAGGATATTTTTCAATGTGTGATCCTAATGAATCAACTTCTTGAAAAAAATATTGTGGTGAGAATGCCATTTAATAGGATTAATAGGGAAGCATTACCCCCGTGAATTCTTGTCAATACCACTATTAGTGGAACTCGTAGAATGGAGCATGCAAGAACCAAATACAGTGGTATGGTTCTCAAAATATCCACGCATGTGAGAAGAAGTGGGATACACGTGAATGTGTTACGAAAATAGGCACATATGTTGAAGAAGAACATGTAGTAACAAGTTCAATAGGCCCGGGAGCATAAGAAGTAGAAGTAGGATTAGAAAGTGAAAAAATAAGGTCAGTGGGTATAGGAGCAATAGTTGGAAGTGGACTTGGAGAATGGGAATAAGAATTCACAATGTGAGGATGATGTTGTAAACGAGAAATTTTTTTATTCAAAGAGTGAATGAGGTTGTCTTTATTTGAATGAAGGTATGTATAAGTTGCTTTTTCTTTTTAAGTGATTTGTTTTCTTTCACAAATTTTACTATATCCTCTTGAATTCCACACACTTCAAAGAAAAGCATACCATTATCTCGATAAGTAAAAATCCATGTTAGCAAATAGACACTTAAAAAATAGTACAATAGAATGTCAAAGTTTAGCTAAAAATGTTCCCTATGAAGACAAAACCCCGTTAATTTTGAACTTTATTTCCAATGGAAAGAGCACAAAAATCATACACTTTTGTTAAAAATGATACTCAATTTTATCAATCAAAATTTATGATGGAAAAAATTTCCCGTCAATAATGGTCCATTAGAAAAAAATGCACTTGTTTATTTGTTAAAGTTAATAAACTTGTTTTATTTTTTAAAACAAAAAAAAAAATGTTGTTGGCATTTTACCACAAAGCCAAAAATGCAAAAGGGGCTACACTTAAGCACCTACTAGTAGGAATCCATAACTTTATCCCTCATATGACCATATCATGTGACCAACCACTAAATCTTTTCATGGGCCTTTCAAAAGACCCAAAAAGGGTTTTCGTAGACTCCTTCAACAACCTATGTAGCTTCTCATATGGATCTCGTACACGAATTCATACCCTTCACCTGTTGTGCAAAAAAAATAAACAGACTTCAAAACTTTCTTCCTTCGCTAGTGGTCAAGTTTAGAGTCTCTCCAGGGATTTTAACATCTTCTAGATATGATGATGACATTCGTTTCACACAAAAATACACGCTACAAAAAAATACTAAGAAATTCCATATATATATATAATATAACCCTCGCTTATATAAAAAGACTTATAAATGGATGTCTTCATAATCTACTAATCTGATACCATGAAATCAATGATAAGAAGATTGTTTTAAGTTGCAAAGATCTCATATGATAACAACACACCACATTTGATAAGTTGAAAGGAATTTTCTAGAATAACCTTACACAAGGATTTAAAAACAAAGAGCTGAAATGTCATATATGGAAATCCATCATAATACCATTATCTCATAACATGAATTAGCTCAATAATAATGATGTACATATGTAAGGAGGGAATTGCAAATCTTGCCTAGATTAGGAGTGAAGAACTCCCACTAATCGATACCGAAAATTAAGTTAACTCCACGAGACTAGCAAGCTAACTCCACACAACTGGTAAGCTAACTCAATACAACGACTAAGCTAAATCCACACTAGTACACCTAAGAAAGCTAACCCAGCAAGTGTAATGATAACCCAAGTGCAAGAATTATTGTAATAAACAAATAATAGGATAAAAATAACCGACACTAATATAAATTGTTTCCCTTATAAAATTGGACCATGTGATCAGTTTTGCAACAAACATGGTCTCTAATGAGAGTGGAAAATTATCTTAAAACTAACTTCCCTTCCCATTAACAAATGAAAAAATCAAAAATACATCTATCTAACCCAAAATAAGGTTTGAGAGGTATCTGAGCTCATCATTGGAACTTTTTATTTATCCCTCATGCTCTGAATTGGGAATTTTAAGTTGTAACTCCTTGGGCTCCAAAATATCCAAGTAACTAATTGGGAATACATTCTTTAGAACTATTTGGCTGATTTGCATGGTTTTCCCATCTTCTTCAAACTTATCTATAAGATCTGGAGCTGGTAGAGGAATTTTCCTCTTCATAATGGATACTTGAAATATGAATTGGGTTTGTTCTTACTATTTCTTATGCTGAAAAAAAAAAAAATCCACTTTAGGGAATGTGTTTCCTTCATCTGAATTATTTTCCCCATACTAATTTTTCTTCAAAAGTGTTGCAAGTTCTAAACATACGAGATAAATGATGGTCATTACATTAAGTCAAAAAAATCTTTCTCAATTTACATACATTCTTCCTCATTATCTAAGATGACACTAGTATTTAAAAACGCTTTATCTTCCCCTTTAATTCCAAACTGATTTTCCTTCAAATTTAGCTCCTCTTTTTCATTATTTGAACCTACTCATCCTCCCAATTAAAATAAAACCAATCCTCAACTATGTAGTTATCATCCTTGGTGGAATTGGTTGGATATGATACATTGGGTAGAGTTTTTCCTTAAGTTCACTTACAAGAAGAGGTGTCCTAGGCTCCAGAATTATGATCCTCCAAAACATGTTCTAATCTCTTTGGTTGTTCCTCCTCTCCATGGAAGTAGAAAACATCATGATTTACCCACATTTTATGATAACTTGGACCAATGTGGGCTGGATAGAAAATTTGGGAAGCATTCGAATATCATGACTTCTCAAAACATTATTGAAAGGTTTTAGAAGACCGGGTAATGCCTTGGGTGGAGATGGGGAGAAATTTTACAGATCATAGGGGATATTTTGGGCATGATAAACTTGTAGAGCACCAAAAGGGGAACTAGGAAGCAAAAGATATTCCTATTTTGGAATGGAACACTATATTTTTCTTTATTTTCATAAGGGAAAGGGGTATTTGAGGAGGTTAAAAAGGTTTGAAGAAAATGGGATGGGTTTCCTTTGGCCATCCTGAATGAGCATCTTCTTAGCTTGTAATGCAATTGAAAAATCTTGAGAAAGATTACTACCTCCTAAATTATGAATCAATATAACTAAATTAACATCTAAGGACCAAAAATAATATAATAATTCCATACTTTGTGAGGGTATGAATTATTTAGGAATTATGATCCATTTCCTTAAAAGTATGATGTTGAAATATGAGATGAACTCCATTGAATCCTACTTTATTTTGTTGAGGTGTTTCATGAGAGAGATGACATCTGTATTCTCCTAGAATTGGTTATGTCATTTTTCTCCCAGTTGATCCCATATGGAAGTGGATTGAAGAGACAAATTTAGATACTAATCACTTTCTTTACCTATGAATGATGAAACAAGAAGCCTGATGAAAATGTTTTCTTCTTTGATATTGTGAATGGCATAATGGTTTGTTATATCTTGAATGTGATCAATAGGAGATTGATCTCCATTTCCATGGAAAAGAGGTAATGTTTGTAGGGTTGTTTTGGGTATTGTATCCCACTACTTCAAATGAAGGGGCTCAAACTAAAATGAGATAATGAAACATCTATTTGGAGAGCCATGAGAGAAATGAAAACATGGAAATGAGTGGAAAGCTGGAAGGAATGGTCTGTAGACTCAAAGTATGAGTTTATTAAACAATGAAGTCACCATATGTACATGGAAAATGCTTCCAAATGATGGATATCACCAAGAAAACATAAAAATTTATGATATGAAGTTGTAGATAACTTCAAAATTGTCCCACATGGTGTGCCAAAATTGTTGTCACAAAATTATACCCTCTAAATGATCATGCACGAACAAAAGAATTTTTGGGCAACATGGGCCTATCTCCAAGTGTGGGACTTGTATCTTAAGATAGAACTACAAATAAGGTTGTTTCCTCTACCTAAATCTAATGATAACACTACTCCTAAACTAACCTACTATAACACATCTATGGGACTAGGGAGAGAGAGGGAGATAGAGATGTAGAAAGAAAAACTTAAGCTATAATGGTGGTGATAGCACCAAAAATAAATGGTGATCAATATCAACAAGGGGAAGGATTTGAAGATAATACTAGAGAGAATGTTAGAGATTTGTTCCATAGACTCAAATTTGGATTACCTAACCCTTCCCATGCATTTGTAACACATAGAATTGGAAATAATGTTATTATAAAAAAACACACCATACCAAATAAATAATGAAAGGAAAGGCACAATAAACATGAGTATGAGATAGAAAAGACACATTAAAGCATTATTTATTTCTCAAACAATGAAAAAACCATTACATTCTTCGAAGGGGTGAAATACATTGTAGATGCCAAATCGAGGTTTGAAACTAGCAAAAATTTTATCACTATTTTGGCATGGTGTTATTATGACAAAGAGGAATCCCTTTTACTAAGAGTGAGCCTCATACTTATAGAGAAATGAGTGAATAAAAGAGGGAAAATAGATAGAGATGTGCCAAAACCTCATTCCAAACACCATTCAATTCCTATCAACACGCAGAGCTCTAACAAGGTCACTTTCCATGTCATTTAATCAGAGGACAAGGCTTGGGTGCCATTTATCGTTAAATCTGATAATTAAAGGTGGTTGCACGTTTTAAACATATAAAACTACCCTTTTACCCTCTAAACCCATGTTTTAATTTTTGATCCCCAAAACTCAATTCATTTCTAATTTTATTGACATAAAAATGAATCCCTTGGAGATACTTTTCCAACACCACTAGTTTCATCAAATTTTGAGCTCGCAGATTAAAGTTATGGTCAAAAACCATTACCACTTTGTTCTATGGACTTCCCTTTGTTATGTGGAATTCACATGTTTCACATGGCTTTCAGAATGTTTTTTTCATTTTCTTTATTTTTATATCTCTCTAGATTTTGAATGACTTTGTTATCTTTGCAAGGGTTTATCTCTGTTTTGTGTGGCTTTGAATAATCCGTGGCTGAAATTATTTGTTCTATAGACTTGTGAATTTTGTAGAACACTAACCTTTGAGAAGTATACAAAATAGTAGGATAGTGTTCTATGGATTCTTTCCTTGTCCATGTTTAAACTTTTTTCCTTTCTTGTGGAAGAATCGAGCTTGTTTTTTTCTACACAAAAATTTATTTATACACTCTATAGAACATTGAGATCCTTCATTATATGGATTTCCTTGGGCAAAATTTCTGCCTAAGTATTTTCAATGCTCAATCTTATTTATGGGTTAGAAGAACCCATGAAACATTATTTTCCTCAATTCTCGCTTTTAATAATGAAAAATAGTGTTTCGCGCCCTTTTCCCAAAAAAAAACTCGCCTAAGTCCAAAATCAAATTTGCAAGTTGTCAAAATGGTATGGGGGTTATTTTGGACAACATCATTGTGAATTTTATCGGTTTAACCAAGGATTTGGAAAATTTACCCTTGTTAATAATCACCACATACCTTTCATGACACATAACCTAATCGGAACTTTGCAATGTTTGGGCAAAGGAAAAACTTAGAGTTTGGCGGGTGTGGGAATGCCAATGAAATCCACTTTTCACTCATCCAATTAATGTGCAAATGTTAATAATTCAAATATTTTAATGATTTCATTTCTCAACACATGTCATATTCTTACACTAGATTAATCTTGGTGGGATAGCTTCAATAGAAAAGAAAATGATGTCTTTTTTTAATGTCTTGAGGCTTAAACTCCATTAAAATCTCAATTATCGTTTGGATCTGCCCTATATGAACTATGAGAAAAATGGGGATGCTACTTTGAATATTTTTTAACATAATGGGGCTCCAAAACATGTGTTTAATGCCATCAAAATCCTTCTAGTGTTACAATTGTGATCAAGTGCCTAAAAATGAAGTGTGGTGCTCATTTTTGTAGCACATACAATAGTGTATGGTTAATTAAATACACTAACATATCCCTTTAAGATGCACTTTGATGAAGGGAAGAATGGAGGAAAAATTAACTAGGCCACCTTCCTTTACTCCCAAAATTAGTCTTAATGAAGAAAATCAAGCCTCAAGAAAGGGTTTTGTGAAGATGTCTACAACCTTATTTTCTATTTAGAAAAACTTAAGGTCAATAACCTTGTCCTGGATCATCTACTAAATATAATTCATGTATATCCTAATGTTATTTTTGTGTGGTGCTCCACTGGGTTGTGATAAATTTGGATGGAACTTTTTTATCGCAAAAATCATTTTGGGTTAATACTATGGAAACCGAATTAAAATAATGTGTTGTATCCAGTTGATTCATGTCTTATAGAAACAAGTATAATTTATTATGTATTTATAGTAGATGCAATAATTTTGATCTACTTTTATATGACCAAGTCATGGTACTTTCCCTAAGATGATAGATATATCCTACAATTGACTTTCCATCATCTTGATTCACAACCCCATCACTATCTATACCGACATGTTTTCCACCACGCAATTTTGATACTAACATTGCACTAATTACACTCCTTCCCATCATCATCATTTAATTAATGGTACTTTATTAATTAAAATATACTTTTAATTAATTATCCATTATTAATTACTTGAATCCTGATGTATTATTGAATTAATATCCCTTTATTAATTACAATTTTCTCTCAAACCCCTATAATTACACTAATTTACCATCTATAATTTCCTCTCAATAGCTTTTACAAGTTAATCTTGACTTATTAATCAATTCTAATTTATTAATTAAGCCTCCCTAATTCCCATGAGTCATCAATAGTAACTAATTGATCTTAATCATGCTTATCCACTTCTAATCATGTTTATCAACTCTTAATCCTACATCTTTATTATCCCACATTCACTAAGAGTTACACTTTTCCCAAAGATGTAAGTCATAAAACAAGCCTAGTACTCCCTTGCAAAACTAAACCATGCCCTTATAAGACATATACATCTACTCTCTTGTACTAGGTTATTGAAAAAGAGATAAAGTGAGTAAACCCTTACTTGTCGAGGTAGTAAGAAGAGAATTAAACATGGATTTTGGGTCATTTTGTGGAAATATATTCCTTCACCAAGATCCCTCCTTAGATATAACTTTCCCATGGCTTACACTCAGCTGAAAAGGATACCTACAACTTGAAAGAAAATCAACAAATTAAATGGAGGTTTGCATTTACTATATTCATGTTTATATAATTTGTGTTTCTTCCTTTCTTATTTTTATCTAGATGTATTTGTATTAGAAGAATATTAGGATTTACTTGGTGTTATATCCTATCTTATTTTGTCAAATTTATTTGCTTGCATATATATAGCATGCCCAATGGGACACCCCTTTGTCTCACATGTAATTTTTCTTCGTTTTTGAATTTGTTTCAAAATTACATGTATTTGTTGATTTTTTCTTGAGTTTGGTAGTGATGAGTGTTTTTACGGGAATCAAGGAGGCCAAGTGCTATCAAATTTGAGAATTGAGAAAAATTCTGTAATTTTTGGTATTTTATCTCGGTTTTCATCCTTCTTATGTTTTAGAAAGCTTAAACTAGTAAATGACATGATTTATTCAGCTAATGGAAAATCCACTCGATGTAGATACATATTCATCACCTCATAATACCATATAATGGCCTTGCATTTATCATTGATCTCGTGTTATTTTACAATGAACTCATTGATTCCATCGACCTCATTGGTTCATACAATGGTGTGATTCTCTAATGGGTTCGTGGAATAGCTCAACGAACTCAATAAAGAGCAGCAACCTTTCTCCATCTTGCAACAATCTTTCCCCGTCATAAAGGAGTAGCTTCATTTCTTAGTTTCTTTTATTGTTTTTATAATTTTTTTGCATTTATGGAGTTCTTTATCATATTGTTTATCTTATTGTATTATTGTTTTGCAATCATTAGGCTTATGTGCACATTTTAGTTATCATGGGTAATTATTATGTTTTTTTATCTTGTAGGTACCTTTCATCATGCTTAGTGACATTGTAGAAGTTTGTAGCTAGGTGGAGAAATAATCTTTCTTGAAAATTATGTTCTTAGGTAGGTGAAAAATAGGTGAGTACTCTAAACAATGTATTCACTATTTCATTCAAACAATTTCACTTTCTAGTTTTGATTCACTCAATTTACTTCACAATGAACTTGATTCGGTGGACTCACCAAACTTTTGGTAGAATCATGTTTATTTCAATCACCTTGAATTACATGATAATGAACTCAAGCAATGGATTTGATATGGTAATAGTGTACTCGCTTTGTCAAACACCAAACTTGCTTTTTGTATTAGCAGCCTTGTGATCTTTAGAAATTGGATTTCCCCTTATCTCTCCTTTATTCACTTCTTTTCTTTTTTGATCCATTTTTGTCATTGAAACTAATAATATTGATTCATGTGTTTCAATATTCACTTATCAAACATTATTATTACAAAACAATTAAACAAATAGAAACTAAATTTACATACTTATAGTTTGTTTTATCTTGGTTTACAATTTGGTTTTTTAATCGGAAAATCACACTTCCATTTCAAATGTTTGCATAGAATATTAGATTAATCATTTCCTTGATCACTTAGGTTACTTTAAAAATGTTATATATTTGCTTAACCTTTGTTTTAACCACTTTATTTGGGTGTATAATTCCCTTCGCATATTTTTATACTTGTTTATACCTCGCCTCAATTGTGTATCCTTTTTCGTCACACCGCAAGGTAATCTTATAAATTAGAAACAGTTAGGTGTTTTTATTTTAATAGGGTTTGATGGTTGGGACTTCATCACCTAGTCATTTGGATAAATCCGTGTGATGGTAAAATATATAAATTCATTAGAATATTAGTCATTTTTGGATAAGTAGGAGTTCACTTTTACATGGCTCCTATGAATTGGGGTGCATTTACCTCCAATACCCATCCCTTGGATTGGACCCCATAAGAAAAATAATTAATTTTTGGTGAAGCTCCAATGAATTGGCTAGAGTGAAAGGGAGGGGGATTTCACCCTTTAAACCACATCACTAAACATGTTTTCCTAATTTGACGTATTTATGCCTCACATACCAAGACGTATAATGATTACTCCCCTAACAACCCTCTTCATCCTATTTATATGGCCATAATTATTCTAAGTAGTGTTTTCTTGAGTATCCCCAAAACTTGTTTGAAAATAAACTAAAACATGTTACTCTATCTAAGTCAAAAGTTGATTATTAAACAATACAAGGAAAAACTCTATTAAATTTAAACATTGTTTTAGCAATAAAGCAAGGAAAAACTTTTATAAGTTAAACTATGTGTATCTTACATAAATACCTTACACTCTATAGAAATTTATATCCATTTTTCAAACATAATAACCTAGAACTCTTCCAAATTTTGATGAAATGTTTTCACCCCAACACTTACACTTTTAAAAACTATTTGATTGTTGATTAACATAATTACACCGCTAGGATGCTAAATTTTACCTATAATACTTAGACATTTCTCCCAAAAATATAAAAACCTAGGTAAAACCTCCATTTACAAGTCATTATGTTTTCTAATTTTTCATATATTTCCTTATGAATATAAATCACAAGACCAAAACTTGGTAAAATATTTATTTCAGCTTGTTATGTTTTCTAATTTTAATTATATTTCCTTAGGAAAATCAATCACAAATCTAAAACATAGTAAAAATTTAAGTTTAAAACCGTAATGTTGTCTAATTTTACTTAGATTTCCGTAGGAAAATCAATCACAATCCAAAACTTGGTAAAACATCCATTTTATAGCCATTATGCAGAAACATTTATTTAAACATCCTTAGCAAGCAAACAACTAATCCAAAACATAGATAAAACATATAGATTATAGTCGTTATGCTACCAAATTTTGTTTATACTTCCCATCTTCGCTAAACATATTCAATCAAACATTTCAAGGTCATTGCATTGTCCAAATCGTCCTAGAACTTCCTTTAATCTAAAGAAAACCTAATCAAACAAACTAGCTCAAGTTTCCACAAAATAATGGTTTTTATTATACGATTAGGTCATCAATGATGAGAACACAAGTCCTTATTGCATGATCCTTTAGAATATTTTTCAGAAGACGAGCTTATCCTTATTGATCATGGTGGGGATAAGAAGATTCGCATGACATCTTCAAACACTATCCAACAAAAGTAGACGACTTCTTATATCTAAAAAAAGACAATATCCTTCTTCTCTTGGTCAAATAAGGTACAAAACTCCCCTTCGACTTTGATTCTTCTTTCCTTATGAGCATGATATGTGGAGAAGATAAATTATATTATGTGTCATTCAAAAACATAGAGGATATCATATAACCAAGACACGCATCTACATCAACACAACCCAACAACAATGAAGAATTTAATGTTAATATACCTCCTAAATCATCTAAATTGGGAATTACTTGCCTTTAATCAATCTAAATTGTGACATACTAAAGGAGGGGTGAGGCTCAACCTCACACACCACATAATGAAGAATTGATAGTTCAATATCAATTACAAATTCTAAATTTCCAAATTACAATCTTATCTTCTCATATCCATACGAAATTCCTAAGGTCGCTCATACTAAGAAACCTAAAATGAACCATGAAATAAATCGAACAAAAAATCATAGAGGTGAATCTTATAAATCACACATCTACATACCATCTATTCCCTCACGAGGAAAACAATTCAAAAAGATTGAAAATCTATGAAAGACATGCTTAGTGGTTTACAAGAAAGTAGTAGTGGGTATCACATGAAATATTTCTTTGAAGATATATGTCCTTACCCATTTGACAAGGAAATGTTGTGTGCCCCCTTTTTCCTAAATTTTATTATATTGAATTAAATAAATATTTTAGGAAAGGTAACCCTAGGTATCACATTAAATACTTCTTTACGCTTTGTCAAGAGGTCGCTATAATGAAAATTACCTCATTCAATTGTTCTCGTGTAGCTTAGAGGCCAAGCTCTTGAATGGTTTCTCCACCTTCTAAATGGATCAATTTCCACCTTTGCAGATTTTTATGATAAATTTGTAAAACATTTTTCCTTTAACATGGACAGTGACATCACCATGTTTGACCATGCAGTGCCAAATAACGTAATAGCAAAAACTTGGTTTCCTTCTTACAATGACAGTGGGGCTTGGTTATTTTATTATCTTGTTCTATCATAGAGAAATAAATGGGAAATATATTTGTACCTAAATTATACCCTAAAAGTGTTTTCCTCTTGCAAATGCACTATGTCAAGACATTCCAAGTTGTAGAGAAAGGTATTCAAATTGAAAATATTAATTTAGCCAAAGGGGTCTTAAAACCATTTCAAAAGGACTACGATAATAAACCCATTAATAAATCCAAATTATTTAACAAAAATAAACATGTCATGTGTGATGGAATTAGAAATTTCAAACATATTCAAGTGGTACATAATACCCCACTATTAAAAATCACTTAAGGGTTTCCCAAACCAAACAAAAATTTTAGAGACTACACCTTCTAGGTAAATATCTATCATTAGTTTTATGTCAACTTGAATTGGCTAATATGATCAAATTTCCCAACACCAATCCACTTGACATAAACACACCCAAGCCCTCATGGTATAAATAAATAAAAAATTGTGAGTACCATCATTTGAAGGAACATGGTACTCGTGGTGCATGAAACTTAAGAATTATATATATAACTTATTTGGATCACATGGATATAAAAATTGACACTCATGAATCCCTAAAATTGTAAAATAATCAACATAAGATATATAAAGAAACCTTTCCCAAGTACAAATAATAAGTGGAAAAATGTGAGATCAAGTTTTATTCTCACACGGTAATAAAAAAATCACGTTTCCACTAAGTCATCATATCATTTCATTTATTTAACTTGTTATATGAATCCAGTTACTACTAACATTACAAATGTCAAAATAAAATATCAGGAGTTTTTATATCACAATGTAACATGCTCACATCACTATTCTAGGACCATCTCCATCTAATCCTTCAGATAGTAATTACTATCTCTTAGGAAGCTTGAGAAAATGCATATTAAGATATATATATATATATATATATATATATATATATATATATATATATATCTTGTACCTTATCAAAATATCCAATATTCATAAATATATCCTCTATAAGACCCTTCATGATTCAAGATTTTCAATGGACATTTACCATTTTCACTTCCAATCCTTTGTCACACAGATCACCCCATTCAAAAAAATCACCTTTATCTAAAGAAAGATTCCATAGGAGAACTACATTCACAATTTACCTTTGTACATCAAAGTCATAATAACTGTAAAAAAGTCAAATGGGTGCTTGTGGATAACTGATCTGGTCTAAACATCTACACTTTGAGGCTTGTTAAAAAATTAGGGCATATCAATGTTGAACTTGAGCCCAATATCATTACAATAAAGGCTTATGACAATGTAAAGTGAAAATCAACAGGGATGATCATTTTACTTTTGGAAGTTGGGCCTATTACATAAGAAAATTGATTCTATGTTATATATTTGGAGCTCCCTTATAATATCCTCCTTTGTCACTTATGGATCCATATCATGCAAGCCATTCCCTCCACTTTCCACCAATGCATCAAGCTACATTATCAAGGTTAGGATATTATAATCTTCGGTAACCACAACTAGGTTGGAGATAATATGACCTCCAAAATCCCTTCTTATACATAATAGCCCCTTGTCACCAAAAACACATGGCAATCCTACCTTTAGGCTAGTAAGAAAACTAGAATATACAAATTTTGTTAACTTTTTACATGGTGTTATTTTGGTAGATGAAATTATAAATAAAACTTACACCTCCCAATCACCTTATGAGAAAATGGTCTCGTGTTATTAATCACTTTATTATGTTATCCCCAATGAGATGATGTACACTATGGGTTACCATGGGTATGATTATGGAAAGGATGAGTAATGTTTTTGGCAACCTCTCCCGGCATATGAGAAGATGGAAAAATATAGAATTGGCATTGAACCTTATGGTGCACCACCCATATAAGTTGAAACCACCTATTATATGCATGAAGAGGACTCTTCTAATTATGAAACTAAACTAGGGTCTCCTTATAGTCTCTACAAGGAAATTTCTTCCACAAATCACTTTTTGAATATCATTTTCCTAATCTTATCACCTTCTTACCCCAAACTTGACCTCATTTATCCCACCCTTATCAACTGGGACCAATAAAATTGCATATCAATCAATTTCTTTCAGAATGAGGAAACAATAACAGAAATCATGGGACTGCATGATGGAATCTCCTTTGGGGATCATAAAAATGATTCTCCATTTACTTTGATATGTGTTAGTCCTTCAGGGAGGATGTTGAGTTCTATAGTCGGAAAAATATTACAAATTCAAAAATCTAAATTCCATAGTGAAATAATTTTTAAGGAACTTGAAAAAATAAATTCAAAGTGACCATTTTGCTAGTGAAAAGCTCATAAAGATTACAATAGAAGAAGAACTTAACCTCCCTCCCATTCCCATTCTAATGGATGTTGTATTTAAGTTATTAGTTGAGGAAACTATCGACATCAACATTAGCACAGAGGAGAAACCTAAAATTTTGAAGTTTGGGCATCACTTACTCCAAAAGAAGATAAAACCTTTATAGTGTTTCTAAGATAATTTACCAATGTCTTCACATGGTCTTACACATACATGCTTGGATTATATCCTTTATTATTGGTTATGCACAATTTTGGTTATTCTTGAGTCATAAAAACAATCAAACATTAACACCATAAGATACAATTGAAAGTGACTCTTTCGGTCAAAGAGGAGCTCAAAATTTGTTCACACTAGGATTTATCAAGCATATCAACTATTCATAATACTTATCCAACATAGCCCATGTTCACAAGAATCTTATAGGAATTCATATTTGTATGAATTTCAAATATATCAATGAGGCATGTCCTAAAGATGAAATTCCTCTCCTCAAGTTCAATATGATCATTGATTCTATAACAAGTCATGAAATTTAATTTCTCGTGGATGGATTCTCTGCATATAACCAAATCAAAATTGTTAAATAAATATCAACAATAAAATTCTTTAACTAATCCGTAAGGTGCCTATTACTATCAATTCATGCCTTTTGGCCTCAAAAACGTGGTATCCACATATAGTGAGCCATGAAAATTATATTCTATGACATATTACATGACATTGTGAATGAAATATTATGGTCTAAAACATGAGAAAATCATCCAATTGTTATTCGCCACATCTTTGAATGGATTCAAGAATACAAGGTCAGGATAAACCCTAAGGAATGTGTGTTTGGAGTTATACCAAGAAAGTTAGTAGGGTTCATTGTGTCTAGAAGAGGAATTAAAGTATATCTATAAAATCTTAAATCTATTACATAAATGCCTCCTCCAAAAACTTTAAACAACTTCGTAGCCTCCACGGAAAAAAATAAAGCTATCCGGATCTTTATTTCCCAAATAGCTAAAAATTTCATCCCTTTACCCATCTCCTTAAAAATTGTTGATTTTCAATGGGGCTTGGAATTCTAGAAAGCCTTTGTGTAGTTAAAGCACTATCTATCCAAGCTTCCTAATTTAGTCCCTCTTACTCTTGGCAAACTCCTTTTGTTATACATTTCCTCAGCCAATTTTTTTCTTAGATGCTCTTTTATCCTAGCATGATAAACAAGATAAAGTAAGATTTTTTATTAGCTCAACTACATTTTGATGTCCTATGATATTAATTAACCAAAAATTGAAAAATCTTGTTTATTTGTTGTCTTTTCTTTCCAAAACTTGGACATTACCCTTTGAACAATAAAACCAATCTCACATCCAAATTCAACCCACTTAAATACATCTTATGTAAACTTTATCTTACCAGTAGGATGACAAAATGGATTATTTGACTCAGTTCATTCAACATATAATATGTTGATCAAAACGTTGTTAAAGGGAATGTCTTTGTCAAACAAGTTGAAGAAAAACCTTTTCGGGCATAGAACCGGTAAATCTTGATCTACAGATGTTTTTGTTTTATTTATCAAAGAATATACTACTTGTAAAATATAATTTGGCAAAACATTTACCTTTCATGGCTCAGGTATTGGTTTTATCCTTATCACCCCTCTTGGTTAACTCATCATGAGATCCTTTTGGATTGGTTTTTCCTACACTAAAAATATAGTTTAATATGATGCACTCATTGTTGGTTTCAAATTTTCCATTAAATGGAATATCAAAAAGATTAGGTCATTGACGACTAACGGGTCATCAAAAAAAAAGTTAACAATGAATAAAATGTCAAGGACAAGAATCTTATACCCTATAAGTACATGGTGGACAACTTCAACTAATATTTTTTTGAATTACTTTTCATCAAATTCCCCATATTTAGAACAAGTCGCAAATGTTATAGCTATAATTGGATCTCTCTTAAACCTACCTCAAGACAAGAATGAACTTTTTTCCTTATCAAACATCTAATTTTTCCCGATTATATATGTTGGAATCTTGTAAGTTATGAGAAGTTTTTTTCCCTCCTCCCCTTGGTATGAAGAAATATACAATTACCTACAAAACGCCACCTTTCCACCTAACATTACCCATTCCCAAAAAAACCCCTCATCCAATGCATAGCCTATTATTTCATTCTTGGGATAACTCTTTATCATAGAGGTTATGATGGGACCCTATTACAATTTCTAAATTCAAAATATTTTATCCAAGCTATTAGAGACGTGCATGAAGGAATTTTTCAGCGTTCATAATAGTGGTAAGTTTCTTACCAAGAAACGCCTATGAGTTAGTTAATACTTACCCGCTATGAAAATAGATTGTTGTTAATATGTTTAAAAATGTGTCCTTTTTCAAAAGAATAGAAACTTGATTCACATGTCATCCCAATCCCTACAACCTATTATTACTCCTTGGCCATTTTTGAAATGGGGACATGATCTCGCAGGAATCTCATACTCACCTCCTCTCGATGTCCATAAACATATGATTACCGTAACTGAATACTTCACCAAATGGGTGGAGGATGTACCCCTCATGCATGTAACCAATGCTTGAATACCCAAATAAATTTTGAACCACCTTATCTATCATTTTGGAATTCCTTCCATCATTGTCTCTCGACAATGGTAAATCATTTAACAAAAAGAAAGTGAAGACCCTCTGTAGAAACTTCAAAAATCTTCCAAAATTGGTCTATGCCTTATTACCCTCAAGGTAATGGGAGATTTGAGGCCAGATATAAACCACTTATTCACATTACAGAGAAACTTATTAGTAAAACATGCCAAAATTATCTCCAAATCCATCATGCCTTAAGATCTTATTGCACTTCCATACAAGCTCCTATAAGATTCATGCCTTATTCCCTTATATTTGGAATAGAGGTAATTATTACCTTAGAGATCAAGATCACCTATTTGTGCATATATTTAAAGGATTATATTAACAATGAGGAAGATTATAGAGTGTCCAAACTTTTAAACTTGAATTACTTGACAAATAATTACTTCATGCCTTAGACTACCTTAAAGTGTATCAAAATCAAATTTGAAAAAACTATAATAAATGCATGATACCTCATGAGTTTTAGATTGGGGATCTTGTTCTCAAATAGAATCAATTTAATACTAAAAACTATTGGGAAAAGAAAGGTAAATTTGAGCCTAACTAGTTGGGGCCATATATTTTGGTTGCATAATTTAGTTCAAGGGCCTATAAGCTCACTCGCATTGATGGTACCAAAATTAGGGATCCCATGAATGTCATGCACCTCAAGAATTTCTATATTTGAGCTCAAATAAATAAAATAAATCAACAAAATAAAAACATCCAAAAATTAATTAATTAATTAATTTGTTTAATAGTGAAAACCACGCAATTATGGCACCTGAGTATGTATTGTGGTTAAAAACAGCTTTCTAGCACCATTTTTTTGTCCAGATAGTCACAAGCATTTTGTACATGGGATCATGGCCACTCCATCTTAGCCTTGTCATTCCTTATACCTTAGGCCTTGATCTAAATTTTTCCACTTCTTCTATAGTGACATAGATATTATCTCATATATATTACATCCTATCACTAGGGACATCTTACCATGTCATTATTTTTTACATGGCACTTCCTAAAACCTAGAAAATCCAAAAAATGCAAAATTTATAAAATCCAAAATAATAAAAAACATCTAGAAAATCCCTAAACATAAAAAAACCTAGAAAATCCAAAACATCACAACATATAGAAAATATACAAAAATTTCAAAACCTAGAAAGTCTAAAAATCGTATAGCTTCAAAAAATCCAAAAAAATCACAAAATCTAAAAAATTCAAAACTATCACAAAATCTAGAAAAACCCCAAAAACAATGTCTAGCATTAAATCCCTAACAAAATGATAAAACAATCTTATTTTCCTATTTCAGCACTCGACTCACTATCATGTGTAACATGTAAATCATCCTATGTTCTTCATCCACTAACAAGTTTGCATGTTTTTATGTATAATTTTCAACATGTATCATTGCTTGGGGCATTATCATAGTACACTTTAGCTTATATTCTTATTTATTTGTCCCCCATATGTTACCCTTATGTGTATCCTTTCTTGAGTCACCATCTTTACCTATGTCGTTAACTACAACATTTAGGTACTATAAATAGGTAACAAAAATATTGATGCACTTACTAAGCCTTTTTTATTTAAATATGTGTTATTATAATTATGTGATTACTTTTTTATTCGAAATATCACTTTCCATTGTACTTTGCTTTGGTTCTGTTCTTAGAGAATCTTACAAAAATTGGTATTATGATCTTTCATATCATAATACTCATTTTTGTATATTTATATCAAATAAATTTGTAACGTGATTTCCCATTCATACTCGGTACTCACCATATCTACCAATCCCACATCATCATATTCTATCTAACCTCCCATTTTAACTAACATTTCCTATAACTAACCTTCCCATTCTCTTCCACCCTACCCCAACATGATGGCTAGATGTCAACACATAACATAATAAATCTACACACAACACAATAAATGGCTAAGTATACATACACATTCGCAACATGGGTCATATCAACTCAAGTAGATAACAATAATGAGATACAAATACACACATAACATCATCATCCAATGAAGCATTAACATCTACACATCTAATATAATCATGCATCTAGACATCATCATCATCATAGACTAAAATAAAAAAATTATTCAAAACCCATCATAACTTTTTGCTAAACTCCATAAACATAAAATAAAATCATATTGTATATCAATCAACAAAATTGAGCTTACAAAATAGTGTGATAACCATGTATTATACATATCATAGTGGTACAAAAACACTCCTAAATATAGGATGAGTCAACTCTTTGTGTGACTCTCTCTAGGTGATGTATTGTCTGGATGACCTAGTGGTGACGAACCTTACCTCACCCCTCATGAAAGAATCAGATCGTTGACCCTAGAGGATCACTAAAGGTATCCCAAATAATTCCCATGATCTCCCCCGAACCTCATGGTCTCTAGAATTGGATCACTCTCAACCTTTGTTAATGTCTAGGGCTTTTCGATCTACTGGCATAAAGAACCTCGTATAATGTCTTGTAGTAGATGGAATCACCCCTGCATTGTGTGTGATCTTATCCAACATCTATTTCCTTCCCTATGCACCTAGAGAAATGTGGGTTATATCACACTCCTGACATAGTATCTTCTCCGCTACCTATGAAGTATCTCACTCTACTTGAGTTATATCTTTCTTGATCATTAGGATGTTGCACTCCTTATAGAGCACATATCTATTAGTAGTGTGGTTTTCCTACGTGATGCATGTAGTATCTTGCTCAAGAATGGTTGTGTCTCTCTCGGTTCACCTATCCAACTTAGTTGTAATCCACAATACCTCTATTATGAGCCTTACTATCTATAAATATATATCCGCACATGACTTTGGGATGCTAACATTGTTATCTTTGTCTCTCATGTATTGTTATCCAATTTTTTCCCCGGAAAAAAATTGAACAATTTTGGTCGATTGGACCCTAGGAGCATGAAGCCCTTTCATGAAGCATTTTGGGACATTACAGGAAAAATTTTGTGTTGAAGGCACATCTATAGCGCTACGTGAAATTTTGGGATCATTTAAGAGTGTTCTCTTATTTTGGATCTTAGAGGTTAATGGGTTTGTTCATAGTGCGGAGGTTGGCCTCTATGGGCCCACTTTCCACCAAGGAGTGCAAGAAATTTATTAAAATTGATAAATCATGTTTCAAAGGTCCTATTTTGCTTCTATTACCTCCTTAGTTTCAACAAAGAATAGCGAAATTTACAAATCAGAGAAAGATCATATTTAGTAGGCTTAGGGGATATCGAGCTTAGGATAGCTCATCGAGAAACTCAGCGAGTTATCCGATGAGCTAACATGTATTCACATTAAATAGGTCAAGTTAGCAATATCGAGTGAGCTCATGTGAAGATCAGGTTAGTTACTCGGGATGAGTTAAAAATAGACCGATTCATATTTTGGAAACTCAAGCCATTAATTAAACAAGTTGGATTAGGACAGAGTCAAGCTAGGATGCATATGCATGAATATATCATACAGGTAATGAAATTCATAGCGGCTCATGCATGGTGAAGGATTGAGCTTGTTGATCTCTCACAGACAAGGTAATGAATTGAGTTGAAACTTGACTCTCAATGGATTTAAGAGCTCAAATATCAAAATTTTATGGTTCATCCATGAGATTGTAGGCCATCTTGGGAGCTCATATACAAGAAATTCATCGATGTTCTTTGGGCTCGACTCGAGCACACAAAAATCATGAAAGTTGATACACAGGAGAACTCAGTTATTGCAAATGACAAAGTTCATGCCCGATTGATAGGGAGATTATTTTATTATCTTAGGGCTGAATACGAAGGTGAGCTTGATGGAAGCTAACTCACTCAACCAAGTTAATCTCATGCATAGTCATTTGTGAATTGGCAAGCTCATTTGATAAAAAATGAGGTAACTTCAATTGACCGAGTTAAGATCAAGTTAGGGATAGCTCAGTGAAATATCTCAGAGCTCGTAGGAATATGTGGATTTTGGGCCCTATGGAATGAAACGCTAAGCCATAATGATGGAATGTCGAGCTAAGGTAAAGGTTCCACACTAGGGGGGATTTTGGGACCTACGGCCATGCTGGAGATTAGCGAACAAATAAGTGAAGTGAGACTTTGATGATGGCAAGCTGAGAAATATGTTCCACAATGCAGAGATTCATGCAAGAATGATAAAGTGGGAATTATGAAATGGAAAGCCAAGGGAGAGCTTCCAAAAATTAAACATGTAATTTGAATCCCAAGTCAATGGCTGAATTATTTGTCGAGTTGTTAGGGAGGCTATAGGAGAAATAGTGAGTTAATCACCGAGTTATTAGCATGGAAGTTAGAGCTATTATCGGAAGTAAGCAAGTGACTTGGTCATGATAGGGCTTTACATGCATGGTTACATCATCAATTCATTAGGATCACGGTTACAGAGGTGTTTGAGTACAAGGAGAGCCTATGAAGATGACTCCACAGTGGGGCGAGTTCATGTGGAGTGCTATGCGAAACGGCTAAGATGGGGTCCAAGTTGGTATTAATGGATGTATGGTGATCGGGGATGTGGAGAACCTCGATGAGTTTTTCGATGGTGGGTTGTGTGTATAGCTCACGAAGGACTCACTCTCGGTAATGCATGGTGGACTAGTCGGCTCGGATGAGAAGAGAAAGCTCAGATATTGGTTGCAACGAGCTCATACCAAGCTCGAGCAATGTGGAGAGAATATCGATATAGAATGGTAGCTCAGATTAAGTCTACAGAGCTCAATGGAATCTGCGGTGTCGTTGAACTTGCATAAAGATCGAGACATGTGGGCATTTGTAGCATTGATTCGATACGGTAACGAGTCTAGTTCATTTAGGGGCTTTCGTGAATGAATACAAGATCATGAATTGGGTCGGGATGATGGGCTCATTGATCACCATTTGAAAACTGAGTCATGTCAATCTCGAGCTTGATGGTGAGAGGCTCGTTTTGGGAAAGAGCTCAATAAGGAAGAAGTTTGGTCAAGGGTCGCGACACTCAATATTAACCGAGATCAATACAGAGGTAGAACTTGATAGGCGATGATGTGGAAATCTCAGAAAAGATGATGGATCAACTCAACATTGAGCTCATTACGTAGATGAGATCGTGTCAAGGCAAGGATCTTGCTCACGATGGTGGAGCTTGGCTAGAACAAGTTTGATTTCCCATGATGGAGGAGTTTGTTATTTTTGTAGGAGTTTTTTCGAGGTGTTCATCAACCGTGAAGCTACACAATTGAGCTCAGTGGTGGGAATATTGTAGAGTGTTTTACGCTGAGTTGAGCCCAACTAGGGAAGATTTCAAGGAGTTCGGATGAGTTGAAGATGATAAGGATTCGTCATTCAATCCATGATGGGCTTGGTAGTGGAATGACGTCAAGCTATTTGGTGATGGTAAGCCAAGTGAGTTACTTGACAAGGAGCTCATGGAAAGTGCGAGATAAATTGTGTGAGTTCTTTATAAGCCAAAATGAGATAGCCAAGCATGACTTGAAAATGTTTCGATGAAGAAGCTCAACGCTCAAGACATCTTGGACAATGCACGACAAGTTTGGTAAAAGTAATTTCTATGTAGAAATGACCAAAAATGTAAATGAGTTTGATGCAAAGGAGGAACAACTCAAGATCTCAACCGTGAATAGAATTGAAAACTCGGGGCTCAAAACGAGTATCTCGGTCTGAATGATAATGAGAAAAGGATTTTAGGTGGTGAGTTGAAGGTAGCTCATGGAGAAAGGAGTATGGAGCTCACACAAAGGATTTGACCTGCCAAGTTGAACCATTAACCAAGTGATTTTGCATACAGACCAAGCTCAAGCCGAGTTGTTTTTTATTTCATCTGTTAATGGCATGGAGAATTCAATAAGCCACTCAGAAGTCAAACATGGGAGCCAAGTCCTTCTTAGGGTGTAATTTGGTATGAATGGGTATTTTTTAGGATAGGATCTCAGTAACCATGGAGCGTACATAAGATCATCTCGCCAAGTTGAACCATGCACATAGTGAGCTAAAGCTGATTCAAAGTGAGATTGGTTACATTGAAAAAATGAAGGGGCACAACATTAAAATATTTTTAGCGAAATGGCTATACATTTCCAAGTTCTTGTGAGCACAAATAGAATATAGCTTGGCCGAGCTTTGAAGAAGAAGATGGAACAAGCATGAGTCGGATGAAGCCATAATGGTAATCGCTCAACATTGGAAAAATCTAGTGTGGAGCATGAAGACCTCGACTTGGTATGGAAATCAGTAGCTAGCTCAATGGAATATGCAAACATTGCTTTGAGATGACAGGAAAAATAGATCGCAAGTTAACGTGATGATGCAAACAAGCACGAGTCAAAGAGAATGTAGTTCGACAAACATGGAAATTTAAATGATTTTGAGCTCGGCAAGAAGAACTCAACAAAGACCTTACACATGTTGATCAAGATAGACATGGAGATCGGGATGAGTTAGCATAGCTCAATCAATGTGAAAGATGAGGAACTCATCACTATCTCAATCGATAGTTGCCACAATCGATTCGAGAGAGGCCTCGACTCATCGTGTCATGGTGTGGCTTAGTGTGGAAGCACGGTGATGGATGAATAGTTTTCATAGACATGGCTATCAAACAAGAGACCACTAGAAGACACAAGAATATAACTTGCCATACGCATGAAAGGATCTCAACTTGGCTACAAGTGAAGGATGGAGGAGATTGTGACCAACCTCGTGAGCTAGCTTGGTGAGATAACCACCGATTTGGTGCTTTTTTGACCCATTCACATGGAACCCTCCTCTTAGACGCATACCGGTCTTCGAGGGGCCCACCATATTTTTACTTAAATTAATATTTATATTTTAAATATTTTATTAATAATATTTATTATTATTAAAATATTTAATTTAAATATTTTTTTAATTAATTGATAAGATTAAGTCAAACTGAGCATTAATGATACATGATGGAACCTTCTCAAGTGGTTCAACCAACTATAATAAATATGCCATGTAAATCAATTTAGGAAGGGAATTTATGACTCCTCTCCTCTCTCTCAACTTCTTCTATAAATGTAAGTTGGAAGCTCATTCCAAGTGGTTCCAATAGGTCGGATAGGTTGCACAAGTTAGACTTCTGAGCCAATTTTATAGTTTTTCAAGAAACCTCCTTCTTTGCAAGTTGTCCTTGTATGTTGAGGGAACTTTGAAGCCTTTTTCCAAGATTGTAATGGAAACCATTTCCTCTTCTAAATGTTTGATGCATTTTGCACGTTGTTGAAGTAATAAAAGTGTGTGTTTTTTGACTAATCTCAGTCCTTTCATCCTTTTATACTTCTTTGTGCCTTTTCTCATGCTTGCAGTACACTGCAAGTCTACATTTCTATTGCAAGTTCTTGGAGTTCTCGTGCTTATCAAGCGGTGGAGTATTGCATGCATTTGATTTGTGATGCCCATTCACCCTTCTCAATTTCATCCTTCTCCACTTTGGAAGACCTGATAGATTGTTGTTTCTAATTGAGTTTAACTAAGGGAACACATGCTTCTAAGTCTTTGGTATTTTGTTACCCTCTATAAGTTACAATAGGTGAAGTTGACTTATGGTGCACACACCCTCTTCAATATAACCCTTCCTAAGTCTGGAAACACCCTTTATTTGGTGCATCAACATCCCTAGTATAGTTTCATTTCTTGGAAATCTCTTTCCCTTAAACCCATGAAAATGTTAACATAGGTATAGATAATCACTTTATTGTACTAGGAGTAGTATAGCACTTAGTTTAGGAAGAGAAAGTTGGCCTTCTCTGGAGGTTCACCTTGAGCCCAAGTCCCAAAATTGAGAGGTTATCCCATGTCTCCCAATCACACCAAACTTCCTTTTCACATTCTGGCCATTAAGAGGGTGTAGTGATTTGGAGACAATAGTTTTTAGCACACCTGGTGGGACAGAGTTGGTACTTTTATTTTCACTTGCACAAGTCAAAGTACCTGGCGATTGTATATCTATGGATTCCAAATATCAGTGTGTTAACTTATGCAAATAATTCAGACAAGAGCTTCTTCAAAGAAAGTAAATTATCAACATATCAAACTTTCCTTGTCTCCTCCAAAGAGAAGAAGAAGAGGTGTTTCAACATCACTAGTTGCAGCTTTACCTCGTAGGGTCATTCAACTCCTCCGTACGGAAGGTTTCCTCCACCAAGGAACAATCAACCTCTTTTCTGCTATGACATGAAACCAAGTTTTTCCCCTTTCAATGTAAGTAGTCCTCTTTTGTTGGCTCAACGTGACCCTATACCTATTGTGGCACTCAAAATTTTACCCTTTTACATAGGGGAAACTCACGTTACTCTAGTGGAACATATTCTTGATGTATCCAACATTTTTGTAGTACATAATATCATGGAGGACAATGTTGCGGTTAGAATTCTTGCTACCTATTTCAAGGGAAAAGCACTTCAATGGTTTCAAGGGTTAAGTGTTAGCACTATAACCACTTGGGACGAGTTAGGAGAAAATCTCTGTAAATAGTTTGAAGACAAGAGTGATCACCTATCACTTTTGGAATAACTCACTACCATGAAGAGAGATCCCCAAGAATACATGAGTGATTTCAACTTCCGATTCCACAGGACCTAGAATAGGATTCTGGAACTCATAAATATTTCTCCATTTAATGCATTCTTGTACTATTTGTGAGCCTTAAATAGTGATGTAGAAGTTATGATCCAGTCCATGGGAGGTACTACATTACCTAATGCCTACGAAGCTGCCATAAGAGCGGAAAATTCCTTGATTCAGGCCGGAAAGATAGTTCCACAACCACCAATTCCATTGTCTCGGATCTTATGAACAATCAACCTATCATTACTCTTATTCCGAAGTCTCTAATCAACCAAAGCTCGATCTACCCCCGACTCTTCAAATGATCTATTTGATGTCAAGTCACCGCTGCAAAGTTTTGGAAATGAGCTCGTTGTAATCAAGATGCAACACTTTTAATACAATCATCCATATCAGCCATAAAATCAGTATTATCAGGCTAATCATCCTCCTTTTCAAGGGAACAATCAGCCACAAAATCAATATGTGAATGTCAAGCCTTTAAACTTTCAGAACCCTCTTGTTTCTAGATCATCTAGATGCATGGTAACTATCTAGAATAATCTAGTTCAAGACAACGAATAGTGTTATCCTTGTTCTCAACCCCATAATCAAAATATTTGTTCCAATGGAGTTCTTAGCTAGGCCCTTATGGTTCAAAACATATATTTCCCTTCAAAGCTAACAGATAATTCATCTATGCAAGAAACATCATATGAACCATTCGCACCTGAAGAAACCACCTTACTAAACTAGCAAGGAGAATATTTTTGCAGTTGAATACAAATTCCTCATTAGTGGTGGAAAAAATTCATTCTAAGAAGAGAGAAATGGAACGTCAACCTTCCAAAGTTGATCAAGCATCCACTTCATAGCCTCAGACACAAGCAGTGGTTGATAAATATGCGGGAAAGAAACTGCCAGAAACACATGTTAGCCAAGTTACGAGGAAAGAAGGTTCTTCAGGCATCACAGTACCCAACAAGCACTTTCTAAAAGAGGATCCTAACACCCAAAGAAGTGTCAGCAAAGTTGGAGAAATTCCTTTCAACATAGTAGAATAGATGAAGAAGACCAACCTAAGCATTACTATGTGGGATGCACTCTCAATTCCTTCTCAAAGAAATTTGTTGCGAGAGGCTCTAAATAGTTTTGGTACAACTAACGGATCGTCAGGTCGTGGAGCAGAAACTACTACGAGTTTGTGTCAACTGGAAGGGAAAATTATTCCTAAAGCCAACAAACCACCGCCATTCTATATTTCCTTGATCATTGGAAACCACTTGGTGCATAATTACATGATCGATTTTGGTGCCAGTAGCTCAGTCATGCCCAAACAAATTGTAGATGTACTAGGCATAAAATATGTGTCAGTTGCAAGAGGAGTTGTTCAGTTGGATGGCATAGCTATTAAGACTATTGGAGTTATCAAGGGACTTTAACTTACCATCCATGTATGCCCAATTTTTTCATTCACCCAAGACATATCATTCATTGATCTCCCTCCTCTATTCACTATCTGCCTATCAAAATATTTCACTGCCAAGATGGGAAATTATCTATCGCCCGATTGGTCACATATGATTCTCGGGACTCAATACGAAACCAAAGTGACTATAAAATCAGAACCAATCTTCCGTAATCATGTAGAACCCTACACTATTCCTATAAATTGGAATTACACCATCAGAGATCTAGAAGAAGAAGATGTTGATCATGAACCAACCAATCTTGTTCAGAATTCCCCGATACAGTGCTAGATTAAGTAAGTGTAGATAATCATCTGACAATCCCTATGTTGATGAGTTAGAGAAGAAGAACTCGGTTTTCTATTGTTGGAAGAAATGGGATTAGGTACCTACTGTATTCATGAAGAAGATACGATCATACCACAACTTGTCAAAACACCAAGTGATTTGGAAGGATTGTGGAAATTATTTTTCAATGGCTCAAGAAGTAAGAATTGATCCGGTGCTCATGTTATGTTAATTTATTTGGAGGGAGATAAGTACTTCTCATATTTTTATTGCAATTCATTTGCACTAACAATGTTGTTGAATACGAGGCCCTTGTGCAAGGAATTCAGCTAGCCCAAAAGAAGGGAATCAAGGCTCTAACTATTTTTGGAGACAGTGAGTTAGTTTTTCATCAAGTGATGGCATGTAGTGCATCCAAGAATTATCTTTTAAGATCATACAAGAACCGAGTCTAGGACTTGATTGAATATTTTAAAGCTTTTGGGATCCATGCAATTCCTAGAAATCAAAATCAAGATGTTGATAGGCTTGCTAAAATTGGCTCACAATACGACATACCTATTGATATCATGAAGGAAGGGTAGAAATTTTTCAAAATAGTGGTTCAACCTGCAGTCCCTGATAATGTGAGTAGCTGGAAAGTGTTCGATAGTGAAAAAAAAATCCTTTTCCTATAAGAAGAGGCGGAGTTTGCTGCAAGAAATCAAGATAAGTTGCAAGATTCATATGGTGATCAAATTATACAATTGAAAAGAAACAAACTACTAAAAGGATTAGTTACTCTAGAATCCATTTTCAATTCATATGATCAAGCCAAAATACAAAGCTCTAACATGGTGTTCAAAGAAGAATATTTTGAGGAAGTTGAGGTAGCGCATGAGAAGTTTCTGAAGATTGGAAAAGTTTGTAGCTCCAAAGAGAAAGAAGCTTTCATCAAACTTTGTCAATGGTATCATGACATTTTTGCGGGAGCTATAAAGACTGCGTGGTTTTGATCCAAGTCATGCACAATATACCATCGAAATAGATCCTAATTTCAAGTCAATTCATCAGAACAGAGGCCAATTAATCCCAAAATTGAGCCACTATTGAGAAAGGAGCTAACTAAACTCATCGAGGCCAATATTTTTTTCCCATCAAGCACTCCTCTTGGGTAGCCAATCTTGTACCCATAAGGAAGAAGAATGAAGAGATTCACTTGTGCATAGATTTCAAGGATTTGAATCATGTGTCATTAAAATACCATTATCCTCTTCCATCAATGGAGTAGATCCTTCAAATGGTGGTAGGAGCTCAAAGATTTTCTTTTCTCGATGGATATTCGGGTTACAATCAAATTATGTTCCAAGAATACGATCAATTCAAAACGAATTTCACTACCAAGTGGGGCACATATGCCTACAACAAAATTCCATTCGTATTGTTCAATGTTGGGACTAATTTTGTAAGAGCCATGGATATGGCATTTAAGGTACTAATCAATGATATCATCTTGTTTTACCTTGATGACATAACTATGTATTCTAAGCATGCAAAAGACCACATCACACATCTAAGGAATTTTTTTTGAAGGTGTAGGGAATTTTGGTTTCACTTAACCCCAAGAAATGTATTTTTGCAGTGCACGAGGGAAATTTTTTGGGACTTTTTGTTTCAAAGGAAGGACTATGAATCGATCCAGCCAAGATTCATTCAAATATGTCCTTATCTCTCCCAAGTCACAAGAAGGGTCTCCGAGTTCACGACATTAGCTAAACCACCGACAACCATGCTAAATAAAATCATGTCATTCTCATGGAAAAAGGAAGGAAGGGATAGCTTTGAAGCCATCAAAATGGCCATTTCTCAAGCTCCCACACTGGTAAACCCCAAGTTTGATAAATACTTTATCCTTTATGCTTTTGCAAGTCAAGAGAGAATTTCAGGTATCCTCACCCAAAAAAATGACAACCTGATGGAGCAACCAATCACTTTCTTCAATCAATCCCTCAAATCCTATGAGCTCAAATATTCATTCATTGAAAAGTAATTCTTTGCAGTTATTCAAGCCTTGAAGAAATTTAAGCACATGTTTTATAACAAGAGAATTCATCTGATGGTGTCTCATCCAAGTGTCAAGGAATTTTTATTGAACAAAGAGATGAATGAAAATCTTACTGGATGGATCACAAAGGTTATGGAGTATGACGTACATACCAAAGTTATAAAAAATTTAGAGCTAAAGGTTTGTGTCAACAACTTTTCTGAGACATAGAATCAAAATGTGATGAGGATGCGATGCTTCTAAACACTGATGAGAGTGATGATCAAGTTAAATGGTTATTCAAAATGAATAATTTCCTCTTCTCAGGAGTATATCCTATGAACATGGATAAAAACCAAATATGGACTTTCCATCTTCAGTCTATTCCATATGTTCTAGTAGATAACGTTCTCTTTCAAAAGGATTTGAATAGTGTTCTCCTTCAATGTGTAGGACCGAGAATAGGTAAGTAAGATACTAGAAGAGTTTCATAATGGCCTATCTGGAGGACATTATTCTACAAGAAAAATTGCTACAAGGATCATGTGAACTAGCTACTATTGGTCATATTTATTCAAAGATGCCCATCTCTGGGTAAGGAAATGTAAGGAATGTTCCTTTTTCATGGGAAAGCAGAAGTTTGAAGCTCTTCCATTGCATCCAATTCAAGTGGATCAACCCTTTGTTTAATGGGGGTTGGACTTCATTGAAATGATTAATCCTCCATCTAGTGACAAACATAAACAGGTCCTTACTGCAACGGACCATTTTACTCCATGGACAGAGGTGGTAGCATTAAAAGAGAAAAATGAGAAGGCAATTCTGGATTTCTTAGACATTATAATGACAAGGTTCGGTGTTCTATTTATAGTCATTTCAGAAAATGCAATGGATTTTCTTGGTATGAAGTTGAGTGAATGGGATGTTAAAAATGGGGTCTACCTCAAGACTTCATCTAATTACTATCCGCAAGGAAACAAATTGGATGAGTCTAGCAACAAAACCTCATAAGGATTATCAAGCACACAATGGAAACTAATAAGAGGACTTGGCATAAATAGCTTAAGACTGCCTTATGGGTAGATCAGATCAAACCTAAAAGAGCCATCGAACTTATCCTTTCATGCTTGTATATGGAAGAGAAGAAAAATTCCACTCTCCTGGAGTTACCTTCTTTGGAGATAGTTCATCAACTTGAAGTTATGGAGAGTGATCCTCCTGACAAGAAGGTTTTCTAAAATCATGGAGTTAGAGGAAGTATGAAATAAGGCTATGAAGACTTTGGAACAACATCAAGCTTAGGTTAATAAATATTTTTACAAGAAGGCGTTCGACACGGATTTTCAAGAGGGAGACTTAGTTCTCAAATGGGATGAAGACAAGGCCAAGCTAGGCAAGCATGCCAAGTTCGACGCTCTTTGGATTGGGCCATACATCATCACGGTTTACAAATAGGTGAATTCATTTTGTTTATCTAGGCTCAATGGAGAAGAAATTCCCATTCATGTGAATGGGATACACCTCAAATATTTTTTTAGAAGCATTCCACCCCCTTTATAGTTTAGTTAGGTTTTTCCCTCTAAGTGCTTATGCACATTATTGTGTGTTGTTCTTTTGCTTTCCTTTTTGTCATTTTTGTGTTGTTCTTGCACATTGTATCATCCTCGGAAGTTTCTCCAGGGAAGGAAGGTTCAAATTTTCTATAAGAGTTTCATACATCTGCTTCATTCAAAATTCGCAGTATGTCATAAATGCCAAAGTATTCATTAGATTCATTATACTTCATGCTTAGCATTCCAGGGAGGTCCATAATCGGTAATGCTCAAGGATAATTTGGGATATATCACAGAAGATCAAATCACTTTCAAGATTCCAATATTGACTCCATGCCTAATGGATGACTTAAGGCTATTGGAATCATGCTTAGCAGGAAATCATCCATGAGAGGTCACCAAAAATGTTATCTAGTTTTTCCCAGGGACAAAAATTAGACAATGTGGGTCAATTGGACCCTAGGAGCAAGAATCTCTTTATGAAGCATTTTGGGACATTTAAGGAAAAAAATTGTGTTGAAGGCACAACTATGGCACTATGTGAAATTTCAAGATCATTTTAGAGTGTTCTCTTATTTTGGATATTAGAGGTTAATGGGTTTGTTTATAGTGCAGAGGTTGGCCTCTGTGGGCCCACTTTCTGCCAAGGAGTGCGAGAAATTTATTAAAATTTATAAATCATGTTTCAAAGGTCCTATTATGCTTCTATTACCTCCTCAGTTTCACCAAAGCATAACAAAGTTTAAAAATTAGAGCAATATTATATTCGGTGGGCTTAGGGGATATAGAGCTTAGGATAGCTCATTGAGAAGCCTCGGTGAGTTATCCAATGAACTGACATGCATTCACATTAAATAGGTCAAGTCATCAATATCATGGTGAGCTCATGCAAAGATCGGGTTAGTGGCTTGGGATGATTTAATAATAGATTGAGTCATATTTTGGTGACTCAAGCCATTCGTTAAGCAAGTTGGATTAGGATGGAGTCATGTTAGGATGCACATGGATGAATAGCTCATACTGGTAATGAAATGCATAATGGCTCATGCATGTCGAAGGATTGAGCTTGATGAGCTCACGAACGAGGTAATGAATCGAGTTGAAGCTTGACTCTCAATGGATTCAAGATCTCAAATATCAAAATTTGATGGTTCAGCCATGAGATCGTAGGCCATCTCGGGAGTTCATATATGAGAAACTCATTGATGTTATTTTGGCTCAAATCGAGCACACAAAAATCATGAAATTTGATACAAAGATGAAGTTGGTTCTTGTAAATGACAAGGGTCGGAGCCCAATTGATAGGGTATCATTGTCCTACCTCGGGTCCGAATACGAAGGTGAGCTCGATGGAAGCTAACTCACTCAACCAAGTTAAGCTCGTGCATAATCATTTGTTAATTGGCAAGCTCATTTGATAAAAAATGAAGTAAGTTCTCGGTTGGCCAAGTTAAGAACGAGTTAGGGATAGCTCAGTGAAAATCTTGGAGCTCATGGGAATAGGAGAAGGTCGGGCCCTTGGGGATGAAATGTTGAGCCATGATGACGAGATGTCAAGCTAAGGTAAAGGTTCCATGATGGGGGATTTTAGGGCCTACCGCCATGGTGGAGATTAGTGAACAAATAAGCCAAGATGGAATTTGATGATGCAAAGCCAAGAAAGATGTTCCATAATGTGGAGATTCATGCAAGCATGGTCAAGTGGGAATTATGAAATGGCAAGCCAAGGGAGAGGTTCCACAAATTAAACATGCAATTTGAATCCCGAGTCAATGGCCGAGTTATTCATCAAGTTGTTAGGGAGGCTATAGGAGAAATGGTGAGTTAATCACTGAGTTATTAGCATGGAAGTTAGAGCTATTCTTGGAAGAAAGCTAGTAACCTGGTCATTATAGGGATCTACATGTATGATTGCATCATCAAGTTGTTAGGATCACTAAGTTGTTGCAAAGGTGTTCAAGTACAAGGTGAGCCTATGAAGATGACTCCATAGTGGGGTGTTTTCATGTGGAGTGCCATGAAAAAGGGACAAGTTGGGTTCCAAGTCAGTATTAATGGATGCATGGTGATCAGGGGATGTAGAGAAGCTCAGATGATTTGTTCAATGGTGAGTTATGTGTAGATATCACGAAGGACTCACTCTCAATAATGCATGATGGACTAGTCAACTTGGTACGAGAAGAGGGAGCTTGATAGATTGGTTGCAACAAGCTCATACCGAGCTCAAACAATGTGGAGAGAAGCTTGATGTAGAATGGAAGCTCGGGATTAAGTCTATAAAGCTCGATGGAATCTATGATTTCAAAGTGAACTTGCATAAAGACTCGAGTCATGAGGGTATTCATAGCATTGATTTGATATGGTAATGAATCAGGTTAATTTAGGGACTTTCTCGAATGAATACATTCTCATGTATTTGGTCGAGATGATGGGCTCATTGATTGTCATTTGAAAACTGATTTAGATCAATCTCAATCTCAATGATGAGAGACTTTTTTAGGAAATATCTCAATAAGGAAGAATTTTGGTCGATGTCGTGACACTTAGTAAAAACCAACCTCAATACTGAGGCATAAATCGATAGGAAATGATATGGAAAGATTAGTGAAGATGATGGATCAATTCGATGTTGAACTCATTACAGAGATGGGATCTTATCAATGCAAGGAGCTCACTCACGATGGTCGAGCTTGGCGAGGAAAAGTTATATTTCCCATAATGGATGAGTTTAGTGTTTTTGGTAGGGATTTCTATCGAGGATTTTGTTAGTGGTGAAGTTTCACAATTCGAGCTTGGCGGTGAGAAGATTGCAAAGTGTTTTATGCCGAATCGAGCCCAACCAGAGAAGAGTTCGATGAGTTTGGACAAGTTGAAGATGATAAGGACTCATCATTCAATGCACGATGGGCTCTCTAGTGGATTGATATCAAGCTATTTGGTGATGGTAAGCCAATTGAGTTACTCGAAAGGATCTCGTGACAAGTGCAAGGTAAATTGTAGGAGTTCGTATAATTCGAAATGAGCCGCCAAGCATGACTTGAAAATGTTTTGATTGAATAAGCTCAATGCTCAAGATATCTTGGCCAATGCACGAAAGGTTCGGTCAAATGAAGTTCTATGTATAAATGACCAAAAATGCAAATGAGATCAATGTAAAGGAGGAAAAAAATTGGTAGGTAAACCGTATATAGAATGGAAAACGCGGGGCTCAAAATGACTAGCTCAACTCCGGATGGTAATGAGAAAAGGATTTTAGGTGGCGAGTTAAAGGTAGCTCACAGAGAAAGGATTATGGAGCTCACACGAAGGATTTGACCACTAAGTTGAACCATTCACCGAGTGATTTTGCACACAAACCAAGCTCGAGATGAGTTGTTTGCGATTTCATCGGTTAATGCCATGGAGAATGCAATGAGCTACTCGGGAAGTCAAACATGGGAACCAAGTCCATGTTAGGGCATGAGTTGGTATGAACGGGTATTTTCAAGGATAGGATCTCAAGTAACCACAAAGCATACATAAAATCAACTCACCAAGTTGAACCATGCACATAGCGAGTTAAGGCTGATTCAAATTGAGCTTAGTTACATTGAAATAATGAAGGGGCTTAACGTTAAAATATTTTTAGCGAGCTAGATATACGTTTCCGAGTTATTGTGAGAAAAATAAAATATAGCTCTGGGTCGAGCTCGAAGAAGAATTCGGGACAAGCACGAGTCAGACAAAGCCATAATGGTAATCGCTTAACATTGGAAAAATATAGTGTGGAGCATGAAGAGCTTGACTCGGTATGGAAAGCAGAAGAGCTAGCTTGAAGGAATAGGTGAAAATTGCCGAGGTGAAAGGAAAAGGAGCTCGCAAGTCAACATGATGATACAAATGAGCTTGTTGAGTCACAGAGAATGTATTTCAATAAATATGGAAGTTTAAATGATTTTGATCTTAGAGAGAAGAACTCAATAAATAGATTACACAGTGGTTGAGATAGTCATGGAGAACGGGTTGAGTTAGCATATCTCGGTCAATGTGAAATATGAGGAACTCATCACTAGCTTGGTTGGAAATCATCATAGCTGAGTCAGAGAGGCCTCAACTCATCAGGTCATGGTGTGGCTCAATGTGGAAGCACAATGATGGATGAATAGTGTTCATAGGCATGGCTATCAAACAAATGCCACGAGAAGACACAACAATATAACTCGCCATACTCATGAAATGAGCTCAAATCGGATATGGTGAAGGATGAAGGAGCTTGCAACCAACTCGGTGAATTGGCTCGGCAAACCAACCATTGAGTTAGTTCTTTTTGACCAATTCTCATGGACCCCTCCTCTTTGATGCAAACCGGTCTTGGGGGGCACTATATTTTTTAATTAAATTAATATTTATATTTTATATACTTTATTAATAATATTTTTTATTATTATTAAAATATTTTATTTAAATTTTTTTAATTAATTGAGAAGATTAAGTCAAACTGGGCATTAATGATACATGATGGAACCTTCTCAAGTGGTTCAACCAACTGTAATAAATACATCATGTACCTTCAATTTAGGAAGGGAATTTATGACTCCTTCTCTCCTCTCTCTCAACTTCTTCTATAAATGTAAGTTGGAATCTCATTCCAAGGGGTTCCAACAGTCGAGACGGGTTGGACAAGTTAGACTTATGAGACAAGATTATAGTTTTTTTAAGAAACCTCCTTCTTCTACAAGTTATCCTTGTATGTTGAGGGAACTTTCAAGCCTTTTCCAAGATTGTAATGGCAACCATTGTTTCTTCTAAATTTATGATGCATTGTGCACATTGTTGAAGTAATAAAAGTGTGTGTTTTGTGACTAATATTGGTCCTTTCATCCTTCTATACTTCTTTGTGCCTTTTCTCATGCTTGTAGGTACATTGTGCAAGTCCACATTTCTATTGCAAGTTCTTAGATTTTTTTGCTTATCAAGTGGTGGAGTATTGCATGCAGTTGAGTTTTGGTGCCCATTCACCCTTCTCAATTTCATTCTTCTTCACTAGAAGACTGATAGATTTGTGTGTCTGCTTGAGTTTAACAAAGGGAATGCATGCTTCCTAGTATGTGGTATTTTTTACCCTCTCTAAGTTGCATTAAGTGAAGTTGACTTTTGGTGCACACACCCTCTTCAAATTAACCCTTCCTGAGTCTAGAAACACCCTTTATTTGGTGCATCACCATCCCTAGTATAGTTTCATTTCTTACAAATCTCTTTCCCTAAAACCCATGAAAATGTTAGCATAGGTCTAGATAATCACTTTATTGCACTAGGAGTAGTATAGCACTTAGTTTAGGAAGAGGAAGTCGGCCTTCTCCAGAGGTTCACCTCGAGCCCAAGTCCCATAGCTTGAGAGGTGATCCCATGTGTCCCAATCACACCGAACGTCCTTTTCACATTCTGGCCATTCGGAGGGTGCATTGATTTGGCGACATCGGGTATATAGCTCAATAGTTTGTACCTACACCGCTCACCATGTAGCTAGTGTAGTGTTTGATGGATTTGTTATATCACCCCTTATAGTGTTTGATGGATATGTATGTATGTATGTATGTATATGTGGTGGTGTAAATTAACTTACAACAATTAATATGTTTTTCATTAATCTACAATCATTTAATTATCAAACCAAGGGACATAGACTTTCAATAATGTCAGTGTTGTATGCATAGTTATAGGTATTTAGGAGGTAAAGAAGTAAATTTCTGTCACTACAATTTTGGAAATAACAATGCTTGGAAATAAACTAAATTTAGACTAGAAGTAAATACTATGACTAAGGTAAAACATGTAAACTCATAATGCAGATAAAGGAATGAGTTCTACCAATATATCCATGCAATATATCAAATCAACAAATTATGGAAGGGGTTAGAAAACCACAAGTGGGCCCTACCTTAGGTGTTAATCCCTCCTAAGTCTTGCAACTAGAAGCTATTGTCAAAATTTTATTAAATTGGAATGAACATTAAAATTGATAATACAATGACTCTTATACATGTGTGTTATCTACTCTCTAAAATTTTCCAAATCTATATATCTCTCTCCATACCTTTAGCATTAACCTTTTTCCTTTTTATACATCTCATTACAACAAAAGTGTGAGGAAACAAAGTTTGACTAGGATTTCGAACAAATCAAGTAAAATATCTCAACCAAATAATTCAGAGACTCGATGCATGCAACAGGATTAACCAACAGGTGTTTAGATGTCAATCACATAACTTAAGTAACCAATCAGTTCAATCAATCAGTTCCCAAATCATGAATTTAATCAGTTAGTTCCTTATTAAGTTACAACGCATAATCAGATGTTGGAGTTGAGTCATCTCCTAGTTCTCATGCTTTAATTTTAACTCAATTTTCCATTGACACATGAAAACTTGAGTGTTATTTATACGTTCCATGAGCTTCTTAGGATCACGACTTCTTTAATATGTGTGACTTATTTTGGTTGTAGACACTTTGCTGCAGATAAGTCCTTTGGTTGTATGTGATTTTCTATGGTTGATCTCTTAGTTATATATGATTCCTTTTGGCTATGAATGGGTTACTACATATGGATCCTTTGGCTGCAGGTGAGTTGCTTCATATAACAAGTTTCTTGCAAAACAAGGTTGGCATCATACAAAGCATCATTCAAACACCTTATTGTAATCAAGAGAATAAATGTGTACTCACAATACCACAAAATAAAGTTAACTAGTAATAACTATATTAATTAATATTCATGCCATAAGTTCAAGTTATAATGAAATGTCTTAGCAATATAACATGGAAATACAAGTACAAGGCTTCAAATGGCTCAAAAAATTATAGAAGATGAGTTGTTTAGAAAGGGAATTAAACAACTCATCAATATGTATTTGTATATGTATTTTTATACGTGTATATGCATATGCATATACATACATACATACATACATACATATATATATATATATATATATATATATATATATATATATATATGTATGTATGTATGTATGTATGTATATATATAATGGTCTCACATACCTGGATATTTGTATTATCATATGATAGTGTTGTTTGTCATATACACATTGTGTGTATACCACATAAGAGAGATAAAAAAGTTAATATTTTGGTCTTTGATGGTTAGTCAATGAATGTGTTGTGACAATTGCTTATACATACACATACATATTCATACGTATACATATACACATGCATACATGTGCATACATATATATGTGTGTGTGTGTGTGTGTGTGTGTATTTGTATAACCGTACACCATGAAACAACAAATTAGAGAGAGGCACCATTGTGGGAGATGTTAGTATGAATATCCACCAAGTTAAGTATAGGGCCTTGATATTGGGTCTTGAGGAAGAAATACATCATGAAGTTTGGAAAATTTATGTTTTTTTGCATGATATGCTTGTTTTGTATCAAATGAATTTTTTTTATTCTTATGCATTTTTCCCCATGGGAAAATGGCAAATATGAGGTTTTGGACCTAAGCACCACTACAGAACCTCGTAGGTGAACATGTTTTACAGGGGAAAAAATGCATTATGGGAGCATTTGAGTAGGAGACATGAGATGGAGTTCGTCTAAGGAATGTTTTCCTCTTCTTGGTTTTAAATAACCCATTATGTGTTTGTGGTGAAAAAATGGGCTCCAACATGACCACATCCTGTCGAACAAGCAATAATGGAAAAATTTTGTCATCACACCCAAAATCCACCTTCACCCAATCTCCATGAGCCTCTGGGTTCAAAAAATCATAACTTTCCAAAATCTAGAGGGACTGGAAAAAGGTTGCAAAACAGGCCTATGTGAGGCCACCGAGCTAGAGGAGTAGCTCACTGAGCTAATCGATGAGTTGGAATTGTGCATTGAAGGGATGAATTGATGGAGGACTCATCGAGTAGCTCAGTGAGTTAGGTTGGAAAGAGCTCATCACAACGAGATGGAACTTGATGAAAAGGGGATGAGTTCATGAATGAGTGATAAGAGAGTTGAGTGTAACTTATAGGGAAGGGCTCAATGTATAACTCGGAGGACCAACTCGTAGAGATCTGCAAGAGCTTGGTGATCTCACAAAGCATAAATCAAAACCCGACAACAAATATGAATAAATTACGAGGGTTCAACATTGAGAAGATCTATAAAACACTAGAATTGAGCTCGATATAGTGAGCTAAACAACGAACAGGGATATCGGACATACAAAGGTCACAAGGAACTCATTAGGCATAAGAGATGGCTAGGAATTGAAGGCAAAGGGATCAAATTTAGCTCAGGATCAACTAATGGACTAAGCTCATAGGTGAAGTAACATCAAACAATATGCATTGGTGATGGGCACGTTGAAACAAGAAAGTTTGTAAGGAGAATCAAGGACGGATAGATAGTGTATACACATGGCCCCAAGGGTAGGTAAATCAGATGAAAAATGTTAAGCTTGGCCTTTCTCAAGAGGGACAAGCTCACAAACAAGCCCGGGAAGATTAGAGGACTCACAGTGACAAATGGTGAGTTTCCCACCATACATGTAGGTTTCAAGTAGCACTCACGCCCAGGCACTAGGATTTGGAACCATCGGTGTTCGGGGTGTCTCTTAATAGTAGGATCTCAACCGAGCTCAAACAAGTCACCACTATGTGAAATGGGCTCACGAGAGAGCTCACAAATGTAATGTTGGCAAATGAGATAAAACATGAAGTGGAGAGGTTGCAGTAAGACCATAGCATTGAAAAGGTGCATCGACAAAACTTGGATGCAAGAGTTGAGTTTCTCGGCTATCCGGCGAGTTTGGAGACCGGAGAGCTGATCCAAGGGGAAGAAGTTAGCCCATGGGGTTGTAGCAGGTGAAGTTGTAGAAGGATGGTTGGTAAAGGGCTCGCCAAGCCGAGCTAAAGCGAGATGATTTCTGAGGTGAGGCTTTGCAAGTGATTCAAGTTTTCAGAGGTCAACGACTTGGTTATGGGTAAATTTTAGAGAATAGGTGCCCAGCAATAAATGTGAATAGTACACATAAATCGGAGGGAGAATCCTAAAATCCAAACTCTAAATTTTGGATTTCAGATTTTTGGGAATTTGGAGAATTACAGGGGGTGTGATTAATAGTGTCACTAAGGGGAAGCAATGTTTGAAACCTGAAGTCTAAATTTCAGAATTTGGGCTTTCGGCTTTTCATATTTTTCAAGGGCCCACTTGGTGAATAGTGTCATCGGCTCCAATGTAAAAATTTCCAAATCCCGAAAAGGTAGATATCTCTAAAATCATGTGTAACTTGAGATGCATGTTGAGTAAGGAAGAATTAGTGTGGGGCAACGAAACAAGGATGGCCATGTGGAACCCATGGGTGAGTCGATATACGAGTTGGTCAATATGTGGAAAAGAGCCCACTAATCGGCAAGGCAAGGAGGAAATTTTGGAGGGATTTCCATATCAATGACATGTAGTTTTTAGAGAACTCATCAACCTTGAGGTAGTGTAATGTGGACGTTTCAGGGCATGGGCGAGGCAAGGTTCAACAGGGAGTATGAAAAATGGATCGATGCGGTGGTAGTTGGCCTCATCTTGTCTTGGGAGGTTCATAGGTAGAAGGATCCAAGAGGCTCGATGTCAAATAGAAATCTCCCAATTAGGGGGATATGAACACAATCTCACTAACATGCAAAGGTAGTTTTCGGAATTCAACAACACTCGGGGATTCGGTAACATCAACAAGGTCTCGTCTAACCAGCGAGCTAGGAGATGAGCGGAAGGAAGTTAAACATGGAGCTTGGGAAAATTCTAAAGTGGTAGGTTGGAAATACAAAACCAATACAAACATAACTAGAGGAACTTTACCATCTCGGTGAGCATCTCGATGAGCATCTTGGTGAGAAAATTCACCCAAACAATGACTACAACACAGCTTAATGCACAAAAGGTCCCCCACACAAAATGTAATATCTAGAGCCCCGGATTTCATATATTCACAAACATATAGTTGGTGGAGAGCTAAGAGGAGATCTCGTTTGTGAAGGCATGAAAAACATATTTTTGGATATTTTTCAAACCCTAAAATAACAAAGACACCCAAATACCCGAAATATCATATATAGAGCTTTGAATGTCTATTTTGCACAAAATATCAGTCATTGGAATCATGGAAGGATGATCTACAATCTGGAAATAGGAAAAGTGGAATTTTGGAGGTTCTAAACTTCCAAAATTCATGAACAATAAAAAGTGCACTTGGTAGGTGAGGTGTAGTTAATGATGGTATGGGCATGTCTCCTTCTCTAACAAGGAAAAGTACATGAAAATACGGGTTTTTTAGGCCTCCCTTATCCTTGTTACGAGTGTCATGATGGATTTTAGGGGTGGTTGGAGAAAATTTTAAGTTTCCTCTTTGCCTCTTTCTCACTAAAATTCTTCCTATAAATTTAAAGGTGTAGCACAATGTTAAGAGTTAGTAGATTTTCCTCCTCTACACCCCTATTCTCTTTTCCTTCATTTGGGCTATTGTGAATTTATTGGGGCTTAAGGCGTTTACACAAAATTTGTAATGGAACACTTTTCTCTACCTACCTGCAATGTACTATGTAAACTCATATGGAGCAATGAAATTTTGTTTGTGTTAAATCTCCTAGCCCTTCATGGTTTGATTGTTCTTTCTTTCTTCTCATTGCTATCAGGTGTTCTATGTAAACGAATGTTTCCATTTCAGATTTTGGTGTTGTTGTGTCTGTTTGGGAATGGTGTAATGTGTGAAATTTTGTCTATGGTGCATGACCACCCTCTCCAAGTGTATTCTTCTCCATTTTATAGGTTTGGGAATATTTCTAGCATATCTTTCTCTTAGTGTATCACTTTTGCTCTTAGTGTAGGTTTCATTTCATGCAATCTCTCCCTCTCTCCATATCTTCTTGGAATGTTTGAATAGTTGTAGTTAGCCTATTTTCTTGCATTAGGAGTAGTTGTGGTAGGTAGGATTAAGAAGAGGAACCGGCCTTCTCTAGAGAGCTATCCCATTTTGTAATGTCCCACACTTTAGGATAGCTCCATGTTGTAAAATAACACTAAATGCCCCATCCAAAACTTTTCCATTTAGGGGGTGTTGTGATTTTTTACCAACACAGTAGTTTTGGAATGCCCCTGTGGGAAAAAAGTCAAAGTTATAGACTTCATAAGTGTCTCATTACAATATCTAAGCCATCATGTTACCACCATTGCTACAACAGATTTGACACGCCCGGTGGGAGAAGCAGTGAAAGCTCTATATTTCACATGACTATCCCATTACAACATCTTAGCCAATATGCTACAAACACAAAAAAATTTGCACACCCATTGGGACAAGCAGGTGAAATCTCTATATTTCACAAGTATCCCATTGCAACTTATTAGCCACCGTACTACCAACACAACAATTTTGGCATGCACGGTGGGACAACATTGAAGTTAGGGTTTCATTTTTACAATTGTTCCATTGAATGCCTAAGTCACACTTTGAAACCAAGTTCAAAACAAGTCAATTTCACAGATCCCTCACACTTCATATTTAAGAAATTTCCAATTTTGGATTTAAGAGGTTTTTATGCAGGGTCAAAGTTCCAAAATCATTTTTCTACGAGTTTCACATGTGCAAAATGGGTTCAAAGTTTCACAGATGATAGATCGGAGGTTAAATATTAAAATGGTATTCTTAGAAATCCAAAATTTTACATTTTGGAATTTTGGAATTTTCGGCATTTCGGGTTTTGGAATTTTAGACCCTTTGATATTTTAGACTTTCCTAAATTTTGGAATTTCAGATTTCAGGATTTTAGAACTTCGAGATTTCATGATTTCAAGATTTTGGGGTTTTCATATTTCGGACTTTCGGCACTTCGATTTGAGAGATCTTTCATTTCAAACTTTCAAATCTACTACAATTTCAGGTTTCATAGTTTTCCTACTTCAAATTTCAGGTTTTGTGGTATTTCAAGATTTTAGAGGTTTTCAAGTGGATCCAAGTTCGAAATTTCAGAATTTTGGAGATCATTTGTAGCTGAACCACCCAACCCTATAACTGGTTTTGATCCCTTCAAGGCTTGCACCCAGGTATTCATCTCATTGCATCAAGTTTCATTATGATCTTGATGGAATCACTACCTCTGGAGGCATATGCAAGAACAATTGGAGACTTCATTTGGTCAACAACCCATCTTCTCTAACTTTTGAGCATCTCTTATCCATCCATTTTTTCCTTTCCATCTCTTTCATTTCCTTCCATTCCATGAATTTTTGTAATCATGCATTGATTTCCATCATGGGATTTACATCTGAGGCAACATCCATGCAACTTCTACCCTCCTCCTCCAAGCTCACAAAGTTCATTTTCGGGACACTATTAAAAACCTCTAGAACCATTCTATGATGAGGAACAATATACATACTTCTATGAACAGAAGAAGTGGGAAGTTTGGTTATCCACCAAAGTATGTAAATTTTCAATATCATGGGTATGCATGTTTCGAGAGGGTATCCTATGCTTGAATATTTTGAGTTACATCGAAAAGTTCAAGAATTGGAGGAAAATATGGTGCAATCAAGGGCTATATCTCATATACAAGCATGTAAGATTGGTTTTAGGACCTCTTATCCATGAGAGGGCCCTATTCCAAGACATTATAGCCCATAGAAAAGAGGTGTTTCCAAGGCTCATAGAGTGGATCCAGGAGATAAAAGCTTTTGTAGACAATGTTAGTCAATCCTATCAATGGGAAACCCTTGCATTGCCATCCCACAATCCTCTCTCCACTCCCAATTTGCACCATCTTAGGTGGAGCCTCAAAGCATCCAAGCTTATTTCCTATTTCCCCTAATATGGATTCCCCTTCTCCATCTTCTACTCTTCCACCTCATCTCAGTTTCTCTACCCTTTTTCCTTCCAAGAAATTGAACCTCCTCTCCCACCACCAAAATAAAAAATCAGTGGAGACCCCACCCACCACTCCTCTCATAATCTTGAACCCATGTCGGGAAGAAAATCAAAAAACCATTCAAGGGGAGAAATAAGAAGAAGATCCAAACAAATAAGAAATGATGAAAAACTTGGTGATCTTGGCTCTAAGATTTAGGATTGATAAAATCCCCTTGATGGTTAAGCCTACGGAGGAGGTTGAGGTCCAACCACAAGTGGTGCAAAATGAATTTGTCGTAGAAAAGGAGCAAGAACAAGTGAAATAAGATTATCAATCTATTTGTTCCGAGTGCAGGACCCATGAGGAAAATTTATTTTCAAAGATTTTTTATCAATCATCTATTGCAGAATAAGTTGAGGAGAAAAATGGAGTAGCTCCAAATCCAAAAGAAGAGGATCATGTTCTTTCCATGGAGGAGAAAAAAATAGCTTCAGAGGACTCAAACTCAAGGAAAGCCAGTCAATAAACTCTCTTAAATTAGAATCCAAAGAGGATGAAGTGAAAGGATGAAGATTCCATAATGAACAAACTGCAAATCTTGATAACACCATTGAGAAGGTTGAATCTCACGACGATCAAAAAAATGAGGAATTTGGCTATCTATCACATTTGAAAGAGTGTTTTGATGAGGAAAAGCCCATGGAATTTGTTAATTTTCTGCCCCATCATTCATTTTCCAATATCAGAGCCTACTACCAAGGCAGAGGACATTGAATAATTACCTATTTCTCATGAGAAAGGAAGGAATGAAAATATCAGGAGAGTGTCATCCATTCTATACCATTCACCAAAAGTGGACATCAGTTGTTTGTAAATGTGAAAAAAGAAGAAAATCAATTTACAAACAGTCACTTTTTCAATTTCTTTGCATGTCTCACTTGAGCATGCATTATTTTTCATTTTTGTAAATAGTTTTTGGTTCATGTTTCTCTAGCATGGTGCACCATGTTTTTATTAGGAATCCCGTAAGAAATTCCATGGGAAAGAAGATCATACTTGTAGGGAACAGTTGCAACCTTCAAAGAATTCAAAATACAAAGCAACTAAACTTTATAAGGGACAAGTTTTAATAGTTCCTTCAAAACAATCATTGAGTTTCTAGCATCCTTGCAGATTGGAAGGTCAATCCTCATGAAAAACCTCAAATCATTCAATTTTTCCCCTTGATTGGAAGTATAAGATCAACCTTGAATCCTTTTTTTTACTATGTTTTGGTTGAAGATCTTGAGGATTTTTTAGAAAATTTCAATCTTCAACAATGTCCTAAGAATCCATTTAGAAGGGAGAAAATCAAAATTTAATAAAGTTCCATGATGTCACAACTCATCCAATATTTCACTTAAAACTCGTGATGTGCTACACATGTTAAATGATCATTGGTTTTAACATGTTTCATAAATAGCAATGTCATCTTTCAATACAGGATCGAAGTCCAATTTTTAAGCCCCATAGATCGGGATTTGTAGAAAAAGAGAGAAAATCCGAGTTCAAACAATTTTCCAGTTTAACAAATCTAATTTTAGAATTATCTTATAAACACTGGAAGTGAGAATAATGAGTCGGCTTAGGTTCAACAATTCCTAGGAAATTTATGGGGTCAACTTTGAAGATCCAGTCAATTTTAGGTCATCAATAGTGAGTGCATACCCAACGGAGGCTACAAGATCTTGGTCAGAGCATCTAACGGGTAGATGCCCCATGAGTCACCAAAATTGGTATCCATTTTACCCCTTGGGAGAAATGGACAACATGAGGTTTTAGACCCGGGGCACCATTACGGGACCTCGGAGGTAAACATGGTTTAAGGGTAAAAACATCTCTTATGGGAGCATTTGAGAAGGATACAAGAGTTGGAGTTTGTCATAGGAATTTTTCCTCTTCTTGGTTTTGAATAACCCATTGTATGTTTGTGGTGAAAAAATGGGCTCGATGGGTCCACATCTAGTCAAAATAAGAAATAATGGAAAACTTTGGTCATCAGGCCCAAAATACACATTCACCAGTCTCCATGATCCTCTGGGTTCAAAAAATCAAAAATTTCCAAAATCCAGAGGACCGACAAAAGGTTGCAAAATAGGCATGTGTGAGGCTTCCGAGCTAGAAAAGTAGCTCGCCAAGATGCTCTGCGAGCATCTTGGTGAGCTAGAATCATACATTGAAGGAACAAGTCAATAGAGGAATAGCCAAGTAGCTCGGTGAGTCGGAGTTAGCAAGATCTTGTCATAGCAAGTGGAACTCGATGAAAAGGGGATGAGTTCATGAAGGAGTGGTAGACAAGTCGGGTGTAACTCACGAGGGAGGGCTCAATATTTATCTCATATGACCAACTTGTTGAGCTCTTTCAAGAGCTCGGTGAGCTCATAACACAACTTGGGACCGATAATAGAGATAAATAGCTCGAGAGGGGTCAACATTGAGCTGAGCTAGAAAAAATAGGAATCGAGCTCAATATAGTGAGCTAAAATATAAAGAGGAGCTTAGCCATGTAGAGATCACAAGGAAATATCAAGGCATAAGATATGGCTAGGAAGTGAAGGAGAAGGATTTTCTTTAGCTTGGGATCAATACAATGGACCAAGCTCATAGGTGAAATAATAGCGAATGGTATGCATTGGCGATGGGCACATTGAAATGAAAAAGTTCGTAGGGAGAATCAAGGATAGATATATAGTGTATAGACACATTTGGAGGGGCATGTAGATCGGATGACAGGACATTAAGCTCAATATTTCTTGGGAGGCCCCAGCTCATAAATAAGCCCTCAAGGGATAATAGGACTCACGGGTGACAGATGGTGAGTTTTCCACCATTCATGTAGGTTTCCAAGTATCGCTCATCTATTGGCATTGGGAGTTGGAACCATTAGTGGTCGAGGTATGGTTTAATAGTAGGAGCTCAGCGATCCCAAATAAGTCTCCACCATGTGAAACAGACCTCGTGAGAGAGCTCATGAAGTAATGTTGGCATGCAAGTTAAAACATGAAGTGGAGCGGTTGCGGGGATGTAATATTGATAAGGCATGTCAACCAAACTTGGATGCAAGAGTTGAGTTTCTCAATGATTGGAAGTGAGTTCGGAGGTTCGGGATCTCGGCCAAGGGGAAGATTTCATCCTATGGGGTCGTAGCTAGGGAAAAGTTTCAAAAGGATTGTTCGCAAAGGGATCACCAAGCCAAGTCGGAGGGAGACGAGTTCTAAGGTGAGGCTTCACAAGTAATTCAAGTTTTTGAGGTCAACGACCTAGTTGTGGATTGATTTCGGAGAATAGGTTCTCGGCCATCAACATGAATAGTGCATGCAAATGAGTGAGAGAACACCAAAATATGAACTCGAATTTAAGAGTTCATAGTTTTGGGAATTCGGAGAATTTTAGGGGTGCGATGAATAGTGGCGGCAAGGTGTCCAAAACCCAAAGTCGGTATTTCGGACTCAGGATTTTAGATTTTGGGAGTTTTCTAGGGCCCAACTTGGTAAACAGTGTCATCAGCTCCGATGCAAAAAAATTCTAAATCTATGAAAAGGTGGAGATCTTTGAAATCTCATGCATCTCGGGATGCATGCCAAGTTAGCTAGAATTAGTGTGGGGTGACAAAATATGGATGGCCATGGGGAACCGATGGGCGAGTCAATACAGTCGAGTCAATATGCAGAAAATATTTTTCCAATCGGGAAAGGTAAGGAGGTGACTTCGGAGGGATCACCCAATCAATTACATACATATTTTGGGGAACTCGCCAACCTTGAGGAAGTGTAACATGGATGTTTTGTGGTATGGGCAAGGCAAGGTTCAATGTGGAGTCCGAAAAATGGATTGATGCGGTGGGAGTTAGCCTTGGTGTGTCATTAGAGGTTCTTAGGTGGAAGAAGTCGAGAGGCTCGATGTTAAATAGAACTCTCCTAGTTAGGGGGATACAAACAAAAACTTTTGACATGCAAAAAGAGTTTCTCGTGCAATCGACAAAGCTCGGGGACTTGGTAACATCAACAACGTCTCATCTAAACAGAAAAAGGAGCTGAGTGGAAGGAAGTTAAATACAAAGCTTGAGAAAATTCTAAGGTGGTAGGAGGAATATACAAAACCACCAAAAACCTAACCAGAGGAACTTTCCCAACTCAATAAGTCGCTTGGTGAGCTAGCTCGACCAAACAACGCATACAACACAAGCCCAATGCACAAAAGGTCCCCCACTCGAATGTAATATCTATATCCCTAGATGTTAGATATTTGAAAACATACAATTTTTAGAGAGATAAGAGGAGATCTACATTACGAAGACATGAAAAATAGACTTTTGGAGATTTTCAAAACCCCAAAATTACAGAGACCCCCAAAAATTCAAAATGCAATATCTAGAGCCCGGATGTCCGTTTTACACAAAATATATCAGTCATTAAAATCATGGAAAGATGATCTAAACTATGTAAATATGAAAATTGGAATTTTGAGGTTCTAGACCTCTAAAATTCATGAATAGTGAATAGTGCACTTGGTAGGTGAGGTGTAGTTAATGAGGCTATGGGCATACTTCCTTTTCCAACAAGGAAAATTACATGAAGATATGGGTTTTGCAGGCCTCCCCCATCCTTGTTGCAGTTGTCATGATGGATTTTTTGGGTGGCTGGAGAATTTTTTTGGTTTCCTCTCTCTCTCTCACCAAAATTCTTCCTATAAATGTAAATGGGTTGCACAATGTTAATAGTTAGTGATTTTTCCTCCTCTACTAATCGATTGAACATTACTTTTTTAACATTTCTTATACTTTGGTATTATTTATTATGTGAGTAAAAATTATGTATATAATTAAAGGATGACAAGGAAGTTTCATTTAACTTTGCTTTGTCATCACATACATATATGTGGATATCGTTGTTGAGGAGGTAAAATCACCTAAATTTAACATTGTATTTTCTATCTTAATTTAATTTGATTATATATAATTCGGTTTGTGTGTTCCTATCATTTCTTTAGTAATTGTTTATGCATTATTATTTAAAAATTTAGTGTGATTAATAATATTTTACTTGGATTGTTGATTTAAGGATGTTGAGGTGGTTGCAGAAGGTTTCTCCATAAACACATGTACCCGGAGATATCGCCGACGAGGAGGTAAAATCACCTTAATTTAATGTCATATTTTTATCTTAACTTAAATTGATTATATATTATTTGGTATGTGTGTGCCTAACAAGTTTATATGTTCCTAACAAGTTTGTATGACTAATAAGGTGATATTTGGACATTTTATCGTAGGAGAATGCACCCAAGGTTGCTTCTTCAGGTCATGCAGAGGATGATATTATCGTCGATGAGGTAAAATCAGAAAATTGAGACTTTTCATTTATTGTTTTCATTTATCTCCATTAGTTTATAAATATTTATATTATGTTGTTGAATAGGCTCCTCTTCACTATAGGAGGGAGCATTGCGAGGGACCACATACTTTATTATTATGATTACGCTTGATTGCGAAAGGAAAATATATGAGTTACGGAGGATAAACCTCCACATGACAGATGCCCATTCCCTCTCTCATGTTTCCCTGAGAGGAAAGGGAGAAATTTTACTAGCAAGTATCCCCAGCGTGCCTCCAAAAATTGGAGGAAATATAAGGATCAAAGGGAGGGGAACATTGAGGTTGTGTTGCATATACATATATATATTGTAGAGGTGACGCATGATACGACATATATGCAAGAGGGATGTCAAGGTATTGTTTGAAAATATTGGAAAATTATCCAAGAAAAAGGTTGAAGATGCTATTAAAGCCTTTGATTGAGCTGCGAGGAGTAGGAGGAGGGCAGCCATCTTGGCATTGAGAGAAAATAAGGAAAACATGGTAAGTTTATTGAGTAACAGTTTCATTTCACTTGTTTCTCATTATCAATACATAAGTATTATCTATTTCATTTAATTTATATGTCATTTTCTTAACTAGGGTGAGGAGGGTGAGATGGATGCTAGAAGTGGAGGGGGTCATTCATGAAAGAACTAGTGGAGGTGACAACAAGGTAAGTTAGTGGTTTGTTATTTAGTTTTATTTTTAAACACTTTTCCCCATGAATTGTTCACTAACAGTTGTATTGATACAATATGTATGTAGGAGGATGACATGTCATTGCTACATTTATATGAAAAATGTAAAAAAATAGCAATGAATCCAACCAATAGAAAACAAGTTGAGGTAAATACAAGCGAACACAAAAATATCCAAATCGTAATTTATAGTTTTGTGTTAAAACCATTGTAATAAGAAGTTGTTATTTTGTAGGTTGGTTCATCGCAAGGGGGTGATACAGTTTCACCTTTTCATTTTGATCATGGATGTGGCGGTGCAAGCAATGGAGGACATGGTAAGTCATGGACCTTATTGGAAATGTAAATTTCAAGCTATCAATTTTCCCTCTAAATGTAGTGTTTGAAATTTTGAATTTTTAAGTTTGAATGAAGGTGTCGATTTCAAGTGTAAGGGATATTAATGAATAAATTGTCTTTACCTTTGTTTATTTTCCACTATTCCAATTTCATGGTTTTGGATTTATAAACATTATTTCTTGTTTAATCTAGGCTCCACACAAGACTCCTATGTTTTTTACGAACCTTTATCAAATTTTCACATTTATTACTACGATATAACATCCTTTAACCCTGATACACAAATCCCTCACCTAAATCCAATGATCACACCTCCTTTTCCTTAACCAACTAGCTTTCCAATCCTCCTTAACTAGTATGTATTGTATAGGACAATCTAGGTTTTATGTGTTTAATGCTTTTGTATATGTACAAGACAGTATAGGACATTCTATCTCTCTAGTTTTTGTGATGTAACAAGACAAAGAATAGAAGAGGAATGAGGTTAAATACATGGATTATCTCTATTTCCCACTTCTATGATGATCTGAATTAATAATGATATTTTAAAATTAAAAAATGTATATTTTAGACCTTCCAATTAGAAGGTTTCCAACTCTTAATATTAATCCTTGAACACCATATCATTATCATTTATAGTTTCTAACTTCTTTTCTTTTAAGACCTTAGTAGAGGAATCATCATTCATGTTTACTTTGTTATTTTTTTGTTAGAGGAATTATTATTGGAAAAGATATATGATGTAAGAATAGAGTGAGAAAGGTATTAGTAGATGATTATTGCATGCTTTAAAGGAAGTTATATGGTGATGTGATTAGAATAGGGTGATTTATTTTTGTTTCGTTAAAATTAGCTAAATGATTAAGCATAGATTGAGTTGTACTAGAATAATAGATGAGGTTTGCAACCTATAATTTTGGGTTCACATTAATATTGTCTTAAAAAGGAATGCTTATAGCCTAAGTAGAAGATTTAAGGGTGTGATATTGAGGAATGAGTTATCTTGAGTGTTTGGTGACATATTTGATGATGTATATAAACTAAGGGTACATTGAATGCATGTTTTGAGTTATGGATCTGCATCATGTCTTGAAAAGGATATTTATATTATATTGTGTACACTCTAAGAAATCTTGCATGAATCTAATTTTAGTAGATAATCTCTCCATTAAACCTGTATCACTAACATCCAACAAAGGTGACAAAGTCACCCCCATTTTTTTGGCATGTCTACCTTGTCTATATTATTTTTAGATACCTATGAATGAGACATATTACAGACCCATTTTTGTTCCTATTTCATTGATCTTCGAACTACTTGGCATTATTCGCGACCACGAATTATCTCACTTTTCTTTCATAAATGGAATCAATCTACTCATAGCATTGTTGAAATAAAAATTGTAAATACTTTTTGTAGTGTTTTTCCTTCTTTTTCCTTGTATCCGATCTTCACTTTTCTCCCTTAACTCTGTTTTTGACTTCTTGCTTATGCTGATGACATACATTTAATAAATAAGTAAATCTATGTGTAAAAACTTTCAGCAAGAGTGTAACATCTGATGGATGTTCCATTCCTCATGAGGTTACCATCCAATGGCATATCTTCGGTTAGTGAATTCTTTGAAGTATTCCTTCTTCCTTCGCTATTTAGATTTTTTTATAAATATCATGAACCACTAATGTTTTTCTCCTCAAATATAAGACTTTCTATGTATGATTGTGGGGTATTGATATGACTTCAATGGGTGGCGAAAAAAATAAATGGGCTCCACATAGGTGATCAACAACTCCATAAATGTAGCTAGTTATCCTTTTAAAAAAGAACTCTAATAGGAAACAAGATGGAAACCACATATGAAATAAATCATCCATAATAATATGCATGATCATCATATATAGAGATGATCACAACACAAAAATATCTCCATTGATATTTATTGTAATGCATATATGCATGATCATCATATATAGAGATGAGCACAACACAGAAATATCTCCATTGATATTCATTATAATGCATATGGTCTCTAAAATGTTAGCTGACTTGTATATACCTAATAGAATTGTGGATGGAGAGCCCTCAATATTTTAATCCAACTTATATACATAGGAATAGGATGGTATTAGTAGATATGATCATTGGCCGTGATAGTCCATATCTAAGATGGTTGGAATCAACAAGTATGGAAGATTTAAAAATTACTTTGTTCATGGTTATATAAATTGATGACAAGACATAATGACATACCAATTTAAAAATATGGTGACAAACCTTTTTCTACAAGCATTTCCAGCTAGTTGTAGTCAGCTACATAATCATAGAGTTTATTATATCTACTAGGCTGCACAAATATGTGGGAGACAATCTTAGAAAGGATATTTATAAGCTCATGGATTTCTTTTTGTTTAACACAAAGAAAATAAAAACAATGATTGTAATGTGATGGAATCCACTTCTTGTAAAGGGTGATTCATTGGAGCAACTTTTGAAAGAGAAACATGAGTTGTTGGACAAGACTACTGATTTCAATGATAAAATAATACAAATAGAAGAAGATATGCCTTCTTAGAATACAAATAGGGAGTGTAGCTGATTTGTAGATTTCATTTACTAGTTTTCCTTCTTATAATGCTCATGAATTTTACTTGCATACATTCTTATTTCATGCTTAGTTATTATTTTGTTATATTCATGTATATTTTCTATCTTGATATATTACTAGAAAAATTAGGTTTGGGGGTGCCTTGTGCAATCTCTAATTTACTTCTGAATGTGATAAACTAAAAGGTTCCATTTATGAACACATGGTTATCTTTAGTTAACATTTGGTCATCTTTAGTTTTGTTGCATACAAACTGCTGATATATCTTACAAACAGGAAGTTATACCATTTACAATATATAAGCTTATTTTTCTATTAAACATGAAATACCAGTGCACTCTGTATTCTATTCATTTATTGTGATTTTTCATTTCAAAGTTTACCATTATTTTAAAATCCAAGCATTACAAGAGGCATAGATCTGTCTTGAATTTGGATGCAAAACATGTTAATTTTTATTTCACATGCCACATGCTAAATATTCATGCCCTTGCAAATGTAATAAACAATGTACAAGTATTCAGCTCAATATAATTTTGTTTTGATGTAGTATTTATATTTCTCTTTCATCGATGCATTTAAGGTTGTTTGAATGTATGCCATGTTTGGTAAGACCCTAGAAAAACTGATTTAAAGTTGTTTTAAAGCCAAGATTTGCAAGAGCAGATTTTTCTTTCGAGACCTATTAATTACAAAGAAGAGTTCTTTGAAGAACTTTTCATGATTTAAAAAACTAACATGTAATTGTATATTTCATAAACTGTAGCACGTTTATCAGTAATATGGATTTATCCAATTATGGTAAATTTTGTTCAACCCAGAAAAATTAGTAGTTGGCATCTCTGAGGAAGATGGGAGGAGTGTCTCTTATTTAGACTTGGGAAAATTTTGAAAAACAATAATAAATATAAATGGTAATTCTAATGAGAACCTTATTTTATTTAAAGCATTTGCAAACCTCTCTTCTTTTACTTGGCATATGAGATGTCAAAGGCCTATCTCTCAAACTCTACTTCAGAAGACCTCTAAAGGACCTTAGAATACTCTAGACTCCACATCAATCATTTCAATCCATTCGGTAGGAATTTGATTGAAGGATCTTGGGGTAAAATAGTTGTTTTCAATTAATAACTTATATTGTGATGAGGATTTAACAACTCAAGGTTGAAGATCTTAGAAAAGGACAACCTAAGGTGGTAGCTTCTTGGAAGAAGATAAATGAGGAGTTTTCTACAATCCTCAATCCTAGGTCTAAGATTCCTTTCATCCTAGCTTGTCTTGACCATAGCATTCTAAATGAGGCTAGACTTGGAATTCATATTCAGGGATGGTATATCTCTCTTGATGAAATTATAGCATTCTAAATGAGGCTAGACATGGAATTCATAGGCAGGGTTGGTATATATCTCTTGATGAAATTCTAGCGGTAAAGCACAACATGTTCCAGGTAAGATTTGATTTGACTAATCAATTACATCAAAGAGTTATCCCGGTACTTAATCAGGTTCGCAACTATTGCTATGGTAAAAAAATTGTTTTCTTTATGTATTTTCCATTGCATATTAATAAGTTAAGTCATTATTCTACATCTTTTGTATGTTCACAATGTAATGATCAATCTATAGACTATCTTTAAATCTTTTGTATGTAGATAATGCAATGGTAAATATTTTGTATGTTGATAATGCAATGATCAATCTATGATCAATTTTTTTTTTTGGTAGGTTACCTAGGGAGAGGCCCTAGCCCATTGTGGCATCACAATCCAACACTGGTTGTGGAACCATCGAGGATGGGATTTTAAGATCTCATCTAGCCTTTATAGATTATACTATATTATCATGGTGCCCTATCACGGGGTATCCAAACCACTGTAGTAGGATGCCTTAACATGGAGCCAAGATTTGAACCTTAGACCTCCTAATTACTAGAAGACCAAGAACCGTTACACCACTACACATTGGATAAAAGTGATTTTTTCCCTCTCGTGTCGTAATGTCATGGAATTCCTCATTGTATTGAACACATAATTCCTACTTTCCCCGACCTCTGTCACATTGAACACCAAGTCGGCTTGGCACCACATTTAGAGCCACCTCTACTACCAAAGCAACTAACCCTCACAGGGCTACCTAGCCGAGTAACGAAGAGCTATAGAGGTTGCCGTATGGGGGAATGGACCCTAAAATCTCCCACATGTAACCCACATTCCCCATCACTAGGGTAAACCATATGGGCTAATCTATGATAAAATATATATAATTTATTGTCAATTATAAATAATGGTGATTTTTTCATGTTTTATTGTGTGATTAATCGAACAATAACATTGTGTGTCTAAGCACTTATTTCACTAAATCTGGACATATTCTAGTAAATCTGGACTCCAATATTTCAAGTATTGGAAGAAATCCATCTCTGTTTTTGCATATATTGGATTCCATTTTTTCTATATCGGATTCCATTATTACTATTATTGGATTCCATTATTAACAATATTGGATTCCAATATTTTCATTATTGTACTTATTCTAGTTCCAATTACACTATTATTGGATTCAAATTTCACTATTATTGGATTTCAACATCACTATTATTGGATTCCAATTTTGCTAATATTGGATTCTAATAACACTATTATTGGATTCCTATTTCCCACTATTAGAATCCAAATTCTAAATTCTGATTTTTAGATTTTAATTTCACTATTTTAGGATTATTATTTTGTTATTTTTTTACTCCCCACATAATCTGGTGGAAGCTAGCTTACATAAGTGTATAGGTTGTTAACTTACATAAGCCTAGTGGTCACTAACTTACAAAAGAGTAGATTCCTCTAGGTGAAATAATCCTAGTGGTTGCAAAGTTACACTGACCCTCTTGGTAGAAAGTTACATGAACCTACCCACATTTGAGATACATAAGCCTAGTGGCTGCTAACTTACATAAGCCTAGCCACCACAAAGTTACATTAGCAGAGTGTTAAATTTGATGGCCACCTATGCATGTAAAACAATTTTTAGATGATGGTAATTTTACAATATTTCCCTTTAAAAAATACAAAATAGTAGTTATTTAAATACTTCAAATTTATATTTATTTAATATTTTATGTATATTATATATTGATATAATTTTTATATAAATCTATATAAAAATGATGTGATATTGTAAATATGCAAGTTACATATGATAAATTCAACTACTTTTATGTTTTTCCATTCAGTAAATCATAAAGAATAACAAAGGGTTAAGAATTACGTTAAACAAGTTGTTTTGAAGAAATGGACTTGAAAATTTATTTCCATAGGAAATCAATTCCTTTGAGAAAATCAAATTGAAAATTACATAATCATTGATCCCTCGTGAGGGTATTAATTATTGTTCTTGAATTTGTGCAAGGTATTCCTAGATAGCTTCATGTCCCCAATTCAGTATTTTTATTTGATCTCTTTTCCATATTTTTCTTGTACACCATGCCCATATGACGTTGTCTATATTAATATCTGATGTGTCCCTTGATTTTCACCACCATTTCCTTTTCTTTAAGCATTCTTGGTACCTTTCTTTTTCTGTATTTTATTTTCTTATGGGTTCCCACTAGCATACCCTTATCTTTTGAGCCTTTGTGTGAACATCATGTATTAGAATTTATTTAGCCTTGTCCATCCATATAGATACGTTATCATCAGCTGGTCTTCTATTATTATCTTCTCAACATTCACATCCACTACTAGGTTGAATTGCTCTCGAGGTCTATCACAAATAGTCCTAACATATGTATCTTTATTTGAAAGAATATTTTGACTATAGTAGTTATCCATGTCAAGACATGGTGCACCCACTATCTGATCATACATTGCACTATCCTGCATTGTTTTTGGCCAAAACAAATCTCTCCTTGTCATGCTACAATTGACAAAGGTTTTCTCTAGGGAATGTAGAAAATTTTTCCAATATGTAATCTTCGAAACCTAGTATGCTTATCCACCATCTGTTGAATTCTTTTCCCATTGTGTGATGTATGTTTGAATGCCTCTCTGCATTTCTACCATCTCTTTTAGTTCTTTGAAGGTTACTAATGGAGGATCCTCTTCAGGAAAGAAAGTTTTCCCATCCATTGTTTTCTAGATATCAATTGAGTGTGACCATTGAGAATCCTTGATTTTCCTTTGTACTCCATGATAGGAATGTTGTCGATGACATGGAATTTAAACATATTTGGTTTTTGATACCCACGATCTTGTGGTTACCATCTAGCAGAGATGTGGTTCCATAAAGTCCTTAAAGTTGAAGAATTCCTCTATAAGGTACGAAGTGAATGTGTTGGACTCCTCTTAGCATGTTTTGTAAGTGGCCATTATGTTTGGCAAAGAGAATGTTTTCAATTTGCATAAGGTTTTTAATAATCGGTCAAATGTCCCATCTATGTCTTCATGCATGTGACCCACACGAAGGAAACTTATGAGCACCTTTGTGTTGAAAATCCTTGTAGCTGTCGGCATGGTTATAAACAAAAACAATGTGTGATTTTTGTTGTCACTTGCAGCATTATCTAGTTGTAATTAGAGAATTGGTGGTTGTTTTCTAAATGATCTTAAACATTTTCTTATAGTATCGGGTGTATGAGCATGTTCATTTTTCTACTTTTATTCATTGCACTTGTCATATGCATCATTTTGCAACAGTGCATCATGTAATGGATGTTTTGATATCCCACTACTATATAACAAATCACCATACAGATCTGTAAGTGTTTCTTCTAGCTTCTGGATACATAGTTTTCTCCTCGCTCAAAAAAAGGGAGACCAAAGTGTCTGAAACCCCCCATTTGGTGCCCATGTGTCAGCATTCCAGTCAAGGTGATGAGGATATTAATAGCATCGCTTATTGATTTTTCATTTTATTCATATCCTTGGTATTGTAGTTTTCATCTTGTCTATTTTTTCATACACAATTCTCAAATAGCTATTAGGATTTTTTTGTGATTTCACTCTATGTGCATAGTAAATTGAATGACAACTTTGAATGTAATAATTTTTCCATTGGTGGCGTTGATCTATTTGTGCAGTTTTTCTAGACATAATATTGCTACACATTTTTCTTAAGCTCTGTGCACTCATCATATTTGCAAAAGAACTTGTTCTTGGTGATTGAAACAAGGGAGAAATGGTCTTGCAATATTTTGTTGAGATTCGAATTTAACGTTGAAGGAAGGTACAATAGTAAAAGTCCCTCATTACACCTTTGTAGGATTAAGAAAAACTATAACATGCAATTAGAAGTCTCATCTTGTCCCCTTTGAGCGAGGCATGTGTCATGAAAATGCACAAGTTTCCACAAACAGAAATACCGAATATATTATTCACATTATCTCTTACATTCAGATATATTTACATATATATAGGACATATAATTCCTATATTTTAGGAGGTAGCCTTAACTACTTCTCCCACGAATATCTCCCACACTCTATATACGTGAGTGGTTAAAACTCACCAACAAATAATTGTTATATGTTGTTTTATATAACAACCATATAACATAATATACTAACAATACTATTTCACTCACACACTATATGTATATTATTATTATTGAGTTATAAACTCATATAATAATAATATATTACAAATATTATTCAATCCATACAAATGGGAGCACTAACAAAGTATATTTCCCAACATTCCCCCCCTTAGTGCGAACATGGGGAAAACCTGCCTTTATACTTGCACCTGCTCATGATCTAGTGATTTTCACAGGATGATCACAAACCTCAGGGATGGTTTTGCAAACGGTTGACCACAAACCGAGAATGGTGGTTTTGCAATTGGTTTACCACAAACCACAAAGTGATGGTTTTGCAAATGGATTACCAACAACCAAGAATGGTGGTTTCTTTATTGGTTTACCACAAACCAAAAATGAAGGTTTTCAAGTGGTTTACCTACAACCACATCATGATATGCCAAGTACTATTCTCAGCCCTCATCACATCTCATTGCAGGGAATAACATAGGAAATTTCTTTGACATACATGTTGCTCATACATACATAGAAAAAAGCCGACATCTGGAAATGGAACATTGGATCATGTTCCCCCTCAATGTGAAATTTCCACTTATTGAAAACAAGATTATTGCAAACTGAGGCACACCACACTGGAAGCACTAAAATCAAACTGCACACACACCTGTCACCAAAGCTGATATGCGGCCCCGTCGTTGGCAACTGACGAGAGGTCAGCTGAATGACCTCCAACCTCCGTTTGCCTCCATCCTCCGGTATGACGCTGCTAGTTCAGCGGAATGTGAATTTGAAGCTCAATTACATGCCTAAATCGAACGTCAAGTTCAACCGAAAATGCGTTCGTGAGGCTAATTTATTTTTTTGTTTTTTTTACAATTTTAACAATTTTCCTAATAATCACTGAATGACCATAATTGACTATTAACACAAATTTCGACTAATCTTGACAATGATGAGACACAAAAGACTACAAAATGATATATAAAAATTATTAATATTAAACTTTGACTCTTTTAACTGAACAAGATGACCCAAAAAACTAATGACTCAATGTACTTTAATGAACAACGTTTAAAAACATAAAATCCAATTAACGATTGGATTTGACTCAAGCAATAAATATGGACTTTTAAAAACACTAAACTATAATGAGAAATATGGACCTTAATACCTTCTATTAAGGTAAACAAAATGAGTCCTAGTCGCTAATGAAACTTTAGACTAAGCTGACTTTTGAGGAGAGACTAGAGATTAAATTAAACCGAATTCTAGTAAAATATTTGGCATGACAGACACTCACTATTTTAATATAGAAAATTCACATGCATCTATGATATTTCACACGCGGAGAGAAGAATATAGAATTTCATATGTTGGTACCAATTTGATACTCTAGAAGCCGATCCAACCAAAATTTGACACAGAATTTTGATATTTAGAATACCACCGGGAGTAGTTCTCTTGTGCCGCCAAGCAGAATGATTTGCATGAAAATCTGCCACAACACACAATCATCAATTTTGAATCCAAAAAGGACTATCGGACTGTGGATGCAGAGACCAATTTAGCCTAAATGTCCATCGTCAATCATGGATTGTCTGCTACTGACAATGATAAGAATGACAGTGGTACGAAGCTAGTCCACAATATGAGTAATAACAAAGCACAAACACTGTAGAACTTGGTAGAGCATGCCAACGAGTGCACGTAGAAGTCTTAATGTTTGCAAATCCCTTGAAAAATATCCAATATTCTCGATGCAATATTAACTCAGGTGATGAGTCGTTTAATGTAATGCAGGGATATGTACTTCCACACATGCACGAATTAGGCCGAGAAGTTCTGAGTTGGTGAGGAGAGCCCAAAATACCACTAAAAGGAAATCGAGAGAAAACACAAAACAAGACTTCCTATAACCACAAATGCATTTTGGATCATGTTTTCCCTCGCAGATCTAAACTGAAGATCAATTGATGCTTAGTTAATGGTGTATGAAAGGTTCGATTTGACCAACAGCAACATTTACAATGCAATCGAAAGATGCATGTGGATGTGACTTCACACTAGATTTACACACTTGACAGTTCAAGCGACCAAGTGAGTGGCTTGGAGAAATAGCTCAACAATTCAGATATATCCACGTGAATGATAGAGAGGTCATTCGCTAGTAGGAGGATTAATGACTTTCACCAAACTCTTGATTACAACTAATAAATTTGTGTCATCCAACGTAACTTTGAATCCTTCAAATGCAAATACGTTCCATCTAGTTGGGCGAGTTCTATGGGATATGAAATCAACAAGCCCGATCTCTATGCCGATTCAGATCTTAAACAACTCCAAGCCACTAAGAAAATATTAAAGAATACAAAATTCCTAACAGACTCTCATTGTATATTTTACCATGCTCTGATACCAAATCATGAAAATGCACAAGTTTCCACAATGAAACACCGAATATATTATTCACATTATCTCTTACATTCGAGATACATTTACATATATATAGAACATATAATTTTAGGAGGTAGCCTTAACTACTTCTCCTCGAATATCTCCCACACTCTATATATACGTGAGTGGTTAAAACTCACCAACAAATAATTGTTATATGTTGTTTTATATAACAACCATATAACATAATATACTAACAAAACTATTTCACTCACACACTATATGTATATTATTATTATTGAGTTATAAACTCATATAATAATAATATATTACAAATATTATTCAATCCATACAATTGGGAGCACTAACAAAGTATATTTCCCAACATTCCCCCTTAGTGCAAACATGGGGAAAACTCCGCCTTTATACTTGCACTGCTCATGATCGGTGATTTTCACGGGATGATCACAAACCTCGGGGATGGTTTTGCAAATGGTTGACCACAAACCGAGAATGGTGGTTTTGCAATTGGTTTACCACAAACCACAAAGTGATGGTTTTGCAAATGGATTACCAACAACCAAGAATGGTGGTTTTTGCTATTGGTTTACCACAAACCACAAATGAAGGTTTTCAAGTGGTTTACCTACAACCACATCATGATATGCCACGTACTATTCTCAGCCCTCGTCACATCTCACTGCAGGGAATAACATAGGAAATTCTACTGACATCTGTTGCTCATACATACATAGAAAAAACTGACATATCTCTGGAAATGGAACATTGGATCATGTTCCCCCCCTCAATGTGAAATTTCCACCTATTGAAAACAAGATTATTTCAAACCGAGGCACACCACACAACTGGAAGCACTAAAATCAAACCGCACACACACTGTCAATCAAAGCTGATATGCGGCCCTTTCGTTGCAGTAATCGACGAGAGGTCAGCTGAATGACCTCCAACCTCCGTTTGCCTCCATCCTCCGGTATTTCATGCTGCTAGTTCAGCGGAATGTGAATTTGAAGCTCAATTACATGCCTAAATCAAACGTCGGGTTCAACCGAAAATGCGTTCGTGAGGCTAATTTTTTTATTTATTTTTTTTTACAATTTTGACAATTTTCCTAATAATCACCTAAATGACGATAATTGACTATTAACACAAATTTCGACTAATCTTGACAATGATGAGACACAAAAGACTACAAAATGATATATAAACATTATTAATATTAAACTTTGACTCTTTTAACTGAACAAGATGACCCAAAAAACTAATCACTCAATGTACTTTAAAGAACAACGTCTAAAAACATAAAATCCAATTAACGATTGGATTTGACTCGGCAATAAATATGGATTTTTAAAAACACTAAACTATAATGAGCAATATGGACCTTAATACCTTCTATTAAGGTAAACAAAATGAGTCCTAGTCGCTAATGAAACTTTAGACTAAGCTGACTTTTGAGGAGAGACTAGTGATTAAATTAAACCAAATTCTAGTAAAATATTTGGCATGACAGACACTCACTATTTTAATATAGAAAATTCACATGCATCTCTGATATTTCACACGCGGAGAGAAGAATATAGAATTTCATATGTTGGTACCGATTTGATACTCTAGAAGCCGATCCAACCAAAATTTGACACAGAAATTTTGATATTTAGAATACCACCGGGAGTAGTTCTCTTGTGCTTGCTTAAGCGAGAATGATTTGCATGAAAATCTGCCACAACACACAATCATCAATTTTGAATCCAAAAAGGACTATCGGTTGTGGATGCAGAGACCAATTTAGTCTAAATGTCCATCGTCAATCATGGATTGTCTCACATCGACAATGATAAGAATGACAGTGGTACGAAGCGATCCACAATATGAGTAATAACAAAGCACAAACAACTTTGTAGAACTTGGTAGAGCATGCCAATGAGTGCACGTAGAAGTCTTAATGTTTGCAAATCCCTTGAAAAATATCCAATATTCTCTATGCAATATTAACTCGGGTGATGAGTCGTTTAATGTAATGCAAGGATATGTACTTCCACACATGTCTGACTTAGGCCGAGAAGTTTTGAGTTGGTGAGAGAGCCCAAAATACCACTAAAAGGAAATCGAGAGAAAACACAAAACATGACTTCATATAACCACAAATGCATTTTGGATCATGTTTTCCCTCGTAGATCTAAAATGAAGACCAATTGATGCTTATTTAATGGTGCATGAAAGGTTCAATTTGACCAACAACAACATTTACAATGCAATCGAAAGATGCATGTGGATGTGACTTCACACTAGATCTGCACACTTGACAGTTCAAGCGACCAAGCTGAGTGGCTTGGAGAAATAGCTCAACAATTCAGATATATCCACGTGAATGATAGAGAGGTCATTCGCTAGTAGGAGGATTAATGACTTTCACCAAACTCTTGATTACAACTAATAAATTTGTGTCATCCAACATAACTCTGAATCCTTCAAATGCAAAGACGTTCCAGCTAGTTGGGCGAGTTCTATGGGATATGAAATCAACAAGCCCGACCTCTATGCCGATTCAGATCTTAAACAACTCGAAGCCACCAAGAAAATATTAAAGAATACAAAATTCCTAACAGACTCTCATTGTATATTTTACCATGCTCGATACCAAATCATGAAAATGCACAAGTTTCCACAGCAGAAACACCGAATATATTATTCACATCATCTCTTACATTCAGATACATTTACATATATATAGGACATATAATTCCTATATTTTAGGAGGTAGCCTTAACTACTTCTCCCACGAATATCTCCCACACTCTATATACGTGAGTGGTTAAAACTCACCAACAAATAATTGTTATATGTTGTTTTATATAACAACCATATAACATAATATACTAACAATACTATTTCACTCACACACTATATGTATATTATTATTATTGAGTTATAAACTCATATAATAATAATATATTACAAATATTATTCAATCCATACAAATGGGAGCACTAACAAAGTATATTTCCCAACAATGTGTGGGGATATATCATAATTCCTCTCCACCATTTTGGATATCAATGCAATAGTTGCGACACTATTTGGCATTTTTTTCTTGTATTTCCATTTATTTCCCTCCTCTCGCCATTAATCCAATATTGTTTGTATCTATAATAGGTGCTTTTTGGGATTCCATGACATTTGTACCATGCATTCTAACATACATCCCTTCCACATAAATTCAATTTATCTATATTATGTTCAAAATTTTTACCTTGATCACAACCGATAGCATTACTACGGTGAATGTATTAAGTACAAATTTATTTATGGCAGAGTTAATTTAAACCTAGATTTAAATTCCAACTGTGATTGAAATCACTTAAAGATAGATTGGAGAGACATCCTTCCTTGTAGCAAGGTTTTTCTCAACTTCAAAAAGAAATTGTTCTCTTGTTTTTTCATCATTTTCCCTTGCCTTTGGTGTACTAGATGGAGTAGAATTTACCTTTTGGCTTTTGTAGGCATTGTAACGTCTTTCCAAAAAAATCATTAGTACTACATATGGAGGATTCATATGAATTTGGGTATACCAGTTAAGGCAATGGATCTTCAAATGCATCCCACATTTTTATCGGAAACTCTTCTAGAATTTCTTTTAGCCTTAGTTCCTTAACGGGAACTTAAATCTTTAACATTAGTATGGAGAATTGAAATCACAATGAAAAAAATAAAAATATACATCGTATATTTACATATTTAGAACCTCATTTAATCCAAATATTTGAACAATTAACACATTATATTATACCCTTAGATCCCACTACTATGTGTATATTTTTATCCATAAAACACATAATGTATGTAGTGCCCACTCCTCTTCAACACTGTTTCATCTTGATATTGATAATGTTGGACTGGTATTCAGACATTTTTATTATGATACATTGATCGAGTAGATGATATTTTTCACTGATATTTGGACTATTGACATTATGATGTTTATGTTTTATTATGATGCACTAGATAGTGATGTTAAACAGTTTGATATATGTTGATTTTCATGATGTGGATTTTATACTGACACGTTATGTTTTGGGATGTTTTGAGTAGAATTGTAATCTCATGGATGTTAGGGTTAGATTTTGATATATTGATGGATAATAGAATTGCTAATGTCAAATGATGAATATTGATTTTATATGTATATTGTCTCAATGTTGTTAATATGGCTGAAAGGCCATGCAGGTATTTTTGGTAGGACTTTTATCACATACATCGAAGGGGATAGGAGACCAACCACAAAAGGATATCGGGTGTTGAGTGGTTTTCAACGAGGCCAAATTTGAAAACTTGTGTAATGTTGTTTAGTGCCGTTTTTGCATGTTGAGTTGGAGATCTCCCATGGGGGTGACTTCACATGTGTGGCCAAGGGGTGAATTGTGTTCCTTTCTTTAATTTATGTATGTGCTTTATTCATGTTTTATGTATTTAAAATTTAAATTTTTGTCACTTTATTAGCATGTTGAAATGTGTTTTAATTAAGCTTAACCCTTCTTTTTTTAGTTAACCAAATTAGGGATGTGAAAAATAGTTATGATGAGGTTTGGTGGTCCTTGTTGTAAGTAAAATTTATGTTGATTGTGAGTGTTTTACTCCACCCCAACTTCAAAATTCGGATTTTGACTTGGGGGCATTTTTAGAGGCTTGTGGGACAAGCAAGGCTTGTCCCATGCCTCTTAAATTTACCCAACAACCCTACCTATGGGTTGGGAAGCTTATTTTTGAATTTTTATCCATTTTTGAGTGTAAAAGAGAGAAAATTATTGCACTTTCTTTCTACCCCAATTTATTGTGTCCTTTGAAAGCATGGTGTGCAAGTTTGTGAGCCATGTGGGTTGTCATAGTCCTTGCAAGTGCATCTATTTTATCAATCCTTGTGTGTTGACTTTAGTGTGGGGAAGGTGGAATGATGAAGTGGCATCCTACATGGAACCACCTTATCATCTTCACATTCAATTTCTATTTATTGGTGATTTTTGGTTGGAATGGGGGTTACTTGTTCTTTTCTCTTCTTGTGCACTTTTGGAATTGGAGCTTGTTGGAGTGCTTTTGGGAATTGCTTGGTTTGGAATTGAAGAGGCTTGTGGAATTTTCTTGGATCTTGATGGAGAGGTAGGATCTCCACCTTTTTTATTATGTTATTTTTCTTGTTTGTATGCAATGTTGTGCTTGTTAAAATTGTTTTTGTCTTGTGAAGGTGTTTGTGTGTTGGTTGGGTAGTAGGCCTTAAGTTGGGTGTGGGAGAAGGGATTATGGGACCATTGGGGAGGAAAAGGGATTTTTTTAGGCATGCATTTTGTGGGAGTGTGAATGGGAGTCTTACCTATGGGGAGTGAAAAGGAAATCATGGTTATTTGTTGCATACTTGCAAGGGAGAGATAAGGATTTTGTGTTGATTGTTTTGTGCACTTGGAGGCTTAGGGTGAGACTCCCACTTCACTTGGGAGGCATAAGGAGGTGGTTTCCCATAGCCCTTTCTCTATTTGGTTTGATCCTCAAACCTTTGTATTGTTGTGAATTTGTAAACTTGTTGGATATGTTATCTTGGTTGAGTTGAATGTCTTGTATGTATGTTTGTTGTGAAGCCACTTTGTTAAAAGTTGTCATTGTTTCTCAATACCCCTCATGGTTCTTTTGTTGGGGCTCGGGGGCCATTAAGGGGATGGATTCTCCTCTTAATGGATTTAAGGTTGGGTGGAGAGCATTGCCTACTCCCCTTCCTTGTTTTGTGATCCCATTGTGAAGGTTGAAGAAAGCAAGATTTGGAGCTACCATTGTGAAGAGGAAATGCATATTGAAGACTTGAAAATTGGCCTTGTTGATAGCCCTTGTTGTATATTATTCATTTTTTTATTCCCACTTTGTGTGGATGATTGTACAATTTGTAAGCTTGAAATAGAACCATATTACTACTTGGAAATCCCTTTATTTTATAACTCTTTTAAGAGTTTTTGTATAAGAAATCTATATGTTCATTTTGTTAATTTGTGAAAAGAAATTACAATATCTTTGTAATAGTTAAATGTAATAGAACATTTAAAAATGAATAGAAATGGTAATGCATCTCTCTCAAAATTAAGTTGGTTCATTATTTTCAACATGTGCTATGCTTCATTTAAAGACATTGAAAATCTTGCTTAAAATGTCTTGTTATATGGAATGGATGTTCTTTTTTATTTTCATTGTAAAAGAAACAAAAGAAAAGAATATAGTTGTTAAAATTTCCTTGAATAAACAATCCTATTAGTTTGCTCTATTATCATTCTTTTTGAAAGGGTAGAAATTTTATATATATATATAGTTCTTGCCTTGTTTTATTCCTACCATAAATTCCTAATCCTTAATTGTTTAAATAAAACAAAAATTGCAAGAATACATATACACCTTTATGAGATATATATATATATATTTAATACATTATAAAAATTATTAAATTAAATATATTATAAATAATTCTTTAATATATATTAAATAAATTAAAAAATAAAGAACTTTTTTAAAAATTAGTTAAGCCTTAATGTTTAAGGGTGCCATGTTATGGTAGCCATTTAGGCTTTATATTGTTTTTTTATTTGTGGGTTAGGGAGGCAATTTATCGACACTAAAATTTTCCTCCGTAATTTCTATTTCATTAATGTATGTATTAGGAATAGGATGTTGTTAAGTATAATTAGTAGTAGCGTCGATAGAATATAAGCTACTAAATTTCTGCACAACACCGCCAATAATGTATAGTACGGTAATAGTCAAAAGTATAATAGGAATGTTTTGGTAATAAAGTAAATATTTGTCGTAAGTGGTCCGGTAATGTTAAAATGTCAAAGTTAGGGTAAGTCGAGAAGTAGGGTCTACATGATTATGAATTAGAAATATTATATTGGTAATAAGGAAAAGGAGTGAGGTCATAAACATTTTGTGTATTTTATTTGTAAAAATTCTAAAAATGTGGAACCCATGTGAAATGATAAGGTTTATCTTATCTTAAAAGATAAGCTTACATGTACAGATAAGAGTTAAGGTATGGAATATGATTCGTCAGAGTATATTTCTTATCCTATCTTAGAGATAAGATGGATAAGCCTGGAAGTTCTATAAATAGAGAGGCCACCCCCCTCATTTAGCATAGAAGGAAGTAGTGAGAAATATTGTATGAGTAAGTGTGTAAAGGAAGCCATCATTTTGAAGGTGTGTTAAAGAAGCCATTAAGAGGTGTAATTGTGAAGTTTCTCCCATAGTTATGGTTGGAAGGCAAGTGAAGTCAGTAACACTTGAAGTACCTCATGGGTGAGATTGTAACAATTTCATGTTGATATTATAATTTACACTTATATTTCAAATTTATCATCATTCCTTCTTATCATAGTCTATGGTATTCTTGTGTTATGTTTGTTGTTGTGTTTCCAAATTACATCCACCAAACTAAAAGTTGTGCATTAGTAAATAATCATAGCACGAGGAGTTCCTGGTGAATAATTATCATAGTGCCGGATTAGTGATGACAGGGCAACACCCCACCCCAACCCATCGTGCCCCCTCCCCCAAACCACCTTTCTAATAAAGAAAACGATAAGGTGGGGGCTGAATCCCCACCCAGCTATATTAAAATTTGTTTAAAACAAATGCGGCCATTTCAATAAGTCATCCATAGGGTTTTGTGTGATCGTTGTCTGCGATTTGTTTTATTTGGGTCACGACCTCACACAGTTGATAAATATCGTTTATATGTATATGTATATGTATATGTATATGTATATGTATATGTATATGTATATATATATATATATATGCATGTTTATATTTTATACGTGTGTTGTACACACACACACACACACACACACACACACACACACACACACACACACGTGTGTGTGTGTGTGGTTTTGGGAAATTATACACAAGTTTATATACTCACAAAAGAAAAGAAAAGAAATGTAAATACTATAACTAAAAATAAATCTTTTGGGCAAATGAAAAATACCCAAATGGGTATTTTTGTTAAATCAAGCTTACTAAAAAATAGAAATTACAAACCCTAGAATAGGGTATAATAGATCAACTTGTAAAAAAATCAAAATGGAATAGAGTTGGGTTGTGTATATCCATCCCAAGCTTGACCCTTCTCATCCATGGCTTCCTCCTCTTCCATCTTCCCTTAACCTGCAAAACCAAAAATGAAGAAATGAGTAAAAGAAATGAATAAAAGCTTTCCATAAGATATTTTAGGGTTGGTTTGAAATTTTCCCATCCAATGGTCAATATTGGTTTCATCCAAGGGCCAAGATTGTCCCCTACAAATGTTAGGTGGGGGTTGGTGAGATGATCATTTGATCACATGGGTCATGTTTTGAAAGGGGCCACTTATGTGGTTTGAAAATTAATTCAAATTTGGTATTTCCTTTTTATTATTTTCTTTTACAACTTCAAAGTTAATTAGACCATGACCTAGGGAAATTTAAGTAAACTCTCTTCCTTAATAGTTTAGACCCCTTTTATATTAGAAAATTAAATTAATAGCCTTGTGTAAATGGAAGGGTTATTTTAGACTTGGACTTAAATTTTAATTATTGCATGACCTTAGGAGCCACTGTATTAAATTAATTTAGGATTATTTGAATGAAATATTTTAAACCTAACCATAGAATAAATCAATTATTTTATTTAATATTATTATTTAAGTAATTTTGTGATAATCATCTGTTAACCAAATATTAGCTTAGTGTTCTTTCATCCTTTAAAAAAATATTCCATAATTTTTCTATTATAATATTTGTTTGGTTTTAGGTTTTGTGTGCATATTTTGTGGATGTTACAATGTAAGACTTTCAAAATTTGTATAGCCTAGCAGCCATTATGACTTAATTTTTTTCCTACATGCAAAAATTCAGAGATGACTAGAATGGGAGGTCAAATTTTTGTGATCGCACTTCAATGTGTGAGTGAGTGTGATTCCAAGTTCTAAATCTCACACTTGGACGTGTGAGTGACCGCTCATTATGTAATGCAAATGAGTTTTGGCCTCGAGACATCTACGAAGTGCAATTCTTTGCACGTCAAATATCGATCCCTCACATGATGAAATGTGATCCTCGCACGACGAAGTGTGATCCCTCACACAACAAAGTCCAAGCATTTACATGATGAAGTGTGAGCATTCACACTTGGAATAGCGATCACTTGCATATCAAAGGGCCATCACTAACATTTTCACCTGTCATTCTAGTCAAAATTTGTCTAGCCTAACATCCTCTTGGACTTAAATTTAGGGACATTAATATTGTTTCAAAGTAAATCGTTCATGCATTTTATTTTCTAATTGTATAGCTATGTTTTTTGATGGTATAGAATTCAATTTTAGTATTTATTTGATGAATGATGGTGTAATATGATTTGATTCAATTATGTATATTAATTGTTTCTAAGGTTTTTATATCTTACAAAATATTTTAACAATATAAGTTTATTTTTAATAATTTTTTATAATATTGAGTAGAAGTAACCCATGCTATGTAGTTTATTATTAATAATTTTCAATATTAAAGAATTAATTTCAATTAAATTTATGTATGTCAAATTTAAATTTCAAACAATGTCGAATTTTATTTTTCATACATTAAAACTTATGTTATAAAAATAAGATGTAATTCTTTACAATAAAAATAAGATTTTTGTAAGGTCAAATGTTACATAATTAATATTGCGCTTCCCTAAACATTAATTGGCCATTAAACCAAATAATGTAAATTTTGCCACTCGAGAGTATTGTTTATTTTTGTCTTGCATTGAATGTTAAGTGGTACAATATTAAATTTTAATCCACACAAGCTCTATAATTGTCTGTATTTTAATGCAATAAAATAGAAAATTGTATACTCATTTAAAAGGTGAAAAAACCAAAATAGGGAGTAGAGTTACAGAAATTTAAAAGAGGTGAAGCATTGTTATTTTATTTTGAAGAATTTCATTTTATACACCCATTTCATAGTGATTGTAAATATTGCATTTTTATTAGGTACTTAACAAATTTTCAATGTTTCTCCATAAGTTTTGATTCTATGAATTTACAGACCATAGCACTTGTTGTATATTTATTATTAGAAAATGAAAAATGAAATTAAGTTTAGATAAAATATGGAGTAAGCAAATTGTTTCATTTGTGAATGTTTATAGTAACTAATAAATTTGCAAGACATGAAAAAATCACCATTTTCCTTATTTTCATGTTTGAATCCCAAGGTCTCAAAACAACTCCAAGAAACTATGAAGACAATATGGATTTTTCAACATAGCTAAGAAAAATTCATGAAAAGTACTTCTACATGTAGAACTTTGATGGAAATAGTGTCTCTAATTTGCAAGAGAATACAAGGGACGCACATAATTTGGGTCCTTACATTCCACATTCACAAATCGAATCTAAATTCTCCATATATTGTTGATGATGTTGATGATTCAAAATTGGAAGAAACATTTTCAATAACCCAAGCATATGACAGAGATAGAAATAATGAGGAGATGATGAAAGAATACAAAGAAGAGATTTGGTAAAAATATGTTGTGAAAACATTTATTTCAAAATATGAAGAGGTGTATGAAGATTTAAATCATGGAAAACTTGGCAAGAAACATTGGGATAATATAGAAGATGTTTTGAATAAAGTTTATGGAAAAACATTCATTGGGATGCAATGAAAATACAAGATGAACAGGTTGAAGAAAAGCCTCAAGAAGGAGGAAAAATAGGAAAACACAAAGTTGGCAACAAATTCAAAACAGAATTTGTATGAAGATATGGATCACATTACACAGAAAACACTCAAGGTTATTGGTAATAATGGAAAAGAGAGGTTAATATAACCACTTCTACTTCTGAAAAAGACATGAGAGGGAAGTCGAAATCCCATCAACATTGAAAATCTGGAAGAAAAAAACTAAGAAATGCCTTTAAATAAAAATGGAAATCAGAGAAAATGTGTAAATGGAAAAAGAAACTCTTTTGGATATTTGAAAGAGGTAATATAAAATAGAATGCATCAATTCGGTCAGGGACAATGAAAGAAATTGAGCAGGGAAGACTTCTACTTGAGCGTGAAAGAATGGAACAAGAGAGAAAGCTAATGGAGAAAATATTTGATGTGTGACTTCAAGTCACAAGTCTTTTACCAAAATAAACTACAATTTTTTAACCATAGTAATATAAAATTGCATCATTCATTCCATTGTAAAATATGGTATGCATTATATAAGAAAAAATATCATGCATTGGAACTAGTTAATACTTTTCTATTTTGCGTTCTTTTTTTTTTCAAAACAATTCCAATGATCGACATCATGGGCGCCACCAAGATCATTGACACACACATCCCAAAATATTGTTTATGTAACAAAACAATTTTAAAATGATGTCATAAACATGTATATTTTTGTTGAGGAAAATATGATAATTCAATATGTGAGACATCAATTGAACCACATATCATTGGTAGTATAGTCAAAGTATGGAATACTTATATACTCTCTATGTAATTTATAGATGATAATATTGCCAATGAGCATGGTGTTATTTTGTTGATAATGTTTATAATATTGATAATATTTGTGTGTGGCATATGTGGTTAATATTTGTGTGTTCCATTAAACCAAACAATGTAAAGTTCATGCGATATTCAAAATATGATAATTCAATATGTGAGGCATCAATTGAACCACATATTATTGGTAGTATAGTCAAAGTATGGAATACTTATATACTCACTATGTAATTTATAGATGATAATATTGACAATGAGCATGGTTTTTTTTATGATAATGTTGATAATATTTGTGTGTGGCATATATGGTTAGTATTTTGGTTCCCCCAAAATTAATTGGTCATCAAACCGAACAAAGTAAAGTTTGCGCGATATTCAAAATATGTGTACCTTTTGATAGCCATTAATTTTCCATTAAATATAAAAGAAATTTAACGGCATACATGTGTCTTTTGTAATTTGTGCAGAGAATAAAGTGGTTGTTAGAAGTATCAGTTCCATGTAACTATAGATTTTCATTTATTAGTATATTTCTTGGACACTTAAATTTGTGAAGCTTTTGGCGAGAACATTGGCATGAGGGAAAAACTCCATAAGCATAATCATCCATTGGAAAACCTGATCATGGTTTGATTTCCAAAATTCTGAGCAGGGATTTTTTTGTGAAAGCATCAAAAATTGGTATGTGTTCTCTCCTTTATTCCTTCAATTTTTGAAATTTTGTAAATGTAGGTTTTTCCATAGCCTTTTCAACAAAACCCTATTTTTTATGCTTCTAGTAGTTAAATATGTCGATTCTTTAATGATCTTTTACAAACACTTCTCAACTGATAGGGTTTGACATCGTTTTTTCATTCTATCTAGTGATCCCTAAATGATTTGTGAAATATGTGTGTATCGTGCTTGTGAGTAATGGAAAAAAATTTATGGGAATTTTTCCCAAGAGGACTGAGAAATGTTTTATAAAATACCTGACATGGACAACAATGATTATTGGTAGCGAAAAAAATGGGTGTTGCTAAAAATGCTAAGGAAATTATATTTTATTCAATTATGGATGTTATTCATTTAGAGATTTTGGACTACTATCGGATGGTTTTTATAGACATTTCATTTTAAATTAAAGTAATGAAATAGTGATAGTATCTTCCAGTAGATGAAATAGTAATAGTAACACAAATAATTGTTTTCTTGTTTACAGTAATTGTTTTCTTGCATAAGGAAATTATGGGAAATACAATGTTATAAAAACATATATGTGACTACCAAAGGAAAAATACAAAGAGTTCCGTCTATGTAGGTTCCTCCATGAAAAACAGTGAATCAAGGAACTATAAAACCTACAATTTGAGAATTCAGGATAAACAATATTTTGAGTAATGTTTCACTTACTAGATAGTTCTGGAAAGATATATGCTGCAATTATAGATTAAAATTACAGGCTCTGGTTGTTTTAGTTAAATAAGCTAATGATATATCAATGCTAAAAATTATAAGATGTCAAGGATTTTCTTTCTTAATCTGACAATAAGCATATGGAAATAGGGAGATGTGATATCTTGGGAAATTGTGATATTTAATGACAAGGGAGATTATACATAGGGTTCGGAGTCTGTATGTTCATACTAACACTACAAAGAGTGTTCTCATTATATTTATATTCATTATACCACGGCCTTTGAGACTTCATTTACTAACTAATTATAGACCACCATGGCTTTTGAGATTTCATTTATCATTAAAATGTGTAATTTATATATTCCTTTTAATAACTTATAGTAAATAGTATGAGAACTACATAAGGCTTGATCCCTCTCGAGGGTATGTAGTGTAGCACTTGGCTCCGCCAGGGATAGTCCAACCAATATAGTACAATTATAAATAAGTAAAGATGCCTAGCACCAGCTAAGCTCAAAATGATAGTGCAAAATAGATTTTTTCCTAGTAATGATGTCTAGTGCCACCAAGCTAAAAATGTTTCATTGTGGTTGATCCTAGCTACTGCTAGGATCATAAAAACATATGTCTTGACCCTCAATACTGCATGTATTTCCAAATTATGTTCTTTTCATTAATATTTTTATTATTAATGATGCCTAGCTACCACTAAGATACAAATATTTCATTGTAGCTCATCTTAACGATTGCTAGGAACCAAAGTACATATGTTGTGACCCCTCGATATTACATCTATTGCCACATAGAGCTCATTGCATTAATAGTTTTCATGTTAATGTTGATTAGCAACCGCCAAGCTCTAAATATTTCTTTGGGAAAAACTATGCAAAATGAAATCCATTTTATCGCTTCCCAATTATTGATATTCTGTAAAAGTAGAAGTTTTGTAGCCTTTTCAACAAAAACAAATTTTTGCCCTTCCGACCATCAAATTTTTCCATCATACCATATTCTTTCATGTATTTTAACAAAAAATTATCAATTCAATTTTTTTGGTGTCGTTTTGTCATTCAATTTGATGATCCTTAAATGATTGTGCAATATGTGTATAGTGTGCTTGTAAGAAATGTACAAACATGTTATGGGTTTTTTTCTGCAAGAGGACCGAGAACTATTTCCTAAAATACTTGACATAGACAACAATGATTGCTTGAAGCTAAAAAATTGGTTATTCATGAAAAGGTGGAAGGAAAATAGATTTTTGTTCGGAAAGGGCTATTATTCATTCAAGTGATTTTGTAGGAAATTGAACTAAAGCTAATTTTAGGACTGCTATCGGATGTTTTCTCTACACATTTCGTTAAAAATTGATTATTGAAATTACTTTGGCGGGTGGAAGCATATGGAAATTGTGATATTTAATGACCAGGAGATTATACATAGATTTCGGTGTTTGTATCTTCATACTAACACTAGAAAGAGTGTGGTCATTATATTTAAACTCATTATACCATGTATTATATGGATAAATTGATGCACATAGGAACATGGTCGTAGAGGTTTTCATTTCTTTACAATTTCTCTAGTTTTAAAATTGTAATGGTCATAGAGGAGTTATAATTCAAGATCACCTACGATACCAAGAAAAAGACATGTATACAAATTAAATCACTTCTAAATAACTTGTAATATATATTATAAGAACTACATAAGGCTTGATCCCTCTCGAGGGTATGTAGTGCAGAATTGGCTCCACAAGGGAAAGTCTAGCCAATATAGTACAATTATTAATAAATAAAGATAGGTATACACATCCCTACAACAAACTAATCAGACCTAACTAAAGGTTGATCCCTTAAGAAAACATGTATTACAACTATTTTATCAGTTCAATAAATGATGTCCATTGAATGGTGTTTAGCTAACACTAATTTCAAAATATTTTATCGAGGAGGATCTTATTGGCCAATAAGATTTATATATTTCATTGTGGCTTACTAAAGTGAACTCTAGGAACAGAATTACATATTTCTTGACTCCTCAAAAATGGATGTATTACTAAAATTTTCTTGTTAATGCATTAATAGTTTTATGTTTATGATGCCTAGCGACAACTAAGCTATAGATTTATTTTGATTGATCCTAGTAACAACTAGGTTAAGAAGATGTTTGAAAACACCGCTAAAAATAGAGAAAGGTAATCAAAGATCAAGAATCAGCGAGCATAAAGATGGCGAGCTTCAATTGGTTCAAGTTCCCTAACCCTAGACAATGCGGTGTGGCTCTTGGCGGTGGGGATGATTTTATGGGTGATAGCGGCATGAGAAAAAGAGTTATGGCAGAGATTTTTGAGCACGGTGATAGACATGTTTCTTGTGCCATAAGATCTAGTCATGGCTAGTTGGATTTCAATGATGTTAGAGAGAGTTATCAAAACTTGGTGCACCGTCGTTTGGCCAAGGCACCGTTAGAATTTGACACCAATATAATTTTTGACTCTACATCTCGATTCGTTTAACAAATAAACACAAGGGTCACGGTTTCTAAGCTCTCCCTAGTGGGTGGGGACTACTCTATGAGATAAGGACTTAGTTTCTCTAGTTAGTGGGTACTTCCCAAAAGAGAAGGATTTAGTTTCCTTGAATCATGTTTCCTCCCATCCGTTTGCTTTGATAGTGCAGATCATCTTCATTTTTTTTTGTACCCTTGCTAGTAACACCCTGACCCTACTCCTCCATTAACTTACAATTGGGTTGGATTTGAAACATACTCTTGCCCGTAAATTAGGATATAAGTTGGGCTCTTTTGGCCACATTTTTCGAAAAAAATATTGTGGATGATCTTCCTCACTTCTCCTATGGGATTACAAAGGATTCTGTGATTTTTGTGATTGGTTTTATTTTGGGAGGAACCAAAAATCATAGCTATGTCTCATTCAAGGAGTAACTGTTTAAAAATGCTTCTCCCTCAAAATCCCCAATAGAACCCATGCCTCCTCCTCAAACTTACATCATTGAACAAGCCATTGATACCCCAATTTGGAGATCAAGGATGATGAATATATTAATCTCCTACAAGACATTAAAGAAAAATCCCTGATATGTAGATTTAATGGTGCCTGGATAACATCAAACGTAGTTATCTAGTGGATCCACACCTCATGGAAAGAAAATTGTAGATATTTCCTCTATGCTTGGGGCTTCTTCATTTTCTATTTTAATGAACAATAGGATTACCAGAGATCCATGGATGAGGGACCATAGTTCTAGGGTTCGGTGGGAATTTTTACTACCCCATGGTTTCTTGAATTTGACCTGAATACCTTCACCATCACATGGGTTCTAGTTTGGGTGAGGTTACCAAATATTCCCCTTAATTTTACTTCCTCTTTGAAGGATATTGGTAACCTCATTGGGTGGTTCATTAAGATCAACAAACAGAGGTTACTGAGTGGTCTGTACACTTTTTTTTCAGATCTGCATCGATGTTGATCTTAGCAATGGATTTCAGACGGGGAAGATCCTTAAAATGGTTGACACTAGTTATTCCCATATTTTAGACAATGAAAACACTACTTTCAAATGTCGAAATTGTAGAACATCGGGTCATCTCCATGCTTCCTGCCCTTAGAAGAAAACCTAGGATCCTCACAAAAAGGAGTGATTTCTAAGCATTGGAGCATACCATATTTAAAAGAAGAAGACTTCTCAGAGGAAGAAATTAATCCTAACTTGGAAAAGAAAATATTTTCAGCTACAAATCCTTCAATTACAACTACGGTTCCCTCATTTGTAGCTACAGCCCCTTGATGTAGTTGTTGACTCTTTAGCTATGCCTCCTTCCGATGTAGTTGTTTTCACCGATTGAGATCCTTATTCTAAGGTTGGGAAAATACTTGTTATTACTCCCTCTTCGGAAGGACCATCTCTCCCGCCAAAGCGGCCCCACGAATCTGATCACTCTGACTCAGATAAGGATAGTTGCCTCCCCCTTTTGGGTTCCTCAACATTAGACTTAATAGAGTATAATCCTTTTATTTCATAGATGACTATGTTGAATCAATGGAAATTAATGCATCCTAAGAAGGGTAATAAGGGAAGGTATTGATTCCTTTTTCTTTCCTTCCTCCTTATTTCTTGTTACTCTCTTTCTCGGTCTTGTAGAACACCTTTGGGTTTCTTCTTCTTTTCTTCATTTTTCCTTCTTTCTGCTACTACTAGCTATAGCTTTTCTAGTCTTGCTTCTTTTTCTCTAGTTTGTTGTAACTTTCTCCCTCTTTGGGACAGTTGCTTCTTCCTTCTTTCCTTTCGATGTTATTTTCCTCTCTATGTTTCATTGGGGCATGATTGGTCCTTTGCTTCTTTTTCTTTCAAGAATCTCCTTTTATTTTCTTTAATGCTTTATCTGGCCTTTGGTGCTCTTTGTAAAAGGATGTAGGTCCTTTAAACACCCTCAAACTTTACCGTTTTCCAAAAAAAACAACTAGGATAAGAAGTACGTATTTATTTGTTAATGATTCCTATCCACTACTAAGCTCTAAAAATATGTTGCGGCTGACCCTAGCGACCACTAGGATCAAAACTACTTATGTATGTACCTCTCAGTAGTGGAAGGATTGGCGTTATTTTTCTCATCGTAATAATAGTTATTCTTTGAAATAAGCATAGATACATAAAAGTTATAAATAATTTGTTGTGGCTGAACTTAGTGACCACTAGGATCAACACTACGTATATCTTGACCCACCACCAAAGTGCAAATATTGGTGAAATTTTTCTCATTCTAAAAATAGTTGTCCCATGAATAATTCCTAGATATGGAAAATATCTAAATATTTTTTTATGGCCAAACTTAGCCACCGCTAGGATCAACATTACCTAAGTCTTGAAGCCTCAAGAGTGCTTGTATTGGTGGACTTTGCGCATTGCATTTATATTTTTACTATGAGTGTTTCCTATCGAACGCTATGAGTAAAAATATGTATATCTTGACCTCTCAGAGGTGCATGTACTATTGTGGTTTTCTCATTGCATTAATAGTAAGTCTTTGAATGATGCCTATCAACCGCTAAAGCTCTAAATATTTAGTTATGGCTGACCCTAGTGACCACTAGGATCAACACTTCTTTCATTTATTTGGAAATTATTTTCTAAGCTTACCTAATATTCAGAATAAGGGACATATGAATGTTTCCATAAATTAAAGTACATCATTTGTCTCAAAAAAATTTGTTGTTGATGATGTATGCAACATTCATGGCCCTTTAATTTTTCAACATGGTGGGAGAGTAGGTAATGTCGATGGTATATGTTTATTTATATTCCATACAAGGACATAAGAGTAATTATAAATATTGTGTTTGATCCAACTACCTTACATGATGAATTTTAGCATTACTCAACTTTATTTTTCCAGAATACAGGATGAAAGTGTTGATGTTGATGTCATAGACAAAAAGGGTATACCGGAAGATCAAGCACTACGGTTATGAGACATAAGGGCGATAAAAAGATCTAGTCTCCATTTAATTTCTGCTAAACCAAAGGTGCTTCCATTTCCGAAAGTGATCACTTCTTATCTAATTCATGCCAAGTCCAAGGAGATGTCCTTATTTTCTAAATCATGGAAAAACATAATAGGTTTTTTTCTCTGAATGCATACAAAATTTATTATGAACTTCCAAAGTCGACTCCTTGTATAACTCAAAAACATTGGAATTGTGGATGAACCAAAGGAGAGTAAGATATGTTTTGTAGAGTTGGGCCATTGACCCATTAGATAATATGGATGATTCCCATCTACCCAATATCCTTATTAAAAGGTTTAGACCAGGAGTCCAGTATTGGCATGGCCCTCATGAATAGGCTATATGGAAATTTTTCTATCTCTAAGGTGGATGTTTCTTGGATCCCTTTACTTTATTTTATTATTGATGACAACAAGATTCCCTCCTTAGGGAAAGTGCTCAGTTTCAATTTAGTGAGATAAAGAAATAATTTTGTTGACAATCAGAAATCATTTTACATGGCTTCCTATCTTCTCGATGTTGTTTGTGGTGTTCTCAACTGTTTAAATTTTTATCAAAGTTGGTATCCTTCAATCCCTTTGAAGGTAAATGAACAATATTCATACTTGTATGCCCATCGTTTCATATCACATATTCAATATATATGCACTTATTTTTATCCTTCTCTCTACCAACAATTACATGAAATGGCAACACCAAGAATATCTGCTGAAATCCTCACTTCTATAAGGAAAATGGGAGTTGTATTCTTCTATCCATAATATATAGTTATCATGATCGAGGGGATCCTTACACCTCCTTTTCAGTTGTCATATTATGTGCCGAAAAATTAGCAAAACAAGAGGTTGCATATTAGATTTACAACAATGTTACTAGAAAGTGTAAGGAGAAGAAACATAAAACACATCCCCCTCCCAATCACCGTGAAATGCAGAAAATTTAATAAGTGGCTCGATTTGAAGGTTTCCTCAACCCATATAAATTCATTTCATCTCCTCAAACACCCACTAAGGAAATATGACAAAATGAAAAGGGTTTCCCAACACCTTAAGTTGCATAAAGGATAGTTAAATATACTATATGCTCATGTGCCTGATGTGAATGACTAGGTATGGATTACCCAAATAGAAGATAGCCTTGTTAAGTAGAATATGAAGGAGACATGGGTGGTTCCACCTCTAAGAGAAACTATTAAAAAGGAGGCTACGAAGAGAAAGGAAACTTTATATTCAAAAAAATCCATGTGATCCCTTATCTCCACTAATCAAAACTTGATCTAAGTTTCAACAATTCTTGCCAGTACCAAATGAAGCTCCAAATTTCATGGCATATGGCCTTACTTCATTAGATGAAGAACATGAGACTATGTAAACTGAAATTTCAGCTAGTGCAACTCCAGTGCAACCCTCTCAATCTTCTACCTCCACTTCACATGACACAAGACAAGATTGGATAGAGAAATTTGTAATTGCCCACAACTAACATCCAAATTAGGATTCACAAGAAGATCCCTTAGTAAACATTGAATTCAATCCAAGGATGAGAACCTTGAAAAGGGTAACTAAAAATAAGATGTCAACATAGCAAGCCATTGTTTGGCACAAAACTTCAGAAGACCTCTTCACTCTTACAAAGAAATGAAAAAGCCAAAGGTTCCAAGTATTGTAATTTGAGGAAGATCTAGAATCCTTTATAAGGGCTTCAACATAAGTAGTCATAGAACTACCGACAGGTGTACGTGTTAGAAACAAAGATCTTGAAACTCAATTAAAGGACACAGTTACCTCTAACACAATTTCTGATGTAGAAGAGGCATTTCATGGACTATTCAATAATATAAATAAATGAATTAGTGCAAAGGAGGAGGAAGAAGTGTTCTTGAAAAAGAACGAAAAATCATTACTGTAACAACATCATTGCAAAAAACATTAATACATATGGGGCAGGTCATTGAAGAAGGAATTTGTAAAGACCCTTCAATTATGACCATGGACGATATTGGTATATGTCATACATATGCTAATTATATGAAGGAAATACTAAGGGAATGGAATGAACAGAAAGAATACTATCTTTACAGTTTGAGGACATTATTTCAAGCGGAAATCATATTTTTGTAGAAGCTTTGGTCATGGAAGTATTTAACGGAAACCATGAATTGGTTTCTGATGAAGAGTTCATGACATCACTTAAGAAATTCTTGGTTAATTTTCAAAGGAGAATAACTGAGGAAAACGAAGGAGAAACTTCACATGTCATTGAGATTGTTTCCAAAACATGGGGAAAAATACAGAAAATAGAGACTTTGAAGGAAATTGCCAAAAATAAATTGGTAGTTAAAAGGATTTGCTTGACAAGTCTAATTTGTTATAATGAAGCATGATTGTGGACATAGGAAAGATAACTAGAGATTCTAAGATTTGAAAAAAATTCAAGAGGCATGACAGCAAAATGATAAAAAGAGGTCTCGAACAAGAGCAAAAAACCTAGGATGCAACGGTGGGCTTCGGACTCGATCAATAGCAGTCCATAATTAAGGAATAACCATGGTGAATCATAAATTGTATTATCTGAGATAGGATGGAAAGCATTGTAATATGTATGACATGTAAATAGATGAATATTTCTAATTGATTAAATGTTTGTGTATATAGTCCAAATGTTATACTTGTCTAAACATGCATTTGTTGTTTTAATACGCTAAGCTCCAAATATTTTGTTGTGGCATTGTTGGAAAGAAAATTTATCAGGTGGACAAACTTGTGGATTTCTTGCCAACACTCTAGGAATCTAAGTCCCTCTACTTAACCAGTGTAGCTACTATATATTCATGCACATGAAAAGGTAGATTTCTGTGGTGGCCTTTCAACCAGGTATCCAACAAGGGCACTCCACTAACCCTGCAGCAAAGCTAGAAATATCTTGCTAGGGAAGTCTATGTCTGAAATTGGAAAAGGGAGTGAAAATTGAGGTAGGAGAACTAATGCTACAGGTAGGAAATTAGATTCCTTCACACACTAGTCAGAAGTATCATCACATGCATTTATGAGAAGAAATAACTTTTTAATCATAATTAAGACCAAATGAAATTTGATGAACACAAAGTATCAAGAAATATCTTAGTCAAAGAAAGCTAGAAAATCCTTCTTCTTGTATTAATTTCTCAAACAAAAGTTGTACATAGTGGAGAAATGGAGGAAATTGAGAAGGGGGAAAGTAGAAGAAAAATGGCTATCTCCTTTGCTTTCTCTAGGTACAATGCACACTTGACTTTACAAGACCAATTCCTAACCCTCTGAAATGGGAATAGCTTTACAATTTATAGAATAGAATTGACTCCTCGTCTTCCTCATGACCTTTCAAATACCTTAATATGACTTAAGACTGTTCATATTCCACTTTAAATATTGAAGTCCCTTTTATAATAGCAAGGTGACTTAATTTTCATTATGTTTCTAAATTTACTTAAGTCCTATTAAAAATTGAAACCCTCAATGCAAAAATATAACATTGAAGAGAGAGAGTGTGTCGTATGAGAAGCGAAGACAGAGATAAAGAAGGGAAAGAAGAAAATAAGATGAATTATGTTAAAGGATGAGTTATTGCAGTGGAGTTGGCTCCATTCTCTTATTGTTCTCTACTTTGTGATCCTGAGAAGGCTTCTGACCCATCCATTTTGGCTTCATGTCTCCCTTAGAAAAATCAACTTACTATTTTTAGTAAGTGTGAAAAATCAAGTCCATGATCTTTAAGCTGGATGTCGGCTCAATTTTCCTCTTTCTCCTGTGTTCCTTGATCCTTCGGATCAAATTTATATTTTTAGAAAGTTCTTCAAGGCCCACTTACTATTTTTCTTAAGTTCCAAAAAATTTATGTTCTAGTGTATTCTCAATTGTAGTGCACCTCCTTTGTCTTCGCCTCCTTTCGCAGGTTCTCATGTTGATGACCTTCCCAAAATAGCAGTTCCTATGTAGTAGACCTACTATTTTTTGAAATTTCACTTCTAGAGTCGATTGAAGTGGAATGAATTTTTTTGATATGGGTTTTTTCCCAGTATCACCCCTCTAAAATTTCGGGTCCCTTTCTTTGAATAGTCCAGAGATTTTCAAGTTTTAATTTTCAAACCTGACAAAGGTGCTTCTAGGTACGGTAGCAATTAATGGACCTCAAAATTACAGTCTGGTTTTCTCCTCCGTTTGCAAAGAAAATTATATTTTTATGTGTGTTTTTTCTTCTCGTGCTTCACGTGTGATCTTGCTTCAATCCCGCAACCGATTTGACAGGAAATTCAATTTTTCTTTCGTTGAGCAAAAAATGAAATTTATTCGTTGTGAATGTTCCTGACAAAATTGGAGGTTTGAATAGTAGTTTTGAATAGCCTTCAAGAGATTAAAAACTCATCAACAAATGGTTTTTCAATCCAAGCACCATTTTGCACAATATGTTCGAATCTTTGTTTTATGGCAATGGGGATTTCCATTGTTCTTCTTCTCTATTCTCCATTTCTTCTTCTTATCTCGATGAATTATTATTTTGAGACTTGTGTATCACCATGGAGTAGAGGATTTTATTGCTATGGTGAATCTGGTTTGAGCTTTGGAAATGGTGGAAAGGTGAATTGGTGTTCTCTATAGTTTTTTCCTGGTAATGGAGAAGCATTAGCAGATTAGATTTTTTTAGAATTTTTGAGTTGGAATTGGGTGCATTTTTTCATGTTTGATGTCCCTGAACTCAGGGACATGAGGGACATCAATTTCCATAATGATCAAGATGGTGACACGTGGCAATGATCCGAAAAGAGGGAATGAAGGTGAGAAAAGTTACTTTAAAGCACTGGGAGCTAAAAGTCGATCACGTGGGTGTTCAAATGACTCCCTATAGGGGTTGGGTGCATTTTTCGATGTCTGATGTCCCCCACCTTAGGGACATAAGGGACATCAGTTTCCAAGGTGGTTTTGGAGCTGACACATGGTGCTTGATCCGATGGCAAGGAATGGATGCTCCAAAAATGCATCATCCATATGGTCCCGAAAAATCAGATTTGTTATCTGAGACTCCACTTGTACCTGATAAAAATTTCTTGTCAATCCTATGTGCCAAGGTGTTGTGAAAACTATTATTTCACCATCATGTAGGTATTTGAATCCTCTTCTCGGATGTATTTTTTTATTCTAAATCCATTTGGTGCTCCCAGAATCATCTTTTGAATCCCATCAGTTGTTTTAGGCATGTGTACTGCCTAGGCTTGTGAACCCTATTTTTCTCAAACTACTCCAAGTTTCTCAAAATTTCCCAAAACCTTCCAAAATCATTTCCATGATGTTTTAAAGTCTTCAATTCACCTCCATGTTGAATTTTACCCTTTTTTTCCACTCCAAGGGGTTTATCCATTCCTGGGAAGGCCAACAATAGCCCTTCCCAATACTACCAAAAGATAGCATCTTTTCATAACTCCTAAAATCACCTAGGGGAATTAATAGACTTTCCTAAATCACCTAGGGGAAAATTTTGAAATCAAATAGAGGGAGACCACACTGACTAATTTGAATTGGGCTGTCTGGGAATGATAAAACATGAAAAATTTGGCACAAGGATATAGTTGTCGTGCTCGGAAATTGTCAATTTCCTTGTTGCACATTTGCACGACAACAACAGGCTCTAGCTTGGGGACATGACATGGATTGAGCATAATGAAAACATGACAAGGGAATCCAGAATCTAAATTTTAAACCATATAATTCATTGACTAGTGCCTTATCCATTCATCCTTGCAGAGTCATGTACAACTTACAACAAGAGCGAGAGAAGAAGGAAACACACACGCACACAAAATGGACGGAAAAGAAACACATGACACACAACAGGAAGGGAAACACACCTAACAATCACCTATGGTACAAGTCAAGGGATAACCCACTTTCACTGAAGCACTTTTCATTTCTCAAAAGTTACCCTTGAACAAGCAACACCGAATGTTGATGTTCTGCTAAGTGATTGACGGTTCCGAAAGTAGCTTCCCCTCCCGTTTCTTATGAAATCCAGGTTCTTTCGTAATTGTCTCGTGTACTTGGTAGGAGTGATTCCATGTGAGATTCTTGATGCTTCGTTCCTTTCTTGGAAATTCCACTGCCTTCATGTTCTTTGAAATTAGTTTCATAGTGCCAGTTTCCTTCCATGTTTATCCATATAGTTGATTCTCCATCGAGTGTGCTATCACTTCCCTAGAGCTGATTTTTGTTCCAATTCCTTTGATATTCTGAGTTGCTTTCTTTCCGGGTCTATGCTCATTGACATCTTCTCCATGAGAAACATTTGATTCATCTTTTATCTCTACTCCATTGTGATCCATTTGAGTATTGACGAGAGTATCAGAGGAAAACTCATACTTGTCTTGTATATCCATGGCACAAGTGATTTATTGCATAGAGTTATGCTTTGTCATTTCTTACAGCTCATCTTTATACACCTTTGAATAATGTAGCTCGAGGTAACTATCTAGAGGAATTACCTCATCATCTTGGGAATCGTTGTGCTCTACTAATCCTTCATCAAAAAGAGATTCATCTTCAAAGGATTTGAAACTCCTTTCTTCAATTTCTTTGTCATGAAAAGAGTCTTCATCTTCAAATGGGGAAGGAAATATCTCCATTTTGGTATTGCATCCATCAATCATTAGCTCAAGAGAAACATCCTATGTTTCATTTTGCCTTATCTCAATATGGCCAACCTTCACAATTGTTAAGGCTTCCAAATCAGCTTCACGTTTTCTTGCAAATTTGTGGCTTGTATCAGGAGCTCAAAACTAAGCTCAAGATCTTCAGTTTCTTCTACAGACTCTAAGCATTTCTTGTATAGACATTTCTTTCAAACCTTTCATGGGCTCATCACAACCTGATTTTAATTCTCCATAGATGGCATAATCTGGAACCATATTCATCCCCAAATGGGAATGAGAATAACTCCTCATCTTGGATAAGTATATAAGCTGATTTTTCTTCTTGAAAATCATCAATAACCATCTCCTCTTCTTCATGGTTTACATCATCCGGAAATTCAGGGCTGCCCTCTTGTAACTAAAATTTCCTCAATGATTCTTCAAAGTCCAAATCTCTCCGAGAAGGCATGTCTAGACCTATCACTATGGGAATATCCTCTTCTTCCTTGGTTGCCACAAAGTGATTCATACACCTACTACCTTGATACAAGATGTTAGCTTTTGGTATTCTAGAATATCATATCGTGTACCTCATCTTCTTCTCGGGAAGCAATTTCTCCATGTCTCCCTTCACTGGTATGGTTTCACAAGACCAATTCATCTAAATTTTCCCTCCCAAGTCTCAGACAGAAATTTCTACTTAGCAACATTCCAAATGAGGCTAGGATGTCTACTACCAAAATCATCGCTGAAACTTTCTTGTCTGGAAATCTTGTGAGAACTTGTGCATCTGTGACCTTCCCTAAAAGTAAGACCTTTTTTTATTCCAAAGAGTAACAAGAGCCCCTAGGTGGAGTCATGGTAAGTTTGAGAGCCTTGGTGACCTTCAAAGGCATCACGTTTTCTAAGGCACTTAATCTATTATGTAATTGTTCAAAGTACATATTCTCCAATAGGAAGGGAGACATTGAAAGCTTCAACTTTATTAGTCCTTGATGCACTTAGAGAAATCATGTTTGCGAGGGAGGTGTAGGTGATTTTGGTAGCATGCCTTTGGAACTAGATGTTACAAGCATTAGGTGTTAGACTACCACTCATGATATATCGGACAAACCTCTCAAATTGTTCGGGATGAGTCTACAAAAATTTAGTTTCAATAATCTACACTTTGTCCTCATTTGCATATTCTATGAAGTAAAAGGGAGAAGAGCGAACAAGGGGGTGAAGGGAATGATTTTGGAGTTTGGATAGGCTTAGGAGTGGGATTTGATGTTTGAGGAATGGAAGATATTTTGAATGGCACACTATGAGATTTTAAGGGATTAGATTTTGTAGGAGTAGATTTGGGTTTAGAATTGGAAGAGGTATCAGAAGACTTACTTGGAATAGTGGGAGCCTTCTTACTTGCTATAGGATCAAGCTCCAACAATGCAGACTTCATGGAAGGAGGAAGTGGTGATCCTCAACTAATTAGTTTGTTTTTCGGAGTTGCCATAGAAGGATCATCAACCTTCTTTTTCTTTACATTGTGGAGGGGGTGATCATTTCTTGGACCGAGAACGAGTGAAAACCACGCATGATAAATTGGGTGCATTTTTTCATCTTCTTCGTAACCTCTAGAATAGTCACAAAATATGATTTGTGTATCATTTTCAAACTCGTCACTTTCTAGGAAATTGCCACCTTCTCTTTCTCGCTCAAACTCTTTTTCACCTTCTTGAAATCTACAATTTATGTTCATGGGTAGGGCCTCCAAGGCGATCCTTTGGGGTGCTCCCGCAATCTAATTTTTTTGCTTCTTTGAGAAGATTCTCGTTCAAATAATTCCCTCTTCAAAGAGGCCATCTCATTCTCCAACTTTTGTAGTGATGGATAGGTTCTCTCATCTCCAGGATGTTAGGACTTGCCCTTTGATGGATTCTTAATCTTCCTAGAGAGGACGAGATCGTCATCAAGTTCAACAACCATCCTTTGTGCTTCTACAATGCTCCTTGGTTGGGCTCTTCGTAGAAAAAACCCTACTTCTATTGATTGAGCATTGATGAAGAATATCTTGACATTATTTTGAGATGGTGAATCCTCTTCAGGTATCCTACGAAGCAACCATTTGAAACGAGCCATGAAGTCTCTCATGGTTTCATTTTCTCCTTTCTTCATTTGAGCCAACTGCACCAAGAGGTATTGAAAATCTTCAGTTGATTTAAATATTTCCTTGAAGGTAGTCTTGATGTCATCCCAACTAGTGATGGATTGGGTAGGCAAGAGGTAAAACCATTCTACTACTTTTTCTTGGAGAGACTCCATGAACAATCTTACAGCAACATCTTCATGTTGGACACCAAGAATTCCACATGATGTCGTGAAAGCAGCAATGTGTTCTTTCGAATGTTGTGTGTTGTCACCTTTGAACTTTGGAAATTTCTTATGGGAACCCGTTGGTAGATTGTGAAGTGGGGTTCAAGAGAAAGTGGGCCTATATTCCTTCCCCATGGAACAATGGGTTGAGGTATTTCTTCTTCATCTTCCATTTTTTTTTTTGCTTCTACTTTAGCTTCAACTCTTACTTTGGCAAATTATTTTAAAATTCAAGCACTGAAAAAATTTGCAATGGGAATATGGAAAGACAACATGGAATGTGAAAAGACACGTATAGAAATCAGTGATGTATCTTTTTCAAAGAATGGCTTTTCATGGACTCTTTTTTTTTGGTTTTTTCAATATTTATATTTTTGTATTTTAAGACCTTGTGGTTGTATTTTGGGTGCAGATGCTGCTAAATCTTCCACACATGGGCGCAAAAAACTATTGGCAAGAAAAAATTTCGGGTGGACAAACTTGTGGATTTATTGCCAACGCTCTGGGAATCTAAGTCCCTCTACTTAACCAGTTTAGTTGCCGTATATGCATGCACATGAAAAGGTGGATTTCTATGGTAGCCTTTCAACCGAGGATCCAACAGGGGAACTCCACTGACCCTGTGGCAAAGCTAGCAATCTCTTGCTAGGGAAGACTTTGTCTGAAAGTGGGAAAGGGAGTGAAAATTGAGGTAGGAGAACTAATGTTGCAGGTAGAAAATCAGATTCCTACACACACTAGTTAGAAGTATCATCACATGCATTTATGAGAAGAAACAACTTTGTAAGCATCATTAAGACCAAATGAAATTTGATGAACACAAAGTATCAAGAAATCTCTTAGTCAAAAAAAGATAGAAACTCCTTGTATTAATTTCTCAAACAAAAGTTGTACATAGTGGAGAAATGGAGGAAATTGAGAAGGGGGGAAAGTAGAAGAAAAATCATTATCTCCTTTGCTTTCTCTAAGTACAGTGCACTCTTTAGTTTATAAGATCTATCGCTAACCCTTTGAAATGGGAATGGCTTTACAATTTATAAAATAGAATTGAATCCTCGTATTATTCATGACCTTTCAAATACCTATGTATGACTTAAGACTGTTCATATTCCACTTTAAATATTGAAGTCCCTTTTGAAATAGCAAGACGAATTAATTTACATTATGTTTCTAAAGTTACTTAAGTCCTATTAAAAATTGTAACCCTCAACACAAAAATATAACATTGAAGAGAGAGAATGTCATATGAGAAGCGAAGAGAGAGAGAAAGAAGGGGAAGAAGAAGAAGAATTATGTTGAAGGATGAGCTGTTGCAATGGACTTGGCTCCATTCTCGACTATTCTCTACTTCGTGATCCTAAGAAGGCTTCTGACCCATCCATTTTGGCTTCATGTCTCCCTTAGAAAAATCAATTTACTATTTTTAGTAAGTTTGAAAAATCAAGTCCAAGATCTTTAACCTGGATGTCATGCTCGGTTTTCCTCTCCCGCATTCCTCGTTCCTTCGGATCAAATTTATATTTTTAGAAAGTGCTCGAAGGCCCACTTACTATTTTTATTAAGTGCCAAAAAATTTGTTCTCGTGAATTCTCAATCAGTAGTGCACATCCACCTGTCTTCACCTCCTTTCGCAGTTCTCTTGTCGATGACTTTCCCAAAATAGAAGTTCCTATGTAGTAGACCTGCTATTTTTAGAAATTTGGCTTCTATGATTCAGATTGAAGTGGAATGAATTTATTTGATATGGTTTTTTTCCCAATATCACCCCTCTAAAATTTCGGGCCCACCCGCTTAATAGTCGAAGAGATTTTAAAGTTTTAATTTTCAAACTTGGCAGTGCTTCTGGGTACGGTAGCAGTTAATGGACCTCAAAATTTTAGGTATGGTTTTCTCCTCCGTTTATGAAGAAAATTATTATTTTTATGTGGGTTTTTTCTTCTGGTGCTTCACGTGTGATCTTGCTTCAATCGGAAACCGGTTTGACAGAAATTCAATTTTTCTTTCGTTGAGCCAAAAATGAGATTTCTTCACTGTGAATGTTCCTTGATAAAAATTGGAGGTTTGAATATTATTTTTGAATGGCCTTCAAGAGATAAAAACTCAGCAACAAACGGTTCGTCAATCCGAGCACCGGTTTGCAAGATATGTTCGAATCTTTGTTTTATGGCAATGGGGATTTCCATTGTTCTTCTTCTTTGTTCTCCATTTCTTCTTCTTATCTCGATGAATTATTATTTTAAGACTTGTGTATCACCATGGATTAGAGGATTTTATTTTTTTGGTGAAGTTGGTTTGAGCTTTGGCAATGGTGGAGTGGTGAACTAGTGTTCTCTGCAGTTTTCTTCTGGTAATGGAGAAGCAACTAACAATTAGAATTTTTAGAATTTTTGTGTTGGAATTTGGTGCATTTTTTCATGTTTGATGTCCCTAAACTCAGGGATGTGTGGGACATAAATTTCCACAATAAGCAAGATGGTGACATGTGGTGGTGATCCAACGGTAGGGAATGAAGGTGAGAAAAGTTGCTTTAAAGCACCTGGGAGCTAAAAGTCGGTCACGTGGTGTCCAAATGACTTCCCATAGGGGATGGGCACATTTTTCCATATATGATGTCCCCCACCTTAGGTAAATAAGGGACATTAGTTTCCATGATGGTCTTGGAGCTGACACGTGGTGCTTGATCCGACAACAGGGAATGGATGCTCCAAAAATGAACATGGGGGTTGAACTATTGAGTCTGGAGGTCATATGAGGATCTAAGAGGTCACATGGGGGCTGGGTGAATTTTTCAAGGGTTTTTGTACCTCATCTCAGGGATGTTGGTGACATGAAATCCTGACAGGATCCTAGTGCTGACACGTGTCCTCCCAAAAAATGACTAACTCCTGAACTGCCTTGAGAGGGCAACTTAGAAAGAAGATAACTTGAGCTCTGGGTGGAATTCCTTGGTGAAATTTTATATGATTCTGACTGGAAATTTCATTTTTAATCCATGTTTTTGGGTATCATATCTTGATTCATCCATATGATCCCTAAAAAGTCGGATTTGTGATTTGAGACTCCACTTGTGCCTGATAAAAACTACCTGTCAATCCTATGCGCCAAGGTGTTGTGAAAAATATGATTTTACCATCATGTAGGTATTTGAATCCTCTTTCAGGAGGTGTTTGTTTTTCTTCTAACTCCATTCAGATCTCCTAGAATCATCTTCTAAAGCCCAGCAGCTGTTTTAGGCCTGTGTACTGCCTAGGCTTGTGAACCCTAATTTTTTCTCAAACTGCTCCAAGTTTCTCAAAACTTCCCAAAACCTTCCAAAATCATTTCCATGATGTTTTAAGGTCTTCAATTCACCTCCATGTTGAATTTTACCCTTCTTTTCCACTCCAAGGGGTTGATCCAATCCTGGGAAGGCCAACGATAGCCCTTCCCAATACTACCAAAAGATAGCATCTTTTCATAACTCCTAAAATCACCTAGGGGAATGAATAGACTTTCCTAAATCACCTAGGGGAAAAATTTTACATCAAATAGGGGTGACCACACTAACTAATTTGACTTGGGGTGCCTAGGAATGATAAAACATGAAAACATCGGCACAGGGGTATAGTTGTCGTTCTCGAAAATTGTCAATTTTCTTGTTGCACATTTATACGACAACATGCATAAACTATGTTATTGTGTCATAACCTATATTTCTCTAAGCTCGCAATATCTTACTTGTTTTTTGTTAAATCCTAGTGAGAAATATTCAAATAATATGTTGCATGCAAAGCATAAGCTAATGTAAAGTTAAGCTAAAAATTTCATTCTTTGTCTTGTTAAATGCTCAAGACATCTAAGCTCAAAATATTCTATTGTGGAAGCACCTAGATGCCATGTAGCTCAAATTTTTTTAAAGCATATAGATGATCACATCCAAATATTATGATTATGCATATCCTAGTGGCCACTAGGATCCTAGTTTCTTAATTTAATGTGTTAAATCCTAAAGATCGATATTCTCCAAATATTATGCATTAAATCCTAATGATTGATAAGCTTAAATTATTATATCATTGTAAAGACTAACAACTGCAAAGCACAAATTAATTTCATTTAAAATTTTAAATATTTTTGAATGATTTTTTTAAATATTATGTTGTGGCAGGACGTAGCAAGTAACTAATTTCATACTACCTTAATAAAAATTTGAAATCCTAGCAACCGCTAAGCTCCAAATAATATGTTGTAGCAATACCTAGTGGACACTAGTCTTGAAATATCTTACTATATTTTTTAAATCTTAGAAACTGCTATGTTCCAACTATTATGATGTGGTAGTGTCTTAGCAGCGTAAAACTTCAAGATATCTATTATTGAGTACCGATCACTAAGCTCAGAAAATGTTTTTGTGGCATAACCTTAGCTTGCTACTAAGCTCGAAATATCTTACTTTTTTGTTGAATCCTAGCAACAACATATCTTCAAATAATATGTTGTAACATAAGCTAGTGAACGCTAAGATAAAAATTTCATTCTTTGTCTTGTTAAATGCTAGTGACATCTAAGCTCGAAATATTATATAGTGGAAGCACCTAGATGTCGACTAGCTCAAAATTTGTTTTTGTGATTTTACTAAAGCATACCACCGACAACTTCCAAACATTATGACTATGTGTGTACTAGTGGACTCTAGCCTCCTTGAATCTTAATTTAATTTTTTAAATCCTTGTGACTGCTATGCTCCAAATATTATGCGTTAAAACATAATGATCGATGAGCTTAAATTATTATATCATTGTAAGACTAACGGAAACAAAACAAAAATTAATTTATTTTAAAATATTAAATCATGTTGAATGATTTTCTTTAAACATTATGTTTTGATAGTACGTAGCAGCCGCTGATTTGATACTACCTTAATTTAGATTGTGAAATCCTAGTGACCGCTAAGCTCCAAATAATATGTTGTGGCAATACCTAGCAGATGTTAGTCTTGAAATATCTTACTTTATTTTGTTAAATATTAGAAACCACTATGTTCTAACTATTATGTTTTGTTAGTGTCTTAGCGGTGTAAAACTTCAAGATATTTGTTATTGAGTACCGATTGCTAAGCTCAGAAAATGTTTTTGAGGCATAACCTAAAGCATCGCTAAGCTCGCAATATCTTATTTGTTTTTTTAATCCTAACAACAATATATCTTCAAATAATATGTTGCAACATAAGGAAACATACTCTAAGCTAAAAATTCATTCTTTGTCTTGTTAAATTCTAAAGAACATCTAAGCTTGAAATATTATATAGTGGAAGCACCTAGATGTCGAGTAACTCAAAATATATTTTTTTGATTTGTTAAATCATACCGCTGATAACTTCCAAATATTATGATTATGCATATCCTAGTGGCTACTAGGCTCCTAGATTATTAATTTAATGTGTTAAATCCTGACGACCGATATTCTCCAAATATTATGCGTTAAATCCTAATGATCGATAAGCTTAAATTATTATATCATTGTAAAGACTAGTGATCGCGAAGCTCAATTTAATTTCATTTAAATTATTAAATCTTGTTGAAGGATTTTCTCTAAACATTATGTTGTGGCAGTACGTAGCGGCTGCTTATTTGATACTACCTTAATTTAATTTGTGAAATCCTAGTGACTACTAAGCTCTAAATAATATGTTATGGCCATACCTAGTGCACAATAGTCTCAAAATCTCTTTCTTTATTTTGTTAAATCTTAGCGACCGCTATGTTCCAAATATTATGTTTTGGTAGTGTCTTAGTGGCCTTAAATTTCAAAATATCTCAGAATTGCCTAGCGATCACTAAGCTACAAATATGTTATTTTGGTATACCCTAATGGCCGCTAAGCTCACAATAGCTTTCTTGTTTTTGTTAAATCCTAGCAACAGCTAATATCCAAATAATATGTTGCAACAAATTTAGTGGACGCTAAGCTCTAAATAATGATTTTGCAAATTAGAGTGGCCGATAAGATCATAATATCTTAATATTTTTTTAAATCATAATGGAGCCATGTTTCTCAAAATATTATTCTATGCATTACCTAGATGCCGCTAACCTCCAAATATTATTTGTTAGCATATCCTAAAGAGCCTATAACCTCAAAAAACTTACTTCAAATTCTGAAATCGAAAGTGTTATACTAGCGACCACTAAGCACTAAACATAAACCTTCTATGTGTTATACAATTATACATAGATTTTTATTATCACTTTGAGATTCAAACAAGTTTTCTTCAAAAGGAAATTATAGCCTAGCATCCGCTAAGCTACACAATTTTTTCTTGATTGATTGTATTTGGATAGGAGAAATCAAATTGAAAAGGTATAAAAATAACAAATAAATCTGGAGTTTCCATTTGAATACATAGAAATACATGTAGAATCATGAATTAATATATATGACAACACTCTATCTTTTGCCAATAATACGTGGCATATTAATAATAATGTTTAAAAATAATTATATCATCATGACTACAAAGCTATGTGATTTTTGTCATGGCTTAAAATATAAATTTAAATACATAGCAATTAAAATATTTATATTATAAAATTTATGCGTATATATAATATGTTTACCTTCCATTGCATAAAATATTTATCACAAAATTGAAAACTTAATATGATTTTATAGTTTTAAATCATTTTGTTAACCTCGAATATATTCTCACAAAGTCAACACAACAACCATATAAACAATGTACAATGAAATAATTACCTCGGGTTGTTTCTATCATCATAATAAAAGGAAGAAAAGGTAGTCGTAACGAATACCTAAATAATACTTTGAGTCTCGCAAACCATTACAATTTTAAAAACTAGTGATTATGCGATAGGCCATCATTATCGGGGAAAAAAATAGAGGGGGACATAGTATGATTACTTCAAAGCATTCAAATGAAACAAAAACTGGAGCTGAAAAGGGATTAAATTTTATTTTTGTTAGGGCACAACATAATCCTTGTTTTCTTGAAGAACAAGTCGGTTTGAAAAAATGATCAAGGAACCAATAATCGATCGGGTCGTGAAGCACATTTTTGCGCAGGGAAAAACAAAGTTGGACAAATGTGAAAAAGATAGGAACTAGTCGAAGACAAAATGACTAAACAAACTCTCAATAAAAAAGGTGCACATTTAGTATAATATACGTTTTTATAAATACTTGATTTAAATCTAAGATTATTTCTTTCATTTTGCGTTATTTGAAACCTTCATTTTCTACATTGAACTAATTATCTACACTATTTTATCTCGCAACCCCTTTTCCTTCCTTAGTTGGTGTGTGCCCTTTTTGTGCCTCTTTTACGTGATTTCTCTCGCAAACGAGATTATAATTATTTCCTAATTGTTCCCTTGCCAAAAGCAGTCAGGATTCTTACACTCGACCCCCGCAATCCATGGCTTTCTTGTATTGTTTTATCATTTCATGATTTCTTTTTCTCGCAAGACCAAAAAAACATAAAAACCATTAAAACTAGTTCACAGGGTATTTAATAATATGTTTCAGCACATTCCACAATAGAAATTTTGAAAATATAAAATTGCGGGATATGAACATTTGAAAATTAGACTTCCTTGAACATTAAGCGAAAGAGTGAGGGAATTTGAGAGTATATTCAAATTTCAAATACTCTCAAGTGCGAGGAATTCATAATTCAAAATTTTAATTTACCACTCATTAAGAAAAGGTGTAGGATATCAAAAAAAAAAATAATATTAAAAACAATGCCTTTTGTTATTGGTTATAGCTTAAAATAGTAAAAACCTAATAAAACATATAATATTATAATAAAACAGAATACAAAAATTGTATAAATGTATAGGAACATTTATTTTTATTTTTATCAAAATCGACCTAGAAAATGTTGGATGTAGTGTGCTAATGAAATATGATTCTCCAATTACTTTGTGCCACATGGCAAGTTTGAACCTGATAGTTAGAAATGTTAGGAAACTAGTGTTCACATGATTGTTGATATTTACCACAAGGTAAATAGTAATTAGTTTTTAACCATATGGTTAATACGATAAGATTGTTGATATTATATTGTTAGGAATAACAATATAATGTCGCATATAATTTATTGGTTAGTATTATGGGTTATTTGTTGTAACACCTCCCTATTTTCTAGGAGGTTGTTTTGGATATCTCTATGGCTATATAATAGCCATGTATTGTGTGTTTGAAATATAGAAGAAAATAATATTGTGTTAACTCTATCCAAATTCTAGATTTGGTATTAGAGCAATTGCATCCGTTGAAAAAAATCAGAGCAAATTGCTTCATGGAGTGTTAAATCTATTTAAGGGCTTCTCCAAAATTTTGGTTTCCCTGGTAATGAGAGAATTAAGTGATAAAATGATGTAGATTATTTTTATATAAGTATTAAGCTATTATAGTTTGTAGGATGTTTTTATATGCAGAATTTTCTTTGTACATCTCCCGAGAATGGATCTCGTAGGAATACCTCTATGAAATGTACTCTTGATGGCATCGACATAGATCTCTCAAGATTGTCAAATATAGGAGGAGTTTTCTATACTATCAATTTTGGTTTGAAGTTTGAGTATCCATGAATGATTACATGGAATGTTTTCTAATGTTCATGTCATTATTGAAGTCGATTGTTTTCTTTCATAGATCACTCACTTCTTCAATGCATTTGTGATCCGAAACAAGAGATCGTTAGGAATGTATATTGTTTGGATAAATTTCAAAAGATCTACCTCCAAATGAAGCATCAAATTTTGATGAATAGACTTGGTTCAACAAAAATTTAAAACACAAAGATGTAGTATCATTCGACCTATATGATTCGACCACTTTCCAAGTTAATCGGTCAACTCCCACAGGCATTTATCATAATGGTTTCTATTCCAAATTCTCTCATGTGCACGGATTTCATGGAGCACCTTTAAAGCTTCTCTCCCAACACTAAAATCATTGGAGAAGCTTCTTCAACGCTCCTCCAAACTTGTCGCTCATTCCCTCCAATATCACGGATCTTCCTAAAAAATTTCTAACATATTTTATCATGCATCTGGTTTGTGGATCTCAACCGCATCGATTACACAAGATCAGAGTCTTCTCTTATACCTTGTGGTTTAATCTACTCGAGATGTTGCATTCAGATCTTCACACATGCAAAAGATTGTCATGCATCGATTATCATATTTATGAGTTATGTTAATATTTTATCTATTTTTTTAATTTTGGTATCTATTGTCTTAGTCTTAAAGTGTCTTGGGTCGATTAATTTAAATTTTGTAACCTATATCGTTTCATTATTTTTATATTTCTAAAGGTTTGGTCTTAACATTAACTTTATTCATGTCTCAAAACTAAAATGTTATCTTTGAGTTAGCCTACATTTATCATAAAAAGAGTCGAGTGTATTATCCTTATCAATAGTGCCACTTCATACAATCCCATATTTAATTGGATTTTTAGGTGAGTTATTATTTTTGTATGTATTGTCCCATAAGTTTCAAGTTAGTAAAATATTGTGAGTTTATCTATTTGTGTCAAATGTCTATTATCATGAAAACAAAAATTACATTATTGTCAATTAAAAGTATTGTAAAAACTCAAGTGTGAAAAATTCTAAAATTAAAAAAAAAAATTGCATGCATGTCAACTAGACCCATTTTCGATATAACATGGCATCCAAGTTGAACCTGAGGGGGAGGCATTTTCAAATGAGCCTCAAAGATAATATAAACTAAGCTAAGTAGTAGGAAGATGGAGGACGGAGGAATTGGAGGCTAGAGGACAACCAGTGACCTATCGTCAGTCGTCAACAACGGGACCGCTTCACTAATTTGGTGGCATGTGTGTGCTTTTTCTTTAGAGTGGTGTGCCTTATTTTAGTGTGTAGTGTGTTTGATTTCAGAATTTCAATTTGGTGTGGATTTCAATGTGGTGTGAAATTAAGAACAAATGTGGTATGTTCTTGTTCATTTGTGTTTATGATTATTCCTATATAATTCCCCAATGTAATAACAAAGTGAAGAGTACATAGCATAGAGAAACACAAAGCATCATGAGTCTTGAAGATGTTGAGTAGTCATATGTGTTCCTGTTCATACCTAGGTTTGTGGTTGGCCTCTGGAAAACCATTGAAGACTGTTCAAATGTGTTCCTTCTTGATTTCCCACAATACTAGGTCGATGTGTTCCCTAAAGTGACCTGTGGTTGATAGCGAGATGATCCCGACCATGATCCCATCCTCATCAGTCATATATGTTCCTAACAAAGGCATGGGTAATAAGAAGTTTATTTTTTCCTTCTTCTACCTTTAGTTTAAGTGTTTTACCAAGATCATGAGAAACCATGGGCGGAAAGCTGCAAAAGATGTATGATAGTTGTTTGTTATCATGTAAACATTAAGGGGGGAATGTTAGGAAACTAATGTTCACATTATTTTGATATTTACTGAAAGGTAAATAGTAATTAGTTAGTTGCTAACCGTATGGTTAATATGGTAAGATTGTTGATATTATATTGTTAGGAATAAAAATATAATGTTGCATATAGTTTATTGGTTAGTATTACGGGTTATTTGTTGTAACACCTCCCTATTTTCTAGGAGGTTTTTTTGGCTATCTCTATGGCTATATAATAGCCATGTATTATGTGTTTGAAATATAAAAGAAAATAATATTGTGTTAACTCGTCCAAATTCTAGAAGAAATCATTACAATTGGCACATTTATTACGAAATATATATATAAAGAAACGAGTATAAAATATTTTGAACATGTATGAAATCACGATATTATAATATGAATAGGACCCGGTAGAAATGGTAACACGTGGCATGAAAATTATAATCTCAAAAGGGTTTTTTTGCATTTAAACAACGAAAAATAGTAGCACTTCAAAGTTATAAAGATAGTGTTTACAATGAAAGAGGTATTGGTATGAGCCTAGTGGCCACTAAGCTATATCATGATTTTTATTTTATCGCTATTTCCAAATTAAGTACCGATTGAACTTAATGGCCCCTCGTGTCATTTCTTTCAATAAATAAAGCAACAGCTTAGTTGTCACTAAGCATTTTCTTTGATAAGAATAAATTATATGTTGCAATGATATATCTTATAAAAACTACAAAAATATCACTTACTCTCAGGGGTATATAGTGTGTCACTAGGTTACAACAGGGCTAGTTCGGTCAATATGATACAATTATAATCAATGAAATTTAGTAGTGATCCAAAGCTATAAAGATAGTGTTTATAATGAAAAGAGGTATTGGTATGAGCCTAGTGGCCACTAAGCTATATCATGATGTTTTATTCTATCGTTATTTCCAAATCAATAAATTGTTGAGTATAGTGGCTTGTTGGACAATTTTCTTCGTTCCTAATCAAATGAATGAACTAGAAATGAAAGCAACTAACAACTCATAAATGGAGGGTTTATGGTACCTATGATGCGATGTGATGGATGAATGGGCATAAAGTGATGATGGCTCACTGCTACTACAAGGTTATAACCTACAAATAAGAATTACTAAACAAAAATAGATTAGATAGGATATGTAGGGTTTCCCGAAAAAAAGGATCCAAGCAAAGTGTTAACTTCCTTGGTAGATGTCAATCCTCTGTTTGATAAAAGAAATTGAAATAAAGGCTAAAATAGTAGATAACATGTAGAAAGAGATGTATTATGAATCTAAAAAATTACTGAAATGACCGTAAATTAAATGCTACCTAGTGTGGGTCGATAGTGATCCAGACCTGTGAAGAGATAGGTCAATGAAACCATGGAGGATACATCTCGTATAATAAGATAAATATGCAGGCCTATAAAATACCGAGTGTAAATTGGACAGAATAAAGGTATGTGGATGCTAAATTATGACCTCGAGAATGTTCTCTAGGACAGAAAACAATAGGGAATAGCAGAAAACAACAAAGAAGGGAAGGATTGATTGGTGAGCGGGACCCTAGTCAACAACCACCAAAGTGAGTCGATGGTGAATGTAGCAAAGTTGGATGAGTCCGAAGACAAATCGATGAAAAAGGTAACTTTGTGAACAAATAAGATGGAAAAGAAGGTTGTTGAAGAAGATTTGAGTGTTTCTTGAAGCTGATCCGAACATGTAAAATGTTAAACACGAGAAAAACCACGATAATATGATAAATATAAAATAAAGAAACACAACGATGATAATAATCTCACGAAGGATAATCGTGAGAAATGGAAGCATGTTGAAACGTTGTCAGAGGTTCATGTAACCGTTGCAAGAATGCTCAGGAAAGATAGAAATTTCACAGATCACAAGGAAGCTCTAAATTTTACATGCATCTGATGAATATGAAAAGAAAATACTTAGCTTTATAGGTCAATGGTGACTGGGTGGGGGTCGCCACCGACAATGGGGAAAGTTTCGCAAATGGGTCTACTTTTTCTCTTTGATTGGGATTTGGGATTTCTTAAAGAGGGAAGAGTTATTTAAAGTTTGTAGGTGGGAAAGGGATTTTTATGGATGTAAGGGGATAAAGATAGGAAATATAAAAAGATAGAAAAACAAGGGGATACAAGTGTTAGGATAAAAGCATCCTAAATATAAGGTTTGTTAGGGAATGTAGGATATTAATTGATTAATTAATTAATAGAAATCAATTAATTAATGGGAATTAAATGGGAATTAAAGGTGATAGGATAATTAATTGGACATTTTAAATTAAGTAAAAGGGGGTGTATTAAATTAGGATGGGAAATGGTAATGTCCTAGGTGAAATACACATGCGCGGGATGATGAGGTATAGATACCAAATTTAGATGTCTACATTTTTCCCCTTTTGTTGAGTAGTTTGTGCTAGCAAGACATGAGACAAAAATGATGAGAGATTAAGGGTAAATGAGGATTTACGAAAGGTAGATGATGAGCTCACCCTCAAATGGGGGGTCGATGACGCCAACACAAATCAATGACGCGTTTGAAAAAGTTATATGGGAAAGGCGGGTGGGTCAAGAAAAATGGGTAAAATGATTACTAAGGAAAGATGCCCCCAAGAAAAAAGGGAAATCATAATAATAATAAAACTATGGTGGTGACTCAATATTATATTGGTATATGACAATTGCAGTCTTAACGAAGATGGGCAACAATTTTCTATGGGCCAGTGGGTGGGTGAATATCACTACAGTATGGATGTAAGTCACGAAGACCAATGGGTCATAGCAAAACATCAAAGTATGTGCAAATAAATGTGAAAGGTATTCAAAATCCTTCGTACACAAGGCATAAAGTGAATAGGTATTCATACACAAGGCAAGAGGATGAAAGTATGGTGCCCTAGCACACGACACGAAAAATGGCCAAAAAGGCAAAGTGAAAAAGTGGGTGATGAAATAATATGCCCCAAGGGGAGTAAGTATGGCCACAAAGGTGGACGTTAAGAATGTAGATGGTTCCCTAAAAGAGGAAAAAATATGGCCATAAAGGTGGACTTTGATGAAAAACAATGGTGCCCCAAAAGAGGCACAAATATGGCCACGAAGGAAAATAGGAAAAAAAAAAAGCCCAAAGTGGGGGAATAAGTATGGCCACAATGTGGAATTTTTGCATGCAGATTAGATAGGATTGTGAGGTGAAATTCCCAAAGGAAAGGTAATTATGGCCACAAAAAGTGGAATTTGAGAGTATAAACATGCCTAGAGGAAAATATAAATATGACCACAATGATGGACTTTGTTATTAGAATGCCTGAGGGGATATAGATATGGCCACAAAGGTGGAATTTGAAATTGGATTAAAATTCCCCAAGGGAATAGAGTATAGCTACCAAGGTGGACTTGTGAAAAATGCCCAAAGGAAAGCATGCAAGGAATATGATAAAAATCCTAAAATAATTATTACAAAGGCTAGTTGATGGCAACGGAGGCCAATCGATAAAGTCCAATTGACCTAAGGGATTCGATGGCGAATAGGTTTCGGGGCATATATAAGCCCAAGGTTTGCTCAATGAAGCTTATTTTCACACGCACATTTTATGAGTGAGATTAGAGCAACTAAATAGAATATTTATAAATGGAGGCCGTAATAAAGTACATGCGAGGAAGTGCGAGAGGGTGCGGTGGATGGTGAGATACAAAACCCACGCTTGTTTTTAATTTAATTTTATGTTTTTTTGCATTTTTTATAAAAAATGGATGATGTCAGAGGTGGTCAACAGTGACCTAGATGGGTCGACATTGATTGGGCCCTAAGGTGTGATGATCGACCCCTAAATGCGTTGACCCAACCTAGATCGAAGGTCGATCGACTAGGGTTAAATTGAAGGATTTAGGGTTAAATTGGATTATAGATTAATTTTGATGAATTTTGAATGGATTTGGATCAGTGATCTAGTGTATGCATGTTTTATTTGTGATTTTCGGCTAGAGAGACCTTATATTTGAGAGACTAGGTGTTGTCTCTATATGAGAATATCATAGAATATGTGACATATGTCGAGTGGGATCACTTAGAAGCTGTGGGGTTGGGGGATTTAGGCACTGCCAGAGTATTCCATAAGATGTAGGATTGATGATAGCATTGGTAGAGATATGGGACAGATAGACATGGACATTTTGGTTTAGGATAGGGGATATGACAATCACCTGGAGGATGTGTATAGAATTGTGAGATTTCCTATACATGGGGAGAAGATAGTTCCCATCAAAGGTGATAGTAGGTTAACAGTGTTGATGTGGCTATTTAGAGCTGATGTACCCCATATCATATTTTCTTCAGGGGATTTTTCTTATGAGATGAGGTATTAGGGGGGTGCACACATCTAATCAATCTATTTAGTTATGATGGTTGTTTCTTATTATGCTCTACTCTGATCGAGGAGGGGCTTGATTTCCATGGGAACTAACTAGTGTGGTGGTAGATATAGTATATCACCAGACATTATTTTCATTTGGGACTACCTTGCTAGCTCAGGTGTACCATGAGCTATCGATGTATAAGGCAGGAGTAAGAGGTCAAGATTGGACATAGGATTATTTCTTCATTCTTTAGGCCTCGGGTATATCATATTGGTCAAGCCACCAGGGTTGCCATGGTTCATAGGAAACCTCATAGAGTTGGTAGTGGGATTCTTGAGATGGAGGGCCAATCAAGCCTTTAGAGAGATGAGTGAGAGGAGTGTGGATTGGTATGTTAATAGGTTGGCCAAGTTGTATGTTGACCAGATTAGATAGCATCCATACCAAGAGCTCCCTGCATGTCTTGGGGTTGATGTAGAGCTAGTCAGGATGAATAAGATGAGGCAGGTGTAGGATAGAGGTCTGGAGATGATCAAGTCTATTTAGTTTGATTAAGTGTGGCAACATTTTGGAGTCATACAAATAGTACCTCGTGATCCTATTTTATACAAAAGGGAGTAGCTTAACAAAGAGTTATTGCATCTTATTATGGTAGACCCAATGGATGAGGAACATACACCGTGGGATGACAATGATGATGTAGGAATGGGAGTGGGATACTATAACATGGGCATCTCGTAGGTAGTTGTAGAGGGAGGAGATGGAGGTAGTAGAGGTAGAGGTGGCCCCAGGAGGTGGTGGAGACGGTTGATGCGAGAGTCCGCATGAGACGGAATGATTGCATGTCGATTTATAGTAGATTAGGCTAGAGAGGGATCAAACACATGTAGAGAGATACAACTCTAAAGTAATGGGACATGATGACACATGAGAGGGACCAAGTTTTCTAGGATATAGACCACTACCATAGATAAAGGGAGGCCTACATGGCCCGTTTTAGATATCTATCGACTATACGACAACAAAGTCAATTATTGGGGCCAGTGAAAGCAAAGAAAAGGCTAAAAAAATGGCACCTCCCGGCATGATTTCCATGGATAGGTTTAGAGCCCTAGCCACAGAGAGGCTAGGTATTATGAGGGGATTTCATTGAGAAGCTACCGAAGACACTGCGCTACTAGGAGCATCTTGAGAGGGTAATGGCGGGAGGAGTGGGTCCGTCAGAGAGCACGGCATGAGTGTGGCGCAGCCACAACAATTAAAGGGATTCCACAAGGGTGGTTGTGATGTATAGGGATCAGGTGTTATACCTTCCCTAAAGGAGATAATTTGAGGATATCAAATGTATAGTTTACCAATTTTGATAATATCTACGCTTTGAGAGAGAGCCCTTAGAGGCCAATTTATTATGTATTGAGATACGTTTTGATATGTGTGTGTGTGTGATATATGATTTTGTCATGGATTATTATGTGTTTATTATAGAATGTGATGAATTATGGATTTTTTATGCAATTGGTGATGATTATATGCACATTTATTTATATTTGATTTCTATTTAGAATGTATGATGGAATAGTTAATGTGATGTTAATGATGATATGGTTACTTTGGAGGTATATGTTTATGGATAAAATGATTATATAAATGTGTTGTATGTTAATGAAGACCGTGATTATATGTTTTACATTTGAATTTGATCATGGATATTAGAATGTATATGGAAATATGTGATGTGAATGGAAAAGCAATTCAAAAATTGATGTGATTAATGATGAACATAAGTAAGAATAAATGTATTTGGGATAGATGGATGACATATAGGTGATTGAGAAAAATAAAGATGCGCTTATGGCATAATGAAATAGAAATGAAATACGAGATATGATAGGATTAAGGGTAGAATGTAATGCAACTTTGGTAACCTATAGGTGCGAACAACACTACGTCATATCAAGGAATGTGTGAGGAAAATATGCCTCTAACCGCATTAGATGTAAATAAGAAGAGGATTGAGGTAATGCAAGACACACGACCAAATCAGATGTTAGTATACAACTAATGGCAGTTGGTCATACCAAAGATCATAAGGAATGTGAATGAAATGAACTCATCAACCTAATGTCAACATGAAAAGGGGTTTGAAATATAACTTGTACATAGGAAGAGGGATCTCCATAAGTGGTGTTCCCTAAAACTATGCCCAACCTAGGAAGGGGAAAGAGCTTGATCAATACGGAAATTTTCTAGAAGAAAGCTAATCAATGTGGGGAGATTTATTAGGATTCTAATAAAATGGAGGATGGTCAATGCGGGAATCCTTCAAATGCCATAATGAGTAGCCATCTTTCGTGGGTATGGTCTACTTTATACACAATATAGATGGAAAGAATAATAGATATGATAGTTGACCTTCAAGGATCGGTCTATTCATTTGATTTTTCACTTTTGATTCCATATTTTTTTTGCATTAACATCTTGTCCTTCGAGGGATCGTTTTTTTTTAATAACTTTTATTTTTGACAAAGAGCATCCATGATTTTTATTTTTACATGGGGGAGTGTTGGGAATAGGTAAGTAGACCACTTAATATGGGATAATGAATGTATAAGAGACACCCCCAAACCCTTTGCATGGTTCTAATAGGTGAATAAGAGGGTGATGGATGTAATGATCACGGAGTTCTCACCAAGAAGGGAGACCTTTCCATAAGGAAAGTGCTATGGGTAGAGTTGTGGTGCCCATATTTAAGGTCACATATAGAAGTGATCGAAGACCACATGTTTCCAAATCACTACAATGAGAGATGGAAAATGCTAAGATGGAGGAATGACCTAAAGATATGACTAAGAGCACTAGTACATGTGCTAACAATAGAATGGTTGAAGTCGTAATTCGTTAAGAGGTTCCACTTATTGTTTACCATAAAGGGAGGCCAATCGATAAGCTTCCTACCCATACTTATGAATGATAATGTATGGTCCAATCCGATTAATGGAAAACTTTCCCATTGGCTCCTTTCTAAAGTGGTGGAGTTCTCATGATGAGGTCGACAACGTTAAAGTCACATTAGGATACGATATGATTAGAGTTGTAGATGAGTGGAGATGAAAACTATGTGCTCCACTAAGGAAGTGAGGAGAATATGCATCCCTAACGAGATGAAGATATGGTTACTTAAAATGAAAGTATGATTCCCAAAGGGGCACAAATATGGCCATGAAAGTTTACTTAGGATGGGAGTAAATACCCCCAAGAGAGGGACAAATTATAAAATATGTACAACACCTGGAAATGAGGAGGTGAGAATAACGACCACGAAAGTGGACTTTGAGTAAGGATATGGTGCCTCTATGATAGGCATAAACATGGCCACAATAGTGGTTTTACAGTAAAGCCATATTTCTTCCAAAGGAAACATATATATGGCCACATAGGTGGTCGCAAGAGGAGAAGATGATATATGGATAAATGGATAATATCGAATCAAGATAGGATAGATGAGAGATAAGATGATTCCAAATATGGAAAGGAACTAATCCATAAGCGGAGTGATCCTAGAAATAAGTCCCCCTAGAGTCAAAATATTCATAGGGATAGAATGCATGGATTAGGAAGAAAACAAGAAAGGATCAATGAGAAAGGGAGATGCTTCCCCGGTGAGAGGGATGTGGATAAGATAATGGATGTTAGAAGAGTGAAATGGATGTCAAAGGGGGTTGTAGTAAGGAAAACAAAATTAATTAATAATGGAGGACCCTCATCAGAGTGATGATGTGTGGAGGAGGGATAATAGAGGATGATGTGGACAGCAGAGGAGGCTCAAGAATTTGGATGGATGGGGATGTAGAAACAAGGATTGGATTGGTTTTGGATGAAATGGTAGAAGAAGAGGAAGAAGCCTCAAGAAGGTAATCCCTCTCAATAAGGTTATGGACAATGGTTTGAATGGCCTTACAATGTTTGGTGTCATGACCCAGTGTATGATTATAGGAGCAAATACGGTGGGAATTAAACCATGAGGGCTTCAAATGGTTTGGGTCAAAATCCCTGATGGGTGGAAGTGTGATGGCAGAATTTTGAAGTAAATGTTGGAGGAATTTTCACATATGATTTGATATATGTGTTAGGAGGGATCTTGTGGGATGATGTGGATGTCGAGGATGAGGGTGGATTAATTTAATATCTTGATGCTTTGGTTGTGATCGGTTCTCTAAAAGAAGAAGAGTTGGATGATTTAGGATTGGATTGATTGGCAGGTGGAGGTAGAGGTGTGCTTGATGAAGGAGCTGGTCCTAGGAGGGAACCAAATTGTTTGGATGGATTGGATTGATTGAGTGATTGTGATGGAGGAGGTGGTCCTAGGATGGATATATATGGCCCCAAGATGGAGGATGTATATTTGGTCTTGATTAGAGGAATTTCATTCTTTCTATGGAGACACAAGGATCATTGTGGAAGGGTGCCAAGGTTTTTGTATTTGGATTTTTGAGGAGTACCTTTGGCAAGGATAAAATTATTTCGATCGGTGGATCTCAAGGTGGTATTATGGATGATGGGGGAAGTAATTTTTTCATGATTTGGTCTAAGGATGATGGATATTTTCATGGTGAAAGAGGGTCTAATGGTGTGTATGAGATGGGATGGTCATGTATATTTGTCGCAAGTTGAAGTGCTCTTCAATATTATTCAAATGATGAAGGTGGTTTGGAAGAAAGAGGGGATTATGGAGATTTGGTCACGATGGTCGATAGGGTAGGTGCAGGAAATATCATGGAAAGAGAAACCGGTATGGATTCTAAGGATGGTACGATGGAAAAGGTGGAATAGAGGTGGATAAGGTGGGATAATATAATGGAGTGGAAGAGTTAGATGCGGGTGTGGAATCAACGACAATAGTAGGTGTGGATATAGAAATAGAAATGGGTGTCTGGATGAAGTGGTTGATGAGGTCTATGTGAGAGGAAGATGATGTATATTGTGGATGGATTAGTGTAGAAATGAGGGGTTTTTTAAAAGAGGTATGAATGCCTTTTGTGTTCATATTAGGTAATTAAAGAGGCCTTGTGGATGTGGATGTGGATTGAGAAGATGTGATGGGGGATGTAGATGTGAGAATGGTACATGGTGAGGAGGGAAGAGGGGATGAAATGGATTATGTGAGCATTAGTAATGAAATATGTGATAATGATGTTAAGGTATACATAGGCAGATTTGTGGATGTAGTAGATAAAGTGTAGTGATGGGCATTCTTGAGATAGGTGTGGATAATGGTGAGGCATAATAAGTGCGAGATAAGGTGACGGGCGTAGATAATGCTAATGTGTATGTGGTAAGAGTAGGACTAGATGTAGAGGAAAGATAAGTGATGGAGGTTAAGGTGTTAGGTTATAGAATTGTGGGTATGGTTGATGTGGGATAGTCTTTGAAGGAGGCATGGGAATAATATCTAAGATGGAAGTAGATGATGAGGTAGATAAAATATATGTTGAGGGAGGTATATGGTGTATGGTGTTGATTGAAAACATGTTGAATTTATATAGTGTATAAGGTGAAGATGAATTTTTGGTAGTGGATTAGGGAATGGTTGATTGAAGATCTCAAGTGATGAAGATTGGATTGGTTGGGGAGAGATGTGATGTGGAGAGATAGGAGCATATTAGAATGGTTGGATTAGATGGGAGGATATGATATATTAGGGATGTGAATGCCAATAGATTGGATAGGCGTGGTGATGTCAAATGAAGAAGGGATGATACAAGGTGATGGAGGTGTAACAGGATCCTTTGGTCAACGTGATCGAGAGGTGGTAGGTTTATGATGTAAGAATTCATAGATAGGTCTTGAAGAAGGATTGGAAGTAACCAAGGATTTAAATGGGATATTGGTCATAGTTGATTTTTGTATGAGAACTTTTTGAGGAAAATTTTTGTTCCATTTTAAATAAGACAAGTCAAGAAAACAATTCATTTTTATTATGAATGTGTGAAAAATAAAAGGGGATGGATAATGAGGTACCTAGGAGGATACAAATATATGTCTGGTTTCAAGGTTGTTATGGCTTGGAAAGTCTCAGGTGGCTTCCTATTTGGTGATGAAATCCCAATCATTCAACTAGGTAAGATGATTTTTTTATGTGTGATTTGATTTGTGAGATTTTGGTTTGTGTGTGAAAATGTGAGATACAACAAGTTAAACCCCTACTTAAGCTATATGAGCAAGCATGATGCAGAAAAGAAAGGTTCTTTTTAAACCAAATCGAAGTGTTATCTTTCAATGAGGACACACATAGGAAAGGTAAATACGATGAAAAAGGAAAATATAGGGAAAAAAAAGAAGAAGAATACCTAGATAGAGATTTTCCTATTTTATCTAAACTTTAACAAAGAGCAATCCAAGTGGCCAAACCCAACACAAGTAAACAAAAATCTGAATCCTTATACTACAATGTTAGTAGAAGATAGAAGAAGTAGAAAATATGAAAGAAATGAAAAGGATCACTTAAAAGGTGGTCCCACGAGGTGTGCCATAAATATTGGACAAGTTTCTTCATTCCTAATCAAATGAATGAACTAGTAATGAAAGCAACTAGCAACTCATAAATGATGGAGGGTTTATGGTACCTCTAACGTGATGTGATGGATGAATAGGTGTAAAGTGATGATGGATCCTTGCTGCTACAAGATGATAACCTACAAATAAGAATCACTAAATAGAAAATGGATTAGATAGGATATGTGGGGGTTTCCCGACAAAGCGGATCCAAGAAGTGTTAACTTCCTTAGTGGATGTCAACCCCATTTGATAAAAGAAAGTGAAGTAAAGGATGAAACAATAGATAGCATGTAGAAAAAAAAGTATTACTAAATCTAAAAAAATATTCAGATTGATCTTAAAAAGCTGATTTGATGAAATGAGTGTAAATTAAATGTTACCTAGTCTAGGTCGACGGTGACCCAAACTATGTAGAGGCAGGTCGACATTGGTGACCTAGTAAAATAAGATAAATATGCATGCATGAAAAATCTTGAGTGAAAAATGGATAGTAACAAAGATGTCTTGTGGATGTTAGAAGATGACTTGCAAAATGTTCTCTATGATGAAAGCAAAAGGGAAATGGAAAAAAAAAGAGAAGGATTGATTGGCAAAAGATGTTGGTCAATGGCAACTATAGTGAGTCAAAGGAGACCTGTAGCAAAGTTGGATAAGGCCAAAGACAAATGGATCAAAAAGGAAACCTGTGAATAAATAAGTTGGAAAATAAGGTTGTTGAATAAGCTCTAAGTGTTACTAAAGATGATATGAACTGCAAAATGTTTTATGCAAAAAAAACCAAGATAATATGATAAATATAAAGCAAAGAAACACAATGATGATAATAATATCATGAAGGATAATCGTGAGTGATGTAAGCACATTGAAACAATGTCCAAGAGATCTATAAATATTATGAGAATGCTTAGGTAAGAGAGAAAGTTCACACGTCACGAGGAAGATACTAAATTTACATGCATTTGATGATTATGGAAAGAAAAGACTTAGCTTTATAGGGTCGACGATGCCTAGGTCGGGTCGTGGCACGACTATGGGGAAAGTTTCCCCAATGGGGCTGATTTTTTGCTTTGATTAGGATTTGGGATTTCTTAAAGATGGGAAGAGTGCTTTAAAGCATGTAGGTGGGCAAGGGATTTTTAGGGATGTTAAGGGATAAAGATAGGAAAGATAAAAAATCTAGAAAAGTAAGGGGATGTATGTGTTAGGATAAAAGCATCCTAAATAGAAGGTTTGTTAGGGCATATAAGATATTAATTGATTAATTAATTAATTAATGGGAATTAAATGGGCATTAAAGGTGATAGGATAATTAAGTGGGCATTTTAAATTAAATAAAAGGGGGATGAATTAAATTAAGAGGCCCTCGGTAAAGTTCCAGTGAAATACGCACACACGGGAAGATGAGGTATAGATACTGAATTTAGGTGCCTACACGACCATTATGGCATTCCTTTCAATTAGTAATGGATTTTAGTAGTCTCTAGGATTTTTCTTTGATACGAAGGAATATGGATTCCAATTTACAAGGATATATCTTATGAGAGATAAATATTTCTTGATACCAAATTTATAAACCATCAAGCCTAAAGCAGCCGCTAGGTTATTCCTTTTAACTAGTAATGTAGTTTAGCATTCACTAAGCATTTTCTTTAATACAAACCAAAATTCTTGATCCCTCTTGATAGAAAGTAGTGCATGAATTATCTCCACCAGGTAATGTGCAGCCAATTTAATACAATTATAATTATTGCAAATTATAATCGGTCTAAAGATGTAAAGATAATGATTACTACAATAAGAGGCAATGATAGGATCCTAGCAGCCTACTAAGCTAGACCGTGATTTTTATTCAATAGCTATTTTGAAATTAAGAAATTGTTGAGCTTAGTGGTCACTAGGATTTTTCTTTGATACAAACCAATTCAGATTATAATTTACAAAGATATATCTTAGGAAAAATAAATAAGTCTTGATCCCTCTTGATGGAATGTAGTGCAGAAATTGGGTCCGCCATGTGAAGTCCAACCAATACGATACAATTACAATCAATGAAAAAAACACTATCAATCCAAAGTAGAACAAATAGTGATTACAATGACAAGTGGTAATGATAGGATCCTAGGCCATTGTTTGTTATTATATAGTTATTCTCAAATTTAGAAACTATTTAGCCTAATAGCCACTAGGTTATTCCTTTCAAATAGTAATAGAGCTTAGTGGTCACTAAGAATTTTCTTTGATACGAACCGAAAGTCTTGATCCCTCTCGATGGAAATTAGTGTAGGAATTAGCTCCACCAAGTAACATGCAACCAATTTGATACAATTATAATCATTGAAAATTATAATCGATCTAAAGATGTAAAGATAGTGATTACTACGACAAGAGGTAATGATAGGATCTGTTGACCACTAAGCTAGACCATGATTTTTTATTCAATAGCTATTTTGAAATTAAGAAATTGTTGAGCTTAGTGGTCACTAGGATTTTTCTTTGATACAAACCAATTTAGATTATAATTTACAAAGATATAACTTAGGCAAAATAAATAAGCCTTTATCATTCTCAATGGAATGTAGTACAATGACAAGTGGGTCTCGCCATGTGAAGTTCGAGAAAATACGATACAATTACTATCAATTTAAAAAATTATCGGTCCAAAGCTAAATAGATAGTGATTACAATGAAAAGTAGTAACAATATGAGCCTAGTTGCTGCTAAGCTAAACCCTTGTTTGTTAATATATAGCTATTTTCAAATTAAGAAAATGTTGAGTCTAGTGGCCACTAATTATTCTTTTCAAATAGTAATGAACCTATATTTTTCTCAATAGAAATTAGTGCAACAATATATACCAACAGTAACATGTGGCTGATTTAATAAAATTATAATCATTGATAATTACAATCAACCTAAAGTTTTACAGATAGTGATTACTACGACAAGAGGAAAATATGTGATCCTAAGAATTGCTAATCTTATCCATGATTTTTTATTCAATAGCTATCTTGAAATTAATAAATTTTTGAGCCTACCGGTCGCTAGGATTTTCCTTTGATATGAACGAATATGGATTATAATTTACATAGATATATCTTATGTGAAATAAATAATTCTTGATCCCTCTAGATGGAATGTAGTGCAGTGATTGGGTTTGCCATGTGAAGTCTAGCCAATACGATATAATTACTATCAATGAAAAAGTATCACCAAAGCTAAACAAATAGTGATTACAATGACAAGTGGTAATGATAGGAGCCTAGTGGCCACTAAGCTAGACCATTGTTTGTTATTATATAGCTATTTTCAAATTAAGAAAATGTTGAGCCTAGCGGTCACTACATTATTCTTTTCAACTAGTAATGGAGCTTAGAGGTCCCTTTTTCAAATTGAGAAATTGTTGAGCCTAGTCGCCGCTATGTCATTCCTTACAATTAGTAATGCAAGTTAGCGGTATCTAAGCATTTTATAATATAAGAACCTAACTGAATTATACGACATAAATAATATATCTTATGATAATAATATAATGCTTCATTCTTTCCAATGGTATGTAGTGCAACACTTGGCTCACAGAATAGTCAAGCCAATATGATACACTTATAATCATTGAAAAATAATATTGATTCAAAACTATAGAGATAGTGTTTACAACCACAAGAGGTAATGGTGGGTACCTTGTGGCCGCTACGCTAGACAATGATTTGCTATTTTATCACTCTTTGTAAATAAGGAAAGTGAAAATCCTAGTGGTCTTTATGTCATTCCTTTTGATTAGTAATGGAGCTTCATGGTCACAAAGCATTTTCTTTTATATGAACAGATGTGAATTATGGCATACTCCAATGCTTGATTATGAATAAAACTTGTTAGGTCATAGCAGCCACTACGTTTTTCCTTGCAATATGTGTTATGGAACAACTAAACATTTTTATGTTTAACAAATATTGCTTAGTAACCACTGACCTCGTTATTGTGATTTGTTTCTCACACACTTTTCTCAAAACAAAAAAATAAATAAATCTTAACAGCCTCTACGCTAGCCCATTCAATTGGTGTAAATTTCCAACAAGTATTGTTAAAAACTGTCCACTTATATGTGGACTTAAATGCTACCTCTCGCTAACATCTATATTTTCAAATGTTCCTTTCTTGCTATCTACGCAATGTGGATGGTTGTTAGACAATATATAATCCTTCCAAAATATGTTGCATGTTAATTGTCAAGAACAATTTTTCATATTTGTTATTAATGATGTGATCCACAAAATACAGATTACAGTAACTATTGAAGGTTATATATCATGTTTGGTTGAATCCTATTTTTTGCTAACCATTATGTTGATTACTCTCCAATGATAAAAAGTAATGTACTATAGAGATTGGTGATTGCAAAGGCTAATACTTACATTCATTATCATACAATGTGAAGAAAAAAATTTTACTCCATATGTGAAGTAATTATTAATATATTCTACTCCAATTGTAGGTAAAATGTCTTCCATTGTTCACACTCCAATTGAGGTGTTGAGTACTAGAAGAAAGCGAGATGAGGAATGGTTTATTGAAATCCATAACCCTGATAACTACTACGCCAACATGTGGTTGTTTTTGTTATAGATGATGAACATGAGGAATTCGGTATGGTTATATCCTCAACAATTGTTGATTCGAGTACACTGCATGTTTAGGTTAAATGCATTGACTATGAAAATAATAAGTGTCTTATTCTGGATATGGAGTTGGATGTTTCTTTATTCAAGAAATGGGAATGAAGGCCTCATAAGACAAAACACAATGTTCTTGTTCAATATATGGTTGGGATTTGGGTTTTTAGTAGATAATGACAAAACTAGTTGTTCAAATGCAGAATACATTCACAGTGGCATGCTTGCAGTACTCAAAAAATTGTATAGAGCTGATAAAACCTCTTCCGTTTGTCATTTTTTGAATAAAACAAGTTCTCTTTCACCTCCTAAACATGTCAAGTTGTTTTCTATGTTAATTCAAACATATTTGGCTAAATTGGATATCGATCCATCCATATCAAAGTTGCAAGGGTTGAAAAAGAATACTAAATCAGCTACATTGCTGAAGAAAGCAACCACTATATTCACAAAAAAGTAACCTTTAACTACTCAGCAATTTGATTACTTTTGTTCAATGGTGAAGTTTTTATAATTAATGTTTCAAGGTGCCATGTACTACCTCCAGAGTATCAGTATTGTCCTATAGATGATGAGAATGTTGACCTTCTTGTGCACTCCATGTTGATAAATGTTATTCCTACACAGAGGGACGTAATTCTTATTCCCTTCTTGAAGTCTACAAATAATGTTGTGGAGCTCCAAGATACAAAATACCGGAAAGGGATGATGTTAAATTTTATATACTTGACGACTAGCATACAATATGTGCACAAAAAAATATTTTGGGCTCGAGATACTTACAAGTCTTTACATAAGAGGCTATGATTTCAAAGGGCTCTCATTCTTTATGAAAATGCAACTAACGAAGCCATTACCGATATTTGTAATCAACATAATGAAGTGAAGAAAACTTGGATAGACACCAAGTTTATTGATTTGTTGTACAAAGCTAGATCGGTCTAGAAATCAATTGGATGTCCTCAACGCCCGGATTGATGAAACAAAATAGAAGAGTGGAAGGTAATGTATTTTAATTTAATTACATTTTTATTAACATTTACTTTCCTTATATAAAAATATTAAACATATTATTGTCCTTTGAATGCAAAAATTTGAGAATCAATGCCTTTTGATTTTCAAAGTGGAAAAAACCAAAATATATATGAAAAATGGTTTTTTAATTATTTTACGATGATATATGGACTAAATAGACTCCAACATTTTAGTTGTTTAGATCTAGTGGTCTTTCTCATTCACCTATTAAAGATAATTCAAATAAATTTCAGCTGAATTCATTGGCAAGATTCATATCTAATTCATTCAAGGCTACTACGGGAATTAACGAAGAAGTATCACTATTAGTAGATAAAGTACAATCGGGGGATGTCCGGTTAATTGGTCATGTTTATGCAGCGTAATAGCAAATATATTTTATTCTTACTACTAGAGAATAAAAGGAGACAGAAAAATGAGAGAAAAAGTTATACAATATTTTAAATAAAAACATCTAGATAATAATCTATTGACATCGTACAATGAATCCAATGTAATTGAAAAATTTAAATTGCATGAATCACACTACCACCAATTTTATGTACTATTGGGTGAAGAGAGAAAAGGAAAGAGAAAATATGATTCCAAAATAGGGGAAAAAGAGAAACGAAAATAGGATTTGATTTACAACCAAAGAACAATAGGATTTGATGTAAAAACCTCTCAACTTGACGTTACACAACCAACTCAACATGGTGATTAACCTTCAATCATTTTATAACTATGGTTTATGAGATATGTTTTCAATTGCCATTGTTTTTGTATTTTTGACAATACTCTATGTTCACCATCTCTGATGACAAATTAAGATAACTCGCCACATCATGCACGAATATGCAATCAAATGTTGGTATCTTAGTCGTGTGCATTTATAAATAAAAATTGCTACTAAGCCCCACAAGTTTATAAGAAAATTAATGGTTTACGTAGATAACCAACAACCGTAGAAAGTAACAATGGATTACATGGTGGTAGCCAACACGAATATGCAAGTATAAACCGGTATGTTAGCCATGCGTATTTTTAAACAAAACCATTTATAAGGCTCACAAAGTTATAGAAAACGATATCAGCTAATTCTATAAGCGAGAACCATTTTCAAAGAAGTAATTTCCAAATAGCCTATTTCAAAAGTTCATTGTGGCATACAATGCAACATAGTTTGTAGTTACTGGGTTTTGGTTGTCTCGCATAAATCATTAGCATCGATATAATCTGAGACATTAGTATTGATGCTTAGTCCATCCAATGATGGCATAGCCTAAAGCTGGTCGCTAATCCACATCAATATCTCAGAAATTTTGTCTTCCAATGAGTGGTTGAACAAATATAAATAAACCCTAATGCACCGCTAAAATTCATTGTAAGACAGAAGAATTTGATTTGTACTTACCATATTACCATGAAGAGAAGTATGCTTTTCAATTATGCTTTCATTTTCCATAGCATGAAATTGATTATGAATTGATTAATTTTGTTTGCAATACATCTTACATCAAAAACTAACATGATTAAGGTCTATGTAAGCCAAGTTGGAAGCTCAATCGTTAAGTGTTCCTAAAATGTTGATATTGAATTTACCATTTTACCACGTAGATCACTATGTTTTTTTCAAATACGCTTTCATTTTCCATAGAAATAGCTATATTATGAATAGATTAATGTTTTTTTGAAATAGATCTTGCATCAAAGGATCTAGTTGTGGGTAAATAAGATGCAATCCTACACACAAGCCCCATTGGTAAGTGGTATCCGCAAGCTAAAATGTTGATTATTTCCATTGGTTAGAATTGATATGAGACCGTTTAAAAAATTATTTACTTCCTTGTAGTTAGCCACAATAATTACTTGCTTATTTTAGATTTGGAGGGATTGTTGTATGAGAAAAACCAATCATCCTCTAAGGAGATGTCATTCAAGTTCAACAAGGAGACTATCAACCTATGAGGTGGCCTGAAAGAGTTTATAAAGTCATTATCAACAAAATTTGAAATGGGATTTAGGCCGACAAAATCACTTTTGTTGATGTTGAAAAGATGACAAAGGCCTTCAATAAAAATAATTATCGACTGAATTGAATCCAGTACTCACCGGGGAAAAGAACATTGCAATATAGTCAATGGAATTGTAATAAAATATCTAGAAAAGGTTTGGAGTATAAATGATGTTCCATATAGTTCTAAAGACATAATGTGTATTACATTAGGTGCAAAGGGAAACCCTCCTAGAAAATTTTATGGTTGGGATGACAAGTAGAGGATAAAATTGTTCAAAATATATGTGGTTGATGACCAATTTGTACAAATAATTATCGAGTGATAGTGTTTAAGGGATTGAATTTGGTAGCGCCATCAAATATTTAGAGAAAGTAAATGCTAAATAAAAACTTAGCATTTCAAAATGTTATTATGATGATACAACTTAACATTGTAAATATAATACATTCATATGTTTTTATGATGGTTCTTCTTAACTATTTTGTATGTTGAGATTGTACAAATATAAGTTGGGAGTATTTATATTTTCCCTGATTATAAGTTGAGAGTGTGAGTGTATAAGTTGTGAATGCGTGAATTAATAGAGAAACTTTATTGTAACAATATTTGAGCAATTTTTATTAATCAAATATGTATTCCTAAATTAATTTTGAGCATGCTTAAATACTATTTTTTTCTTCAATAATAGAAAACATATACCACTTTCCAATGCAATTAAAGAACTACTTGATATGGTATATAATGACTTGTCACACTAAAACATTACATTTTATTCAAATAAATTATGCACAAAAAATATTCCTAGTGTAACAATAAGAAATGAGGAACACCCTTAAATTTTTAACCTTCTTCAACAACTACAACTATTTCATTTTTGAGATAACAATATCCAAAGGGACTTTTTTATTTTTACATTGATTCACCACCCTCAACCTTTTGATTTTGTTTTTTCATTTATAGATAAGAATACATACAACATGAAACTGATCATATTTTATATAAACAATGTTTTGGCACACAACCTCCACAAGGATGATTCGAATTCAAACAGTTAAAAAAATTTGGTGGCATCGAGCTTAAAAATATTTTCTCAGACCTAATGTGAAATAGTTCTTACAACGGTGTAAAAACATTTCAAAATAGCACTATGGACATCGGCGAGAAAGTCAAATGTTGATGACATGATGCCTTCATTGCTTCAAAACATTAGCTTGGAGGTTGCAAGCTTCGAGTTCATATTTACACAGGAAGATTATGTCGAGACAAAATTCTCTGATTATGAAGGTTCAAGGAATCTCAAATTATATCTCAAGAATATTAACTCTGTTTGGTGGTTGTTTAATGCATCTTACAATTATAAAAATATAGTGCTTATAGATTACTCTTTATAGAAAAACAAGTTCAATGATGTTGCGAACTACATAATTTTTGAAACATTTAACATAGATTCTAATTCAGAAGACAAATACTTGTTAGATGTGTTGTGTCCTTTTTGAAACCATTGAAGGACGTCAAATATGTTTGGGATTATATTAGATCACAAAAACAATTATAAGGATCTTTTTAATGAGAGATTTACTATGATTTGTATTGTTGATTTGGAAGCCCATTTTTGGGAATAGTGTTACATTATAAATTCAAATTATTCTTCAAATTTTTTACTATAATTCTACCTTTAGTAAAGGAATTTCTATTTGTTTCATATTTATATTTAAATACTAAATATATATCCGGAATGGTTTTCTGATTAATTTTAATTAAAATCTTATCCATATTTGAATTCGAAAAATTTTATGCCATGTTTCTTACAATTAATTTAATATGAAAATATATTTGGAATATTCTAAATTTAATTACATTCTCCTACACTCAATCTTCGCCCTCTGTTAATTTCTTCATAACATCTTCATAATTTATTTGGTTGCACTGAGGTTCAATCACACCATAATAAATGAAGTTAATTTGATATCTAAATTTAAATATGAAAATATATCTAGAATGGTTTTATAGTTAATTACATTCTCCTAAATTGAATCGTCGCCCTCTGTTAGTTTCTTCATAACATCTTCGGTAATTCTCTAGTTTCCCCTAGGTTCAATCACACCATAGTAAATAAATCTGGAAGTGTCTCACATCTCATGAATGTCATTAGCCTAACGACCACTAGGCCAAAGGAGTTTTAAATATTCAAATCTTCATAGTTTAATCTTAAATACATCTTAAAAATGATAAGATCATTATTCCAAAGCAAACATTAATCCTAGCGGCCATTATCCCATATAAAACAAAACATGTATCTATTTTATACAAGATAGCGGCCACTAGGCATTATTTCTCATATCAATGTTGGATTCCCTAAAATCATTACACATTTTTTCACAAATTCATTAATTTAATTCCTGATCAGATATATTGGACTCCGAAGGAGAATTAACGGATTCCAATATTTTTTATTTTCGATTCCAATATATGTGATTTTGGAGTATAGTAAATTCCAATATATGTGATTTTGGATTCCAATATATGTGATTTTAGATTCCAATATATGTGATTCTGAATTCCAATATATGTGATATTGGAATCCAATATGTGTGATTTTGGAGTGTAGATAATTCTAATATTTAACATTTTGGAATCTAAAAATAGTAATATTGGATTCCAATACTAGCTATATTTTTTAGTGCATTGAGTAATGGAATAAGTCCGATTTAGTTAAATATGTTGGGATTGATAATGTCAAGTGGGATATCATTTGATAGACCACTACATACGACCCATAATTAAAAGTTTATTTATATACTTAAGTCGGTATTTCACAACTTTGAAAAGAGTGAAGCGGTATAACCACTCACCCATCCTATATAAATAGGATGATCCCTCACAGATTGCTAGGATGAGACACTAGATAGTTGATAGACCAATTGATCTATGCTCAAGATTTTTATGTAAGCAAATTGTTTCTTTGTGAGACTGAGGAGTGAAGTGGAAGTGTTGGGTTAAAGTCTTGATAAATTATTAATACAAATAGTGCTTTATTAGTGGGGTTTTTCCTTTGAGTTTCCCCACTTTAAATCTAGTGTTATCTATCTCTTTTACTTTCCTGTATTTGCTTTCAACTCATGTTATTAATCTCTATAATATGTGATCTATAATAAGCTAAATCTATGTTTAAATTATACATTCCTCATAATTCTAACAAAATAAGTATTTCTATCACATTTCCAAATTCACATCGTCAACCGTGATGGTTCATACTAAAGTGCATGGTGGCAGGAATATACCTTTAAATTTCAATAATCCACCAGAAAATGTTGACTTATTGTGATGCTGACTTGGGTGCATCTAAGAGGAGAAGGGATGAGTTGAATTCTACTATCTTTGGAGGTAAATACAATAACAAATTGTATACTTTTTTTTTTTTTACATTGATTTTTTAGTGTAAAGACCGTAATATAATGTTTTCATAGATAATTTTATGCCTCATAGTTTCCTTCCTTGCTGAAAAGGTACAAGGACATGACGGAAGTTGACAAAAAACATGTAAAGGTTTTGGAAGAGAAACTTTCATTTTATGAAAAAGAGAACAAACAACTACGAGAAGAAATAAAATTTGTTAGGATGAAGCTCATGGAACTGCGTGAGTCGAAGGTTAATATGGAGATGGAAATATGTCAACTACAGATGGCACATAAAATCCTGGAAACAATGAGTGCGGAAAGGCTGAAAATGTCAAAAATTGTCATGGCAAAGGTTCAAGAGATGATGACCATTCGCGAGTGGGAACACAACCACTTGAAAGAAGTGCTCAAAAGCACATTGGGTTTTCCCAATCAATGTAATGAGAAAATAGAATTAAAAATTCATTGACACGTGTTTGTAAAACTATTATTATCTAATTATAACATATTGTTTGAAGTAATAGTTTGTATTGTCTATATTAGTATCTACATTAGAACATGGTATATTTACATTAATGCTACTAATTTTAATATAAGAAGAAATAACATTCTTTCATTTTGAACATGGATTATATTTATGTTGTCATTCCACTTGATACCTTTCATGTCTTTATTTAAAGGAGTAATTCATTCTTTCCAATGATAAAATGGGATCTCACTTTCATGATTTTTTATAGTGTTTCCTTCTTTCCAATGATCAAATATTGTGAACACAAGTTCCAAAGATATTGCAACTGAATGATGACTGAAATGGAAATGTGTTGGAGATGTAGCATTATTAAACTTTATTAACACATCAAATTATATTTGAAAAACAAAACATGAAAATGGTAATAACATTTGTGTAGCATTATTCCTTGTCCTAATATAGTAAATTGTGTTGGTATTAGAAAATTATGTAATGATTGTGATATGCTAGAATGATTCTAACACATTACATCAAGAATATATTTATGAAATATGTAGATATATGATATTTTAGTTATTGTTTTGGATTCACATGTTCTTATTATAATTGTATTGTATTTTTAGTTATTATATGGATTTATATGTCTTTGTTGTAATTGTATTGTATTTTGTATCCATTGATGACTTGTCACATTAAAATATAATTAATTGAAATTTTAATAAAATTTAATTTAATAAAAATTTAGTGAAACATATAATAGCATGACTAAAACACTATTAATAAATGTAAATACTTGTCACATGACAAGCTCTTGTATTTTTAATAAAATAATATGTCATTTCAATCCTTCTAATTCTTAAATGATATATAGTATTCATTTGCATGAACTAATATGTTTAAAGCACTTATGTCCTTCTATAAGACAATTATCTTAAGTAATTATTGCATACATTTTTGCATTGTTACATATGGACATAAAGCATTTGGGCTTTAATATCAATTAGAAGTGAATAAATATTTATAAGGATATGTTTATTTTTGTGTTTTAGCTTGCATAGCCATCTCCTGCCTAAAATCCTTCAATTTTCCTAAGTTGATCAGAAAATTATT